>JANVCC010000261.1:1049514-1082626 GCA_025345505.1 Todiramphus chloris collaris
CTTCCTTCCTTCCTTCCTTCCTTCCTTCCTTCCTCTTTCTTTTCTTTCTTTCTTTCTTCCTTCCTTTCTTTCTTTCTTCTTTCTTTCTTTCTTTCTTTCTTTCTTTCTTTCTTTCTTTCTTTCTTTCTTTCTTTCTTTCTTTCTTTCTTCCTTTCTTTCTTCCTTTCTTCCTTTCTTCCTTTCTTCCTTTCTTCCTTTCTTCCTTTCTTCCTTTCTCTTGCTCTTTCTCTCTTTCTCTCTCTTTCTCTCTTTCTTTTTTTTTTCTCAATGACTTCTCGCCATCCAGATTCAATTCCTGGCTTATTACTGCAAAACGATCCAATCCACTGTGAGACACTGAGTCCTTGGTGTGTTTTCCTGATGGCATTTCTCTCTCAAAAGCGCCCCCAGGCCATCTACTTATCGAATCAAAGCTAAATGCCCATTAAAAATTCACTGCATTTCCTCTGGAATCTTTCTGTTGCTGTTTGGGAAAGAGTGCAGTAGACACCTGGGTCTTCCATTAGGGTACACAGTCCTCCTAGAGTGGGGTCCCAGAAGAGCATAAGGAAAAGATCGGTTAAAACCACTCTTCCTAGGTTCCTATGGCCCTTCATCTCCATTCCACTTTTTTTTTCTGAGTCTTTCCTGTTGCCTTCCCAGCGAGGAATCCGCTGTGTTGCATCACAACCATCAGATGGAAATCTTCAGTTCAGTTTGCAGGGACACAGACAGACTGAAGGCCTGACCCTGAGACACAGAGTTGTTTTGATTGGCAGTGAGAGCTTGATGTCCAGAATGACTCCAAATGATGAATTAGATCTCCAGAACCAAGGCTCTCTCGAGATGGCCACAAGGCAACTCTTGGCCCGTCAAAAAAATAATTAGAACGGCATTGCAAATAGCAAAGCTCCTTTTGCAACATTTATAGCAAGTGGAGGCCTCTCAGGGAAGATTTCCAGGAGCAGAGCCAAATTCAGAAATAAAAGTCAAGGAAAGGAAGATTTACACCTCCCTCGAGAAGATAGCCAATAAGATTTCAAGGTGGATTTTGAGACTTTGGCTGCTGAACTGCATTTCTCAGATTTTTCTCTTTGATTTTAATGAAGTGAACTAACTCTTCTGTTTACTTAAATGAAGAATAATAATAACAGAAACAAATAGCAAAGAAGCATCTTTTCTGAACATCAAGGCCTGGTTTCAGGGTTTCATCTCCAGCTACCCTCTGCTATTGGTTTTTATTTGCAAAAGCACATCCTGGAGATGGGGTGAGGGACACTCTGTGTTTAAACCGCGTAGCACGGAGTCTTTACCCCAGAGAGTCTGCAGGAGCTGGTTTGGGCAGGGGAATAAAAATGAAGAGATAAAAAATGAAAGAAGAGAAACTAGCACAAACCCAGCGTGCCAGTATAAATCATACCTGAGACCCAGATGGGCACTCTCTGTGGAAATGCATCTATGACCACGGTACTCCGCTGCAGTTTCCTTAGAGGGCTTTTCTTCCCACGAGCTACTTCTTGCTTTTTTCTCCAGGAGTACTAGCTCCTCTTTGTCCTTTCTGCACCCTCACCCACCTTTCTCTGCTTTTTAGCTTGGTGTGCCTCAAATACACCTTTATTCATTCACTGGTCACATGAAGATGTAGAAGAATGAGTGAATAAGTCTGTTAATCAGGCAACCACCTTTTTTTTTCTCATAGGATTTATCCTTATCTTTAAGGAAATACTAAATCTGATGTCAGGAAGAAAAGTTTTCACACATCTGAAATTAAAAAACCAGAAGACATGGCGAAGTCTTTGTGCTTGAGACTTGCATCCATTAAACATAAAATTACCTCAGAGCTCTGTTTCTTGCATTTGTAACCCTGGTAAGGAACTATGAAACCATCAGAAAATGTTAACTGGCGGCCGTGCAAAGGCTTCCTACATACAGGCCATAATATGTGTTTGGAAAAGGTTCAGTAGGCGCTTTGGGAGAAATAATGCTTTGAAGCGTTGCACCAAGCCCTATCTTTCTGGCAGAAGTTTGAAGTTTTTAAGTGGAACTCTCACACGGGGAATTTTCATCCAGGATCAAGGGACCTGCTGGTAGAGGAGGAGCTGAGACCTGGGAGGCATTCCTGAACTGCTGTCCCCCGAGATGCTACGCTGGGTTCCAGGGTAATGGAGTTTCAGCCTAGTGGCTGGGGAGAAAAACCAAAATGATGTGAAGAGAGTGTGCTGAAACACACCCTCTTTTGTTTGAAGCTAGTACTTGCTAGATTGGTTGGATGCTGGGTCTCAATGGGAGATTGATGGGATGTGGTTTTGAGGGACATGGTTTAGGGGTGAACTTTATGGAGTAGGGTTAATGGTTGGACTTGATGATGCCAAGGGTCTTTTCCAACCTGAATGACTCTGTGATTCAACCTGTGAGGGGCAAGGACCAGTCTGTCTCTGGTCCCCCTTGCCTTGTCACCCAGGACTGTGTGGACTCTGGCTCCATCCCTCCCTTGGTGGTTTACTTTCCAAGATGAAAAAAATCCTTGCTCACACATTCACTGAATATGTGGAAATGTCTTCCACCCCTTTACTTACCTTCACCACCCTTCTTGGGACCTGCTCCTCTTCTATTACAGAGACGGAGGGAAGATGGAGACCTGCACACTACTCCAGGCTCTAGGAATCATAGAATCAATCATAGAATCAATCATAGAATCAATCATAGAATCATAGAATGCCCTGGCTTGGAAGGGACCTCTAAAGATCATCTAGTCCAACCCCCCTGCAGTGAGCAGGGACATCCTCAACTCTATCAAGTTGCTCAGAGCTACATCAAGCCTTGAATGTCTCCAGGGATGGGGCCTCCGCCACCTCCCTGGGCAACCCATTCCAGTGTCTCACCATCCACCTAATAAAGAACTTCTTCCTAATATCCAGTCTAAGTCTACCCTGCTCTAGTTCAAAACCATTGCTCCTCATCCTATTGCTAGAAATAAAACATGGGTCTATACGGTGGTGGCACCATCACAGTCCCTGGTCCATTCTGTGTGGTTTTCTTAAAACTACATAACATCTGATTCATGGTTTTAGTTGCTGCTGAGCACAGGACTTTTTCATGCATCTATTAAAGCCACAAGATCTTGTTTATAAGTGATTGCAGCCTGGTCCTTAGCATTTTCCATGTAATTTCCAGTTAATTTTCTCCTATGCACATTACCTTAAGTTTATTTACATGGAATTTCACCTGCCATTTAACATCTGGTCACTCAGTCTTGCAAAACCTTCTGCAACTGTTCATAGACGGCCATCAACTTATCCTGAATAATCTAATAACACCCATGATGTTATCTCACTATTAAGCCCCTTTCCATATCCCATATACATATTTAGCTCAAGTGTTTTAGCACAGACCTTCTGATGCTCCAATGATGACAACCCACCATGAAAACAGAACATGTTTTCTACTTCCTGCTTCCCATCTTCTAAGCAATTCTTTATGCATACAAGGACTTTCTTTCCCATGGCTTTTCAGTTTCTCTAAGAGTGGCTTTTGTGGTCTGGTGGAAAAACTTGTAAGATTTCAGTAGACTGAATAAATGGAATAACCCTACGTGTTGGCTGACTCCTTCAGAGAAACAGGATTTAGTAAGTAAGACTTAAATAGAATTTTAGTGATAGACCTCCCTTTAAACACCTGACTTTTCCACAGTACAGCATATTTATCCATGTTTATTAATTATTGTGTCTACTTCTCTGCCCAAGTGCAGACGTCAGGATCACTGGGCTGTAGTTCTCCCATAATTCCTTTGAACAAAGGTCTTTTTTGGTTAACACAATACAAAATCATTTTTGTTTGCCAACTACCAGTCTTCAGTTACCACACTAGTTTTAAGTGTGAGTTTAAACATTACAATTCAGTTATTTCATCCTTGGATTCCTCTGCAGCTGTTGGGTAAGTACCATCTGGTCCTGATGACTTGGCATTGTTCATTGTGCATATGGAGCCCATAACCTCTTCCACCGGCCCTTCACTTAGAGACAGGTCCTCTGATGCATCCTTCATAAATTAAGATCCCATTGTGAGAACCTCCTCTGACTTTTCCACACCTCCTTTTTCAGATGAAGTCTTGCATTCCTACTCTTAAACAATAATATATTTCACTTATGCAACACTCTTGGCAACAAAGGGTCCTAAATTTTGTCTAAAAATTTGCACAACAGTAGATTCCATTGCAAATGAAAAGCAAGAAGGTGCATGAAAATCACTTCTAAAGTCACCCACCTACCAAAAGAGCTGCTACTAGAGTGACTCTAGCTAAGAAAAAAAATTGGTATATAGAGTGTTTTTATCTTGCCTATATGGCATGAACCAGACACTGTATGTACTATGTGCAGACTACAGAATCAGTCAGCCTCATACGCAAGGTTTTAAAAGCTGACAAAATCATCATGATTTAGAGGCTAGCTTAAGTTTTACTTACATACTTCTATTTGCTCAAGTTACACCCCTCCATGGATCAGGACTGTGACAACAACTAAGCTGATACTGGTCCAATAAAATGTCAAGAAAACCCCTCCCTCAAAGGAACTTAAAAAAAAAAAGGAAAAAGAAGAGGCTGTCAGCTTTCCCGTGTAAGGGCAGAAATGATCTGGTTTGGAGCAGTAAAGAAGGCAGTGTCAGCCCATGGCCACTTGTGAAGAAGTTTGAGTTGCTCATAAGACAGAGTGGAATGACCATGAATCATGAAAAAGATCATGGAATCCTAGAATGGTAGGGGTTGGAAGAGACCTCTGGAGATCATGGAGTCCAACCTCCCTGCCAGAGCAGGGCCACCCAGGGCATGTTTCCCAGGAACTGATCCACGTGGGTTTGGGAAGTTTCCAGAGGAGACTCCACAGCCTCTCTGGGCAGCCTGGGCCAGGCTCTGGCACTCTCACAGGGAAGAAGTTTCTCCTCATGTTGAGGTGGAACCTTCTATGCTCAAGTTTATATGCATCATTCCTCGTCCTATTAGTGGGTACTACAGAAAAGAGCCTGGCCCCTTCCATTTGACACCCACCCTCAGATATTTGTAGACATTCATAAGATCCCCTCTCAGCCTTCTCCTCTCAAGACTGAACAGCCCCAGTTCTCTCAGCCTTTCTTCACAGGGGAAATGTTCCAGTCCCTTCATCATCCCCATAGCCTCTGTTGGGCTCTCTCCAGTAGATCCCTGTCTCTCTTGAATTGGGGAGCCCACAGCTGGACACAGTATTCCAGGTGTGTTCTCACCAGTGCAGAGTAGAGGGGGAAGATCAACCCAGCTTCGAAAAACAACACTCTTGAAAGGTTCTTCATTGTTAAAACACACGAAATCACAGAAAACGGCAAGACAGCTGCTAAGGGAAAACAAAATTTGTACTAAAATTCTCCTTGTGCTCACTTAGGGAGGTGGATTAATTGTGAACAGTTTATCTTTTGAGGAATATGTTGTACCGAGAGGTTCACAAGTGTTTGTGCACATCCTGTAAGACCTGTGCACAAGGAAATGGTGAAAATTAGATGGCCTGACTTACTCAGAGATAAAATCACATATCTTGGTGGGACAAAAGCTTCTCTGTGGTGCCAACATCAAATGCTGCCAATTGTATTTGTTTTGGTGAAAAGAGCAAATTTTACTTTGTGGTAAATCACTCCTCCACCGTTGTAATACCCAAACATCCTTCAAATAGCTCTTGCTCACTACACAGAGGAGAGGGGAGCGATCTGTTGTCTGCTGGGCTGCTTCTAATGAGGCATCGAGCCTGCAGACAAGTAAAAAATGTGCTATTTTCACCCAGGTCCTTGGCTGCCTGTCCCTGTTTGCGCTGCTAATGCTTGCAATGGCTCTGCGAGACACCTGTCTGAGCAGAAAGCAGTGAAAAATGAAAATGATCATTGGCTTCCAGAGAACTGGTGAGCTTGTGTGCTGTGTGACACAGGAATGGGTCCTTCAGATAAGGTAGCATTTGTTCTGGAAAATTGTGAAACGCAGCATTTCAACACTTCCTCTCCTGGCAAGGGAGCTTCAGAATCACGGAAGACATCTTCACATCTGGAAAAGATGAGGAGTGTCCTCCCAGAGATAACCTGCACGTGAAAGGATCTTCAGACCCTTCCAGCTATCAGACGTTACTTTTGTATATTACAGAATCATAGACTCAGTAAGGTTGGAAACGACCTTCGAGATCGTCAACTCCAACTGTCTACTAAACATTCTCATGGCCACTAACCCATGGCCTGCAGTGCCACATCTGGATGGTTTTTGAGCCCCTCCAGGGCTGGTGATTCCACCCCCTCCCTGGGCAGCCTCACTGCTCTCTGTAAAAAAATGTTTCGTAATATTCAACCTAATATTAGGTGAGCATTTCCCACCTCCACTTTTATATGTTTGGGGGGAATGGCTCTTGCAGAACAGACTTAATGTTTTAATGACAGGCTTAAAACTAAAACAATCTGACTTTGGACGTGCTAATACTTATGGTACAACACTTAAGGGTACAACAATTGATGGCAAATTACGTGTTCGTAAATCTAACTCTTCTCTGCTATTACACCAAAGGAATAAAATGGGGAAAAAAATTATTCACGGGAGTTCTTCAGCTCTAAAATACCTGCCTTTACACTCCACCTCCACAAAACTGCTCTATCTTGATTTAGTCTTGACTCTTTGGAAACAATGCTGACTTTTCAGGAAGCTGCAGGCATTGACAACGGGGTAACACTTGACAGGAGGCTGGATACAGGTTCTCTGTAGGAGAAATACACGAGGCATTGAGACATGCAGGAGTGTGTGTGCACATACTCTGACAGCTGTGCATAAAGAAATGGTGCAATGTTCTCTTTTCACTTACTACTCTGAGTTTCTTAAAACTTACACAAGTTTTTATGCTGATTCCTGCCTCAAATTCAGCAGTGGCAAGATATTTTTTTTTCTCTCTTAACAGGCTGGGAAAGACTGCAGAAGCCCATTGAGTGTGTGCTTATAGCCTGAACTTCAGGTTAAAACTCATTACAGTTGTATAGCTAAAGAATTTTTTAATTTATTTAGTTTTTAACTGAGTACGGAGTCTATGGAACTGTGTAAAAACACGTAACAACATTTTAAAGAACATATTGTGGCTTTACAATAATCACACTGGCGTGGTGAACTACCCTGGTGCTGTTTGTCTCAGATACAAATATGGGTAGAGCTACCTGGAATTAAATGGGGTTTGTAAAAAAATACCTGAAAAGATGAACAAATGCAGATTTTCCACCTGAAGGTCAATGATGCTTTCATGTCATGGACTGCAATGCCCAAAAGAGGTGTCAGAAAACTTGGTTGGTGGCATTTGCATCACATATGAATCATAGAATGGTAAGGGGTTGGAAAGGACCTCTGGAGATCATGGAGACCAACCCCCCTGCCAGAGTAAGGACATCCAGGGCAGCCCACACAGGAACAGAGCCAGATGGGTTTTGAAAGGCTCCAGAGAAGGAGACTCCACAGCCTCTCTGGGCAGCCTGGGCCAGGCTCTGGCACTCTCACGGGGAAGAAGTTTCTCCTCATGTTGAGGTGGAACTTCCTGTGTTTCACCTTGTGACCATTACCTCTTGTCCTATCCCAGGGCACCACTGAAAAAAGCCTGGCCCCTTCTCCTTGCCCCCCACCCTGCAGAGATTTGTAACCATTCCTCAGATCCCCTCTCAGGCTTCTCTTCTCCAGGCTGAACAGCCCCAGGGCTCTCAGCCTTTCATCATCAGAGAGATGTTCAGCCCCTTCAGCATCCTCATAGCATCCCTTGGACTCTCTCTGGTATTTCCCTGTCCCTCTTGAACTGGGAACACCAAAACTGGACAACACTCCAGATGTGGTCTCACCAGTGCAGAGTAGAGGGGGAGAACCTCCCTTGACCTGCTGGCCACACTCTTCTTTATGCCCCCCAGTAAAGGAGGAGCAGAGCATATGATCCCAAATCACCCACGGAAGCTAAGTGATCTCTGTGTGTTCCACCACGCCCATGGTGTCTGTAAGATCCAGTCCTTTGACAGTGCATTGCCCCATCCATAGTATTTCAGGTTTTTTGTTCCCAAAGAGCCACAGACCCCTACAGTGCTGTATAAATAAAAACCATTTTAAGTTTCCAAGGACAAATCAAGTGTTTTAATTTAGTACTCTAACTTAGGATAAGAAAATAAACATGAGCTGCTGGGGAGTTCAGTAAACTTGCTTGTGAACTGGAGGGGTGGAGTGGAGGAGGGGCAGCAGCACATGAAAAACTTCCATTCAGTGGGAATTGGATTGAAAAGAAAATTAAAAGTTACACTGCATGTGAAAATGCCTAGGAAACGATACTGAAAATATCCAGGTGCCACTGTACAAACCAGCAATGCAAACCCTGACATGCAAAACTGTGGTTTCTATTCCTAATCCAAACAGGTCAGAGACTCCAACTATCAAAATACAGTAACACTGATTCAACCAAAAGAAAATTGCTTCCCTGACTTTCACTCCATCTTCAGTTTCCTCTAGTAATTTATATTCTATAAGCCTGGTGCTGAGGAGAAAGCTGTTGGGTGATGCTGTGGTAGCTTCTTAGGGGGAACTGCACATTTATGTGCTCTGACAGGGACTGTGATGCAAGAGCTCTGGCTGAGTCACAGCACAGAATCATGGAATGGGTTGGGTTGGAAGGGATCCTCGAAGGTCATCTAGGCTAACCCCTCTCTAGTGACCGGGGACATCTTTATAGATATATCAGGTTGCTCAGAGCCCTGTCCAACCTGACCTTGAATGGTTCCAGGGATGGAGAATCGACCACCTCTCTGGGCACCCTGGGCCAGGCTCTCACCACTGTCAGCATAAAAGAATTCCTTATATGTAGTCTAAATCTCACCTTTTAGTTTAAACCATCACCCCTTGTGCTGTCCCAACAGGCCCTGCTCAGAAGTCTGTCCCCATCTTTCTGCCAGGCCCCCAGAAGGTCTCCCCTTGGGGAGCCTTCTCCCCTCCAGGCTGAACCCCCCCAGCTCTCCCAGCCTGGCTCCCAGCAGAGGGGTTCCAGCCCTCCCAGCATTGCTGGGGCTCCTCTGGCCCCGCTCCACCAGGTCCCTGTCTCTGCTGTGCTGAGCACTCCCGAGCTGCCCCAGCACTGCAGGGGGGTCTCTCTCTGCCCAGAGCAGAGCAGAGGGGCAGGATCCCCCCTCCCCTGCTGCCCACGCTCCTCTCGATGCAGCCGGGCTGCGATCGGGCTGCGAGCGCACAGTGCGGGCTCATGTTCAGCTTTCTCTCCACCAGAACCCCCAACTCCTTCTCTGTCCTGCAGTGCCACATCTGGATGTTTTTTGAGCCCCTGCAGGGATGGTGATTCCACCCCCTCCCTGGGCAGCCTCTTCCAAGGCCTCACCACTCTCTCAGTAGAGAACTTTTTCCCAATATCCAACCTAAACCTGCCCTGGTGCAACTTCAGCCCATTTCCTCTTGTCCTTTCACTGGTTACCTGGGAGAAGAGACCAACCCCCACCTCACTCCCACCTCCCTTCAGGGGGCTGCAGAGAGCAAGGTCTCCCCTCAGCCTCCTCTTCTCCAGACTGAACAACCCCAGCTCCCTCAGCCTCTCCTCAGGAGACATTTTCTCCAGACCCCTCACCAGCTTTGCTGCCCTTCTCTGAACTTGCTCCAGCTGCCCTGATCTGCATCTAAAAGCATTTAAATGAGACAGAGGTGTGTCGTTACAGAAAGGAGTTGCTCCCCAGTTTCTTGCTGGAACAGCACAGGTCCATCCTCCCTAACACTACTCCTACTTTTCCCATTATATGCAGCTGGCAGGAGCCCTCAGAGAAGAGTCTCACAGAAGCTGCCTGATTTCAGTCATCTTGAAGACATCCGTAAGTGAGAGCTGTGGACTACATAGCACTGGGGGACCCTCCTCCTGAATGAGCTTTCTCCTCCCTGTTTAAACTGTTTGGTGGCACCACAGAGCAGCTGAAGACAAGGCAGCATGGCTCTCATAACCAAGTGGAGAAGAGAAGCATGGGTGGCTGCCTTTGCTGCTCAGCACGTTTCTCGGAACCAGGCTGGCTTTGCCTGAGAAAATGCAGCCAGGATCTCCGATTTAAGGCTCGTATGAAAGGCAGCACCAGAGCAGCACAGTCCTCCTAACGCTCTGCTGGACCAGTTACTTGTTCTGCACTGACTCAGAAGAAAGTAAAAAGCTCCTCTTGAGTAATGATGCCCACGTTCTGAAGCATGTACGTGTATAAACCAGCTGAGGTTTCCCAGGAGCTCGCTTTTCAGATGTGAGGTGTTACCTACCTGACAACAGTGTGTCTGAGCTCTGTGGTGCGGGGCTTGCAGGCAAGGGGATGAAGATCAGCAGGAGCACAAGGGTTTGGACCCAGGCACTACTGTCCACCCAGCCTGGGCAGAAAACCCTCAGTGGGAGCCCAGCGGTGGGGCAGGAGAGGCAGGTGGAGCAGCTGAAAGCTCCTGGACTATGGATGAGACTGAAGATAATCCCAGGAGAACATAGAGTTTCTTTACACTTTAGTGAGGCATGAGGTGCCAGTGCTGAAGGCAGCTGCTGTGCTCTGAAGTTGGGATATTTACCTGTGGAAGAGGTGAGACCCAGCATGACCCTGGGGGAAAGGAGGTCTGAGGAGACAGCTTGCTACAGTGATGGCATAGATATTGGCATCTTCTTCTCAGGTGGGTTGCCATCCTTCCTCCCCGCTTCCCCCCTCTCCAGCCATCTGGAGTTGTTAGGATACCCAGTGGCCAGAAAACACCAAACACCGTTCTGTTCACCTTGCACAATAAAGGCTGGGTTTTTTTTTTGTCTTTTGGAGATAAAAAGGGCAGGTGTCACTGTCACATTCCCTCCAAACTACTTCTTCCACTAAGGGAAATCATAGTAAATGGGAGTTTCATATAATGACCATGTCTTCATTTTTATCTTTCAGAATACAGATGCTTTTTCTAGTTTTATATGGAAAATCTATAAAATAACAGAAAAAAAAAAAAAAAAAGAAGATAAATAATTAAAAAAAAACCAAAAAAAAAAAAAAAAAAAAAAAAAAAAAAGAAGTTAAATAATTAAACATACTCTGAAAGCTTTCAAGCCTGGACCAGCAGTAAGAATTTAAGATCTTCCATAGATGAAAACAAGCTCAATTGTTTCGGAAAGAGGAGAAAACTTGAAATTCTCTCTATAAAAACTTGAGCTACACATTTGACAAATACCACGTATTATATAGTCAAATTGGTTTTGGAAGATCTTTCACTTCCCAAGAGTCTCTACAGTTTCTGTAGTCAGAATCAAGTGCTATTTTAAGAACTAACTATGAGGCAACAGTAAAAATGATGTGGTTGCCTGGTCAGTACACAAATACAGCTTATTAAATTCTCCAACTACATCATGAATTTATTTTCCCTTGAGCTTCTTAGATGGTACCATGATGATTATGATATTTTTTAATTATATTTATTTATAGAGGACTACTTCCTAAGACTGAACCCCCCCCTCCCACCACTCCTGCTGCTATACTAATTTTCTGTGTGCTTACAGACAAGAGGACAAACTGGTTATGGGAGAAACACTAAAGCAGCAAAAAGGAGACAGGAGGATACCCAAGATATACTTCAGTTTTGGTATTGTGCACATTTTGTCATAGTTTCTCCCACCACAGCCCAACACCTGCCTTCACTGGCCATCAGAAACATTCCTCAGGAGGGTTAGAGATGGAGAACACACGAGCAATTCCCTCCCTCTGGTCTGACAGCTCTCCCTTCTGGTTCAGTTCCGTGGCCAGCAGCATTTCCATGAGAAAACGTTAGTTCATCTGTTGGAGTCACAGAATCACAGTGTGGTAGGGGCTGGAAGGGACTTCTGGAGATCATCAAGTCCAACCCCCCTGCCCCAGCAGGGGCACCCAGGGCAGCCCACACAGGAACAGATCCAGGGGGGTTGGAAAGGCTCCAGAGAAGGAGACTCCACAGCCTCTCTGGGCAGCCTGGGCACTCTCACAGGGAAGAAGTTTCTTCTCATGTTGAGGTGGAACTTCCTGTGTTCCAGTTTGTGCCCATTGCCTCTCATCCTATCCCAGGGCTCCACTGAAAAGAGCCTGGCATCGATTCCATCACACCCACCTAGAGCCCCCATGGTGGGCAGCCAGTCCCACCAGCACACAGCCCTCCTGCCTCCATGCAGTCCCAGTGCCAGGCCAGCTCCTTGGCTGCACGGTGCTTTTAAACTTCAATCTCTCTGAAAACATCTCCTTACTGAGCTGAAATTCAAAAAGTCCTGCACCACGTGGAAACAGGACAAAGGAATCTTTCTCTTGCGTTTCTCTTTCTAGTGGTTGCATCTGAGGTCTTGCGCTCTTTAGCAGAGCAAGACCTGAACTGGGCAAGTATCAGGACACCTGGCTGCTCGACAAACAACGGAATCACAGACAGGAAACCAGTGGTGGTTCTCTAAATCACCAGTCAGCTTTTATGTGAAAACCACTGTATCATAGATACACAGAAAGCTGTACAAATAGGTAACATAGATATAACATAACATAGATATAGCATAACATAGATATAGCATAACATAGATATAATGCAGATATAACTTAGATATAACAGATATAACAACACAGATATAACACATATAACACAGATATAACATAGATATAACATAGATATAACACAGATATAACACAGATATAACATAGATATAACATAATAAATGTAACATAGATATAACATAACACAGGTATAACATAGCATAGATATAATATAACATAGATGTAACATAACATAGATGTAATGTAACAGATAAAACATAACATAGATATAAGATAACCCAGATGTAACACATAGATATAACATAGATATAACACAGATATAACAGATATAACATAACATAGATATAACACAGATATAACAGATATAACATAACATAGATATAACACAGATATAACGTAACATAGATATTACGTAGCTATAACGTAAGACAGGTATAACATAATGCAGATATAACATAACAGATATAACACAGATATAACATAGCATAGCTGTAACATAGCTATAACATAACAAAGATGTACAACAAGCTGTGTAATAAAAAAAGACACGCTGCTTCCTCTGCGAGAAAATGATCTGTTCAGGTTTGCTGTTTTGAGAATGTTTCATCCAGCCTCTGGAGTGTAGGTGACTCCTCTGTGACTCTGTTTCCAAATTAGGCTTCCTAAGCTGAAAACTGAATTCTTTCCCCACTTACACTCCGTGGATTCTTCTGTTTTCCTTACACCCTCTGGCCGTTACACTGCAATCTGAAGCAGCATCTCCCGACCGCCTCGCCGAGACTAACCGAATTTATTATATAATCTCATCCCCCGTTCCAAAAACTCCAAGATCAATCTCAAAGAGCAGTCCTCTGAACTTGGCAGATGCTCGTGTGGGAAAGTCTTTAAACAAAAACAAATTTGTTTATGTACTGGGGAGAAGGCTCTCCAAGAGAAGATAACATGTGCCCGAGCCAGCGCTGCCCTCGGAGCCGAGGCTGCCAGAGCAGAGCTGCTGTGGAGCAGCAGCCCCTGGGCCAGCAGCTCCCACCAGGGCCGAGCCCCAGCTCCCGTTGGGCAGCAGGGCCCGTGAGGGTGGCTCTTGCCCTGGGGCAGACCCAATCTGAGCGCAAAGCGGGCAGAAGAGAGAGCCTGCCTGCTGAACGGCTCACACAAAGGCACTTGGGACTTGTGGAGTTCGGGGACATTTACTGGGACTTCTTCCCCCCCCCCCCCCCCCCCCCCCAATTTATTTAATTAGATTGCACCACTGACTTTCTCTGTGAGAGTTGACCACAAACCCTGAGGACTGTTTTACTTGAAGTCCAATCCCAGTTCTGCCAGACTACACAGTCAAATTTTCTGTGTGGAAAAAAAATCCTTCACCTACTCAAGGTGCCAGCACAAGCCCGATCCCCCAGTCGATTCCCATCTAAGCGGTGTTTAAGGACCTTCAAAGCACCATGGTACGCCCCACTACATGGAATTAGTTAGTCCTAAGAATTTAGAATGTAAGTATTTTCCCAAATATGTGCATTGTTACCTTTTTTGGGGAGGAGAAGATGAAAGTACAGCCTTGCATAGCTTAAACAAAGGAAGCTTTGCTTCAGAGGCTGAGCCGAAGCCGCGTGGGGAGCAACAGGCGTGAAGGATGCTGGTGGTATGGCTGGGGAAAGATGACCATGTCCTGTGCTAGCAGGTGAGCCTTTGGTGCCGAAACCCCTGTGAGTGGCACCACGGATCACGAACACATGGCCCATGAAGATTTCTAGGCATTGAGGTGAAGAGTAGGGCTGCCCAGGGTGGCTTTGCACACTTGTCTGTGGGCAGCGGTGTAAGCAGGCAGCGGTGTAAGCAGGCAGTGGTGTAAGCAGGCAGTGGTGTAAGCAGACAGCGGTGTAAGCAGACAGTGGTGTAAGCAGGCAGCGGTGTAAGCAGGCAGTGGTGTAAGCAGACAGCGGTGTAAGCAGGCAGTGGTGTAAGCAGGCAGTGGTGTAAGCAGGCAGTGGTGTAAGCAGGCAGCGAGGGCTGTGCCTGCCACAGAAGGGCTGCTTTTGTTTCTTGCGTGCGGAGGTCAAACCGGGCTGGAGTTCCAGGGCTCCGTAGCTACCCCAGGCGCTCCCACCAGAGCAGGCACTGCTGGGCTTGCGTGGGACGGGCGTCCTCTGCCTGACAGGTTGTAGTTTCCAGCTGACCAGCAAGAGTAGAGGCATAATTTCATGATGATGCTATGGTGAGAACTCAGCACAGAATCATAGAACGTTTTAGGTTGGAAGGGACCTTGCAAGGTCATCTTGTTCAACCCCCCTGCAGGGAGCAGGGACATCTGGAACTAGAGCAGGGTGCTCAGAGCAGAAGCAAGAATTCAAAGGATAAACACCAAACTGGTCCAAACTGTCACCATTTTTATCTTGGGAGACCACATCATCTTTGATGATATTTGTCTCCAGTCTAGACTGATCTTCAGCCATGAGAGGAGCTGATCTCAAAGTGCTGTGACTTCTTGAAGCACAAGTTCTCCTGGCAGAAGACCTGACCTGCATGTGGCTGGCCCTTCAGCACTGTGTTGCTTTGTGAACCCATGCAAGTTGAGGTGAGAAAACTTGGAACTTTAATGTAAGCAAACTACAGGTGCCCCTCAAATCTAGCTGTCTGTTCGTAGAGAGGTCTCAGAGCTTTGGAAGGAATCACATCACTGGCAAAGGAAATTCCCTAAATACGAATCCATTGGAGACAAAAGTGGAGCTGATGAGGAGCAGAAGGTATGAAGGAAAGGGAAGCTCCACTACCATCTCCTCGCTTGGAAGAGAGAAGTACTCAAGAAATTCCGTTTTATCTGTTGCCCAGAGAACCTAGGTTCAGGTGTTTTGAACATGACGTGGAGGGATGGCACAGCCAGGCTGCTTTAACAGAAGCTTTCAAGCTATCCAGGAGTTTTCCAGGCTTCTCACCATCACTAATCACAGAATCACAGAATGGTAGGGGTTGGAAGGGACCTCTGAAGATTATCGAGTCCAACCCCCCTGCCAGAGCAGGACAGAACTAGAGCAGATCATGCAGAAATCCATCCAGACAGGGCTGGAAAGTCTCCAGAGAAGGAGACTCCCCAACAGTTTGATACTCTCCAGATTGCTGCTGCATGAATGCTCCGGGGCAATAATCTCACAAGAAGCCAACACATGCATGTGCTAGGGTCCATTGGACAACGTCACCTGAGGATAGTGCCTCTACAGGGAAGGACACCACTTAATTAATAAAGGAATAAAGGCACTGGGTTAGACTGACACAGAAGAAAGGCCCAGTGACACCTCGTGTAGTCAGTTCACCAAAGCACTGAACTTGTACCATCCCATGGGAACCACAGCAGAGCTTGGAGTCATTGTGCTCTGTGGGGAGCTGTGCTAGAGGACGTGGCAGGATGGAGCCCTTACCCCAGCATGCTGCCTTCCACCATGAAGCACGTTTGGTTTGTACTCCAGGAAGAGTAAAATGGAGCCCAGTTGCCTGCTAACTACCAATGCTCACCTTCCCTTGGGTGCTAAACCCTCTAAGCTGAGGGCTTCAGCACTGCAGGCTGGGGAGGAGTGGCTGGAGAGCAGCCTGGTGGGGAGACTGGGAGTGCTGGTTGACAGCTGGCTGACCATGAGCCAGCAGTGTGCCCAGGTGGCCTGGAAGGCCAGTGGCATCCTGGCCGGGGTCAGGAACAGTGTGGCCAGCAGGAGCAGGGAGGGGATCATCCCTCTGTGCTCAGCACTGGGGAGGCCTCACCTCCAGCACTGGGTGCAGCTCTGGGCCCCTCACTTCAAGGGTCTTGAGGTGCTGGAGTGGGTCCAGAGGAGACAGCGAGGCTGGGGAAGGGACTGGAAGGAAAGTCTCCTGAGGAGAGGCTGAGGGAGCTGGGGTTGTTCATCCTGGAGGAGACTCAGGGGGGACCTTGTCGCTCTCTCCAGCTCCCTGAAGGGAGGGTGCAGTCGGGTGGGGGTCGGGCTCTGCTCCCAGGCAGCCAGGGACAGGAGGAGAGGCCATGGCCTGGAGCTGTGCCAGGGGAGGGCTGGGTTGGGTATCAGGAAGCCCTTCCTGACAGAGGGTGATCAGCCACTGGAATGGGCTGCCCAGGGAGGTGGTGGAGTCACTGTCCCTGGCTGTGGGTAAAGACAGGCTGGATGGGCACTGAGTGCCATGGTCTGGCCAGTGTGGCAGTGCTGGGTCACAGGCTGGACTTGCTGATCTCAGAGGGCTTTTCCAGCCTCAGTAACTCTGGGATTCTGTGATTCAGTCGCACCCTCAGCACGTGTCACAGCTATGGGACCAGGGTGTCCAAGTATAGAAGGGGGGGAAAAGCTCCTTTCCCGTGGGGGAGGGGAAGGCAGCAGAGGGTTCCGAGGGCGTGAGTCACCGTGTGCCTCCGCCGTGACTCTGGGGACAGGGCGGCCTCTTGTTCCGGGGCTGGGACACAGTCACAGCTTCGGCTGTTAGCATCCTTAGTCACAGCCCCAGCTATACAAAGTCCAGCAGAAACCACGCTTGCAAATGCCTCAACCTGAAATGTAAAATAAACACTGGGAAAATCACTGCTACTTACTTTCCCTAAACACACCCCAGGCCAGATCTGCTGCCACTGAACTCCAGTCCAGTTCTGCCGTCAGTGACAGGGGAAGCAAGATGGAAATTCCTTTAGCTGGAAAGATGTTAATAATCAAATTGCAGTTTTAATTTGTCACCGAGACAGGGGTGTGATAAGACATTTTGGTGGCTGCTATAAGCAGCTCTGAGGATTGTCAGGGATTGATGTAGGTGCTAAAGGCTTTGTGACATCCTGGCACGGAGAGGAAGGGACTCTGCGACTCTGGCATATGTCCTCGCTACGGGGAAGTGAAGAAACCCCTCTGGTCCCCCTCCGAACACCGAGGAGGGGCATAGCTGGGCCTGAGAAGCTGCAAGAGGAGTGGGCACAGAAAAACAGGAAGGCTGGAAGCTATGGATCAGCTCCATATCAGTGATCTTATCAATATTTTCAGTGATTCATCTATGGCTTTTTCCCCTCTGAGGTTTTTATGACACATTCATTTCCTTCATTTCCATATAAAGATGGAGAATTTAAGAAGAAAAGGTGAAAAATTGCTAAGTGAAGGCAGCTGGATAAACATGAATGCTTTTAGCTTTAGCAAACTCCTGGGTCAAATTCTCTTGCACTCATGGACTTGGCCAATGTCACGGACTTCATGATGGTATATGCTGGACCGTGCTGGAGGAGTGGATGATGCTTGCACTGGACGGTCATGCCCAGACCACCCCAGCAGAAGCTAATTTCCAGAGAAGTATCATGTATGTTGAGCACATTTCAAAAGCACTGCATGTCTAGTGTAGATTTAATTGCTGCGGTATCACAGGTAAAGCAACATGAGCATTTTGAGTTATCACTGGACCTCACCTGGGGAGTAGAGCATTGTCCTGCACAGAGGAGGAGAAAAGAGGGAGAAAAGGATGGCTACATTTCCAGGTCTCAACTCAATAGGTGCTTGGGACAAACTCTGGGGGGGACCCAGAGCTGGAATCACAGAGTCACCCCCAAGAACATGATTTAGACACAGCCCATATATCTATTAACACATTGAGTGTATCGAAAATGAAGACTGGTCAGCTTTGTGATGGACTCCAGCTAGAGTCAACTCACGTTTAGCCAGGCTCCTTAGCTCTAACTCAGCCCTGGCTTTGCCAGGTAGGCCCTGCCGTTTGCACAATCTCTTAGGTATTTCTGCACTCTGCTCCAAGAGGGTGTATTAGCTAATGTGCAACCCAAGGTATGTTTGCAACACTGCGACGACAAGGATCGACTTTGCTGGAGCCGGGGCACGCTTAGGTGTTGCCACCCAGAGTTCACTAGAGCTATGGACTCAATCCTGGAATGCTCTTCTCGAGCTCAGGAGTGCGGATGGACTCCCCTGCACAGAGCCAACAAAGTGTCAGGGCCTCTGCAGCACAGTTAATCCCCAGCCTGGACAAGCTGCTGTTCGCTGTACACCCATCTAGCACCTCTCTTTTATGGAAGGATAAACACTTCTTCATAAAAGTACTTGTAAAGGTGAATTCTGCTTTTACAAACAGTCACATTTTATCTATGTTTCCGCATTGAGTTTGGGTTTTTGTTGGTTTTGGTTTGGTTTGGTTTGGTTTTGGGTTTTTTGTTGTGGTTGTTTGTTTGTTTTTTTAATTATAACATGAATCATGCCTTTTAGTGCATTCTACAGTACAAACTCCAAGCACTGCAGGAGCTGAAGCGTTTAAGCAGAAGAGCTGAGTTTGCAGCACTGAACTGGTCACAAGCAGAGGGATACAAATCACAGTTCTTCAAAGTCTTATCAAGGGAAAGCAACTCTGGTTAATCAAAGGCTTAATTTTCTGCCTTCAGGCACTGTCCTCCCAGCCTCACATGTCGTTTAGCTGTCAGATGTTCCTGTTGGGACCTGAACTGTAACACATTCTGTGACTGTCCACTGAGACTGTCCGTCCAATGGCTTTGAGTTAAACATAGTGTTGGAACTGTTCCAGCGTATCAGCTCTGGAAAATAAAGTGCACAAACAGTTTGAAACCTTCTGTGCTTGTCCATAAAGCTGATGGAGCCCAAGCCCCTGTGTCCCTGTGGGGCAGTGCATCCAGAATCAGTGACCTTGACTTCTTAGATTGCATCTGCAGCATCTTGGATTGCTAATCACTTTCCATGCAAGGACCAAAAAGGACCACTCAACCTACTTGTCAAGTTCATAAGAGTTGAAGGGATTCAGCCCTGTATGGCTGGGTGACCAAATATCTCACAAGACAAGGCACTAGGTCACAGTGCCATAGTCACAGGGCCTCTTGCCTGTCCTGCAGCTGTGAGACTTCAGTGATTTCTGTAAGAACCAGGAATTTCCAGCCACGATGATGATGTTGCATGGGTGACTTCTTTGATGAGTATTTTGTGATATCGTTAATAGTCAGTAACAACCTGACTAAGGATTATCTGCCTATAGCTCAAGAACACACCCCTTACAGCTGAAAAAAATAGACACTATGGATCCTGGCTAATGGGATGAACTGGAAACAAGGCACCAGCTACAGGAACGTGTCATAAAAACAAAGTTAAAGTAAAATTTCAATAAAAGTGTGAAGAAATCCCTGTTTGTATCCCTTGATAGAGCTTTGAAAGGGCCTAAAAATGGAAAGGGGAGAGCAAGAGGTGGCATTATGCAGTCAACGGCATTTAAGTGATTATACTCTGGGGAAGACTAACCCCAGGCACCAGTTAGGGGTTAACCTGCTGGAAAGCAACTCCGTGGAGAAGGACCTTGGTGTCCTGGTGGACAATAAGTTCTCCATGGGACAGCAATGGGCCCCTGTGGCCAGGAAGGCCAATGGTCTCCTGGGGGGCATAAAGAAGAGTGTGGCCAGCAGGTCAAGGGAGGTTCTCCCCCCCCTCTACTCTGCACTGGTGAGACCACATCTGGAGTGTTGTGTTCAGTTCTGGGCTCCCCAGTTCAAGAGGGACAGGGAAATACCAGAGAGAGTCCAACAGAGGCTATGAGGATGATGATGGGACTGGAAGATCTCTCTTGTGAGGAAAGGCTGAGAGCCCTGGGGCTGTTCAGCCTGGAGAAGAGAAGCCTGAGAGGGGATCTTAGGAATGGTTACAAATCTCTGCAGGGTGGGGGGCAAGGAGAAGGGGCCAGGCTCTTGTCAGTGGTGCCCTGGGATAGGACAAGGGGCAATGGTCACAAGCTGAACCACAGGAAGTTCCATCTCAACATGAGGAGAAACTTCTTCCCTGTGAGAGTGCTAGAGCCTGGCCCAGGCTGCCCAGGGAGGCTGTGGAGTCTCCTTCTCTGGAGCCTTTCCAGCCCCCCTGGATCTGTTCCTGTGTGGGCTGCCCTGGGTGACCCTGCTGGGGCAGGGGGTTGGACTCCATGATCTCCAGAGGTCCCTTCCAGCCCCTACCATTCCATGATTCTGTGATTCTATGATCCTCAGTCTCTGCAATTTTCTTTTGCTATTTTTTCCCCTCTGTGAGATTTGCTCAGACACCCGTTGCCTCTGGCAGTGAGGACAGGCTGAGGGGAGAAGACATGAGCCCACTCTCACTGAGTCCAAATCGTTAGGAAAAGCTCGGAAGCGTCCTGGCAGCGGGGCGAGCTGCGGGCATGCCACCACCTGTTCGCAGCAAGACGATGCTTTGAATTCCTTCTGTTTACACTTCCCCCTGCTCCTATCCCCATAGAAAAAAATAAAAGGAATGCCTTTGCTGTTTACAGGCTGCACCAAGGGCAGTCGGCGAGGCTGGCTGGGGTTTGTGGCTGCCAGCAGCCTCCCTGCTCCAGCAGGTGCCAGGCACACTGAATTACTCCCAGCACCCCCTGCTCGGGAGGGCAGTGAGTAAGCTGATGAATTCTGCTCATTTCTTCTGGCAGGCAACTGCCTCCCCCTCTCCACAAGGAACATCCTACGTATAATAAAGGTTTATAGTCAACCAGTGCAAGACTTCAAGCTCATTCCTGCCAGATTCATTCATAACGAGGGTGGGGACGCTGGGCTGCTCATCAATGTTTAACTCACCGAACACTAAACTCTCCAGAGCAATGGCCCTTTAGCACCCCTGCCTTCTTTAGACACAGAATCAACAAGCCAGCAAGCACGTCCTGTCAGCTTATGCTTACCAGGACTGAATCTTGATGCTAGGTATTTAGTAAAACCCTAAATAAACGCTATACATATATGATATATATATGTATGTGCTATATATGTGCTATATACATGCTCTTTATATATGCTATATATATATGCTATATATATGCTCTCTCTGTATGCTCTCTATATGCTCTATATTTATGCTATGTGCTTATGCTATATCTATATGCTATATCCATCGATAAATGCTCTATATTTAAAAGAATCACTCTGGCCACCTAACAAACTTGGGAGACGAAGGGACAGGTCTATCACAACAAAGTGGAGGTCCTGCTCTGTGATATATAGAATTGTAGCCTAAAGACAGTAGTATGTTGCATATTGGGTGTTGCACTTACAGGAAAATGTGGAACAGTGAAGGGACAGGAATGGGCAGAGATCCTGAAATCATGGATCAGCAAAGGAAAGCTGAGTGAGCTGAGGGGAAACAAAGTCAGGGAGGAGAGAAAAAATGGGGATCAATCTTCAAATGCATACCTAAAAAGAAGCTGCAAAGAGGAAGGGAATACTGCACTGCTTTGTTGTATGCAAGGAATAAGCTTAAACTGCCACCAAAACCATTCAAATCAGCCATGAGGTAGGACAGTGACAATGAGAACAGAGTCTGTGAGGTCGCAGTCATTGGAGATCCCTCAAGTCAGACAACATCTGTCAGCAAACTTCACAACTCTGCAAAAAGCAAGCAATGCCCCATCAGACAAGTTTTCAGATGACAACCTAAGTCTTCCATCAGAATAAACCAGCAGGCAGTGGAGCTACTGCAAAATCTGGGGTGGGGTGGCACAGAGGACAGCGACAGAGCAAACAAGGAGCAGATTCTCCCAATTGCTTCCACCTTAGAAGGGAAAGTAAGGCAGCCTTTACCAAAACAGATGACATTTAAGTACTTATATACCATGTAGTACTGCACCCATGAGAATAACTTCTCGTGTCCCACCCTACAAGGTGAGGAGTCATCTAGGGACACGTTAAGGCGTGTGTTGTTTTACTACATCAAACTCACACGCGTGTATCTTTCAGATCTGAACCATGAAGCCACAGCAAGAGCCCTTATTGCCTACTGCTTACTATGGCTAAAAGGGAGTGGTTTATTTCGTCCTCCTAAGCAGCAGGTCACTACCTTATTCCAGCTGAGCAGGATCAAGGACTGTCCATCACAGAGGACCATTGCCCCCGTCCTCCAGAGAGGACCTGCACCCCTCGATGTCAGTGCAGACAGTCAGACAAGGTTCTGCACCATCCTCGTTCCCACAGCTGGCATCTGCAGAACGGTTCCTCTCTCCAGGTGTGACTCTGCAGATCAGAAGCAGCAGCAGAACAGGTCTGAGAGAGTGAATGTCAGAAGGCCCAGATGGAAAAGTGACCCTACGGAACCAAAACAAAACTTTTCATAAACGTTCTCAGAATTTCCTACTTCTGACCACTTCCAGAAGTCCTAGGGAGCAGAAGTGGCACGACCCCCTCTTGAATGTATTCTCTGGGATTTTATAAGCTGGAAAGTCCCACTAGGTGAACACAGATTCAAACAATCCACAGCGAAGGAAACTGGGGGTGGGTGCAGATTGTCTTGGACTATTTTATATGTTTTATCTGGAAAACTGATTCACAGCTTCTGAAAATAAATTTTCTGGGGAATTGTTGACAATCTTGGTTTTGCAGCCCAGAAATAACTGGTGTCAGTGTTTTCCCCCTCCTGAAATGGATTTTCTTTTCTCCCAAAACAGTTCTGTGTACTTGATACAAAAAAAACATGAATAACATCATGGTCTGGGCTAGCACACTGCACGGCCTCAGCACATTGTCCATCCTAATACTTATTAATGACGCAGACTTATTAATGACACGTATTAGGCATAGCTGAAAAACATCAATTTCATTTCACAAATAATTCTGAAGTTCTGAAACTTGGGTTTCTGAGATGGAATACAAGGAGTGTCCTGAAGATGTGCCAAGAGAAAGTCACCTACCCCAAAACTGCCAAGAGCCGAGGGAACTGGACTGGGATGTGAGAGAGAAGCATATTCCAAACCCCTTACCTGCACCAGGTTTCCTGAGGTCTCGAACCTGTTTCTGGCAGCTCCTAAGAGAGAGCCCTAAGGAAGATGTGAGCTGTACTCTTGACAAAGAAGTTATTGAAACGGACACATGTCTCCAAAATACTTCGGGCTGTCTGAATCCAGGCTTTTTTTCAGTGGAGAAGGGTGTCATTAAAAAATGAACTTTCTTCCAGTGGGAAGCTCTTTGCTACAGAAAGATAAGGAAACCAGATTGCCCAGTGGATTCACAGAATGGGAAAGTATCACTCAGTACCTATTGGAAAACTTTCAAAACGATTCCCTTAACATAAGCTGGACTTGCATCAAGCTTTCCAGCATGCTCATGAAGGGCCACATAGGAAGGGGTCACGCAGGAATGAAGAATTTGCTGACAGGTTTGGAGAGCTTTGTACCAGGAGCAGTACAAGCCACTGTTGGGTCTCTCCAATGACAAACATGCTCAGCAGGCTTGCAAGGTGACAGCCTGCCTTAGGTTCTCTCTCACTGAAGAGATTTTAATTGGTTTTAACTTTGCACTGTGTTTTAAAATGGCAGTTTGCAACTAGAGGAAAGAAAAAAATGTTAATTTTGTTGAAAACTGGCAGCTGTGCAAGGAGGAAAAGCGTTGCCCACCCCTCCTTGCCCTGCTTCGTACCTGGTTCTGGGAAGATCCGGGCTTGTTCCGAAGGGAAGGGAAGAGTCAGTGAGCACAGCATTACCCAGAGGAGCTACCCAGGCTAAGCCTGGGAGAGCAACACTGCCTGGCATGAGCCTCTAAAGAGAGAAATACTGCTGCTTTTTTGCCCTTTTTTTTTTTTTTTTGAGACTGCTCCAGAGTTTGTTAATTTTCATTTGCAGAGCATGGGAAACAGTTTCTGCCAAACTAACCAGCAGCTATCACCCGATGTTGAGGGATACCTCTAGACCCCTTTGGCCTTGGCACCCTCCAGTCTGGTTTGTCAGATCCCATAATTTAAAAGAAACTTTAAAAAAAAAAAAAAAAAAAGGAAAATAAAGTAATGTCCTGCTGAACTTTTCTGTTTTGCTGTTCTTGTAACATATGAAACAGATCTGACAGGAGAGTTTCCTTCAGCTCATATCTCAGCAGTAAGTAGGGGAATGAGCTTTTTTCTTTCTTTTTTTCCAACAACCTTTACTAAAAATAACTCCTGTAAGACTGTGGAAGGAGATTTCCAGCCGTGTAAGTTCAGATGTGCCTGCGTTCATTCAGGAGGTTGATCTGGATTTAATATGCACAGCCCTGTCAATACTGTGTTAAGCCCTCTGGCACCAGAGGGTCCAGGCAGTCTCTCTGTATTGTATCCCAACCCCAAGCATCAGGAGGGATGTAATCCATCATATCAGCTCTTCAACGAAAACTGCTGCAATTATATGCTCTCAAAATGGGCCCATTAACCTATCAAAAAGCATTTGAGAAGGGGTGTAATGTTGTCAGTTGTTAACGGGGGAGAAGTGAAGACAGTTCTTATCTTGTGAATAGATTCATGCAAAACCAATTGCAGTTTGTGTTGCTCTAATTGATTAAGTCCATTTTCTATTCAGTCCGGCATGGGGTGTTCACACACAGACAGACACACACACAGACAAACACACACACACACACTAAGAGTAATGTCATCTCCCAGGAGTGGGTTAGAAGGGGAGCCTGTGCCTGGTCCAGCACAGGAGTGCCAAACTGAGACAGACACAAAGAGCAGAGAGTATTCCCAAGGAGGACAAGAAACACCAAAGGATGGAAGCAGTGGCCAAGGCAGTGCTGTATAAACAGCAACGGATGTGGTGGTGCCAGTATTTGCATCTCATGTAGGTGCTTCCATGCATCAACAGCCAATTTCCTATGAAAAAAGACTGAGAAGTGGGGCAGTTTAGTCTTGAGAGGAGAAGCCTGAGAGGGGATCTTATGAATGTCTATAAATATCTGAGGGTGGGTGTCAAGTGGAAGGGGTCAGGCTCTTTTCTGTGGTGCCCACTAATAGGACAAGGAATAATAGGTATGAGCCAGGGCACAGAAAGTTCCATCTCAACATGAGGAGAAACTTCTTCCCTGTGAGAGTGCCAGAGCCTGGCCCAGGCTGCCCAGAGAGGCTGTGGAGTCTCCTTCTCTGGAGCCTTTCCAACCCCCCTGGATCTGTTCCTGTGTGGGCTGCCCTGGGTGCTCCTGCTGGGGCAGGGGGGTTGGACTCAATGATCTCCAGGGGTCCCTTCCAACCCCTACCATGCTGTGATTCTATGGTTCTGTGGTTATACAGGGACCTTGAGCTATGCTGCACCCACGGCACAATTTGCTTCAAGGCTGGAGAGGCCAATAGCCTCCAATAACCTGGTCATTCTCTTTGCAAACAGGGTGACTCCCTGGCACTCAAAACAGTTCTCCATTGGGGAATAATTACCAGAATTCAGACTAGTAGTTTGTTTCACTGACAAAGACAAAGGGCTCCAAATCAAGTTAAGCCTGGTTATAAAAAGTTCAGAACCTTTCCTGCTGTGCTGCTGAAGTGGGAAACATGTCCTTTAAGCCCCCACTTTGGTGGAGATCTGGAAGAAGAGAGAATCATAGAATTGTCAGGGTTGGAAGGGATCATCCAATTCCAACCCCCCTTCCATGGGAAGGGACACCTCCCACTAGAGCAGGTTGCTCACAGCCCCAGCCAGCCTGGGCTGAAACACTTCCAAGGATGGGGCTTCCACCACCTCTCTGGGCAATCTATTCCATAACTGTGATGGTGACAATCCTTACATCTCAAGAGAGACAACATCCATATAATGCAAATCCCCAGTGGAATGAGATAGGGAACCTTAGGAGAAAGGCCCACCTCAAGCAGAGGCAGCAGTCCTCTTAAATTAGCCAGCCAAGTGAAGTGCCTGCAGTTGACCAACGTGCATACCTATCATCTGCACCTTCCCAGGCAAGCCAGGGCTCTCTGCAGCCTTTCCCGTGCCAGCTCTGGGACCACCAGAAGGTGCTGGGCCACACTCCACTAAGAGGCACAGAAGAGCTGTCCTGGACAGAGCTGAGGGCTGGTACAGCCATTTCCATGTCCACTACACAGCAGAGAGACCTCAAGAGAGTTCTGTCTTCTCACCACCATCACCCTGAGCTACACCCAGACCCTCATCAGCTCTGTGACCCACAGCAAAACCATCCAGGTCATTTTGGACACCTCAGAAGTGCATCTTGGCAATGGAAATGACACATTCAAGTCTCCTGGCTTTCCGTCATCACACACGCTGCACAATCTCTTCCCAGGTGACAACCCAGCCTCCACCATCAGCAGCTACCAGGAGAGAGTGCAGGATGCAGCCTATGCTCTCAAATATGTTCTTGTGACTCCTTCCAAACCAAACCTGGTGACTCTTTTTTATTTTCATTTTCGAAATACTCATCACTGGATTCATTCTGTTCTGATGACTTGCACAGTTCAGACAGGATGCTGCTTCAAAACTAGTAGGGCAGATTCCTCCTCTAATATTTGCAGTCCTGCCAGCCATTTCCTCAGTTTAAACAGTGGAGCAGTAAAAAAATGTGTTCACCTTGGACTTTCACCCAAAAGCATCTTGTACTGGCCACTGCTGAGGCTTCCTGGGCTGCTGGAGGGCAGATCAGACCTACCAGGGCAAGACTCCTCTCCATTCTTCTATCACTACATCCTTCCTTGCCCATATTGCAGCCACGGGGGACTGCATTTTACTCTCTTTCTTTTTTTTTAACTCTATCAAAAGAAAAAAAAAATTACCTTCCATTGCTAATGGAAAGAAGTTAGAAAGATGCACGTTTGGAAAACAAAAGCTGGAGATCTCTTTAATTTCACAGCTGCCTCAGATGAGCAGGGCCAGTGGCTGCAGACTGCTCGGAGCCTAAAGGCCAGCTCGGTACAAAAGGGCAGGGGCAGTTCCTGTAGTGCTCCCTAACAGCACAGTGCATCGCAGGGCTGCTGGACAAAGGGATGGATTTTTTTATTTCTTTTTTAATGTGGAATTGTTCTTTAGCTGTATATTTCTTTGTCCTCTGCCCATGGGAATAATGATATCAGGCCAAGAATGAAAGACTCCTTTCAGTTTCCCCATGCAGCTAGGTTGGCTGTTAGTATTTCTTCCTGATTAGAGGAGCTGACAGGTCGAGGCAATACTAAACCCTTCATGGTAACGAAGGAGGGTACCTGGAATCCTTTAAAACACACACAAATACACACCGCTGAGAACCACCCTTTCCAAAAGGGGGAGGGTTTGAAGGTAAAAACACACGGCAGTAATTCCTCCCTGTCCTATAAACCAAATTGATAAGATTTAAGCTAACATTTCATCTTGACATGGCTAAGACATGTGTGCGAGCATTCCGTTTACACTTTCCATGCAGTCTGTCAGATTAGATCTGTAGACCCGCTACCGAATAACAAGGGTACTATTGATTTTTCCTTATTTTCAAGTATTTGTTTTCTTCAGTTGAGCACATTCTGTTTATCTTGGCACAGGTAACAGAGAAACCAAGGCGAGAGACTTAACCTCTTTTCAGAAACATTTAAGACTTGACAGTCATTAGAGCCCCGTCGAGCTGTTTGTTCCCATGGGGGTCTGTATCAGAGATTGCCCTGCTTATGGCTTTATTCACTGTTCATTCACTTCATTTTATAACGTGGTGTTCGGGATACGCAGCAACAGTTTTCTTCCAGGAAAACTTGTGATGTACCTGAAAGGTGGGTGTTTTGTGACCTTTTGGCTCAGTTCTGTCTCTCAGTCGGGTGCCCACCGGGCATCCTCCATCCCAAGTGTCATCCGGCTTTGTACTGCAAATGCACCTACGGTAGAGTGCAGGGGCAACGTATAAAATGATTTATACCCAGTAGGAGTTCACCTATGCCTGTTGGTTTAAAAAAACCCAACCAAACAGATCCCAAATCTGTGTGATGCTTTCTGATAAAAGCCACAATTTGACATTCTTCCAGCAGCAAGTACCAGCAGGCAATGGGGTTGCTTTCCAGGCAGCCAGGAGCAAGCAGGCTCTGTCCATTTGGGGCTGGCAGTGCCCAGGGACAGTGGGGACCACTGAAAGGCTGCAGCAGCCTAGTGCCCTGTGTCCTGCTGCACCGAGCCATTTAAGGGCAATATTGCCCATGGGTGCACCTTTAGACACTGCTGGAGACCCCATGCTTATCAGATATTGGATATTCAGAATTAAGTGCAAACTGAGAAGACTACACACACACACACACACACACACACACACATATATATATATATGCCTGTTTCCTAACTCCTCAGCGTGTGCATGCAGTGATGTGCTCCTATACTGGCACCTAGTGGGGAGCGCTCGGGAGGTAGGAGAATGAGGATGGGCAGGGTGCACAGACACACGCGCTCGCTCCACGAAATACCTGGGACACTTTTTTTTTCCTCCTGGTTCTTCAAAAGCTCTTCCAGACTCACACATTTTTTGCAGGCTTCATGCTAGCTGTTGCTCTCACAGAATCACACACACTCACAGCATGGTAGGTGTTGGAAGGGACCTCCAAAGGTCATCGAGTCCAACCCCCCTGCCAGAGCAGCGTCACCTAGAGCAGGTCAAACAGGAACAGATCCAGGAGGGTTTTGAATATCTCCAGAGAAGGAGACTCCACAGCCTCCCTGGACAGCCTGGGCCAGGCTCTGTCACCCTCACAGTGAAAAAGTTTCTCCTGATGTTTCCATGGACCCACCCATGTCCCACCTTGCACCCATCACCCCCTGTCCTGTCACTGGATGTCCCTGGGCAGAGCCTGGCTCCATCCTCCTGACACTTTCCCTTTCCATCTTTATAACCATTAATGAGGTCACCCCTCAGTCTCCTCTTCTCCAAGCTGAAGAGCCCCGGCTCCCTCAGCCTTTCCTCAGCAGGGAGATGTTCCACTCCCTCTCTCATGGCCTTCCCCTTCTCTTGGGCAGCAGCTTCTCCTTCTCTGTCCAGAAAGCCTTGGCCACGCCAAGCCCTCTACTCCCTGCTCGTGCACCCATCCTCTGGGACCTCACGCTCCTCTGTGTGAGCTGGGATCCCTACCTGTGATCCCCTCCTCCTGCTGGATCCCCCCGTAGCAACCCATCCGTGTTTCCTTCTCTGACTCCCCCTGCCTTGACCTGGGCCCGACAGGGCTCTCAGGAAAGCCGGCAAACCACTGGTGTTGCTTCCTGCCTTGTAGCCCATGCTCCCGCTTTGGCCTCAGAGGAAAGGGCTGCCTCTTACCCAGCAAAGGACTTCCTCCACCAATTCCCATCGCCCTCAGGAATCTCATGTCCCACAATTGTCCCATTTTAGCTGAAACAGCAAAAGGCTCAGCCTACCACTTCTCCCAAGGTCCACCCTGTGTCATTACAGCATCTGAAAGGAAACACTGAAAAGATGTGACGTTCTTGCCAAAAAGCATTTATCTTCTTCTTATCAGCAGTACAAAAATGATCACTCTCCCGAGGAGCCTCCAAGGTTGGTCTCAAATACTGCAATCCAAATTAGACCTCCTGGGCATCCCAGTGATACCAGTACAATCTCACCGATTACACTTAGGTAAATGACTTTGTTTCTCTCGCTGTAGTCCCCCCGGCTTATATCACAGCAGCTAAGACAAGTATTTTCAAGCATTTAAGGCAGCAAGGTGGTATTTTCAAGCTGAGCTGCTTCCAGCAAGGAATTGGATGCTGGGCGGTCGAGGCGAATTGCCAGTCCTACAGGAGATCTGACCACTGGACAGTTCTGCTTCCCGTGCACGGCATTACCCATTGCAGTTTTCCTTCTAAATACAACAAGGAGCAGCAGAAACACCTGCCGGGTCCCTAGGGCTAGTTCTTGTCCCAGCAAGGCTTTCCTAAACTTTTCTCACTCAAACTATGAGTCAGGGTGAGGTCTTTCCCCTGGTTTACCCATTCATTTGCCATTGTGGATGGAGGCTTTGCTTCCATCTTGAAGGAAACATTGTTGGAGCCGTTCGAGACTCTGCATCGTACGACCTGTAATGGTGATTTACAACCCTTTTCTAGCTGCTCCATGATTCAGATGACTTTTCTATGGAGCAGTTGATGTGAACGCTAAACCTGTTCAAGGCTAGCAGCATTTCTGCCATTCATTCAGCTTGAGGAAACACTGGAAATGCATTAGGATGTTTTTACAGTCCTGGAAATTGCTGTGAGACTCCGTCACTAACAAAAGAACAGAAACAGCTCGCAATTTTATTGCACTGCTTTCAGTTGTTGTTCAGTTTTGAAGTCAAACTCTGCCCTTGGCCGAGTTTCTGTCAGACTTCCTGGTTTTGCAAGTTTATCTCAAGCTTCACTAATATTTGGTGCTTACCTTAAAGCTCCAGCTCTTGGAGTCTCTTGGTTAGGCTACCTGAGAACCTCCACTGAAGAAATACAAAAATAACTCTGTTTCTTCCAACTGTGGAGAGCTATTCACAGGCAAAGAAAAGCTAGGTACTGTGTTTAGGTATCAGGATGCTTTTACACCCCTGGTTTTGCCTTATGATTTCTGAATGTCTGAGTGCTGTTGGGGGTGGCAATCTGGGAAAAAGGGGAGGGGGACAAGAAGCCATTTACAGCTCTTTGTCCCTCTGTTTGCAACGGCCTCCAGAGAACTTGTCACTCTGTCCAAAATCAAGCAGTGACCAGCAAGTTTGGACTAATTTTTTCCTTTCAGACTCAATCCTCACCAGCCTACAGAGTCAGGTACCCTGCCCTCAGCGCAACGTGGAACACAGGACTCCTGTCCCCACATAGCTGCCAGCCAAGTGACAACAACTTTTGGGATGTAGGTAGAAATTTTTTCATAGTTTGGTAAAGAAGAACTTGAATGATTTCTGCAGATGGCTGCATCCAACCCTGAGAGTTCTGCGGCCCCAGGGCAGTATCTGGAACTTGACCCCTCAGACTTTTCATGCTTCTCTCTCTTTCTGCCCCAACAGCACCGTGATGTGTGTCAGTCACACCAGCACCAAAGACCCCCTGGCTCCCAACACCCAAGGGCAGATGAGGGGAGTTGTGAGCAGTGGCCATGCTGCAGGAGACAAGACACAGCAGGAGGGTTCATGTGGAAGCCCCTGATCTAATCTACCAAATGTCCCAGTGAGGAGGGTATCCTTGTGTTTAGCCAAGGAGAAGGCATCACCACCTTTCCCTTCCCCACTTTCACCAGGAGCTGGCCCACATCAGTGCATTCCCACCAAGGCCGGGCAGAAGGTGGCCAGGCTGTGCTTCCCCTCCATGTGCATGTGGAGTGCAGCATCTCACCTCACCAAGAATTTGCTCTCTGTAGCAAATTCATACAGTGGGGTTCACTTAAGCAGTGCAAGCAGCTAGTGAGGGGAACATAAGGCAGCCTTGGCAGCCATGGTGAGGAATGACATCATTTTGAATGCTGACCCAACCAAGTGCCCAGGAGAAAAGGTGCAAAACACGTGTCAGTTCCAGGAAGGGCAGCTTTTCTGGGGACAGATTCTCCTTCCAAATTCCTCAGAGCATTGATACGAGGGGCAGCAGTGCTTTAGATAAAGCAAAAAATTCTTCTAGAGCAGCACATAGTAGGAAACAGCCTTGGCCAAAAGCATTTGCTGTCATTTAATGCAAGTTATAACAAATTGGTGTTATATGCAAAGGGAGGGAGCAGAAGAGATAAGAGGATCACACAGGATCACACTTTGGATATTTATATCTTGAGCTTCATGGCTGTGAATCCTTCAGGCTGGGATTTTCAAACAGCCTTAGGTGGTTGGAGTTAACAAAAGATGGACTAAAAGAAGAGGTATTGCCCTGTTTTCCCCTTAGCAGTTGTACAATGTCCATAACCACCTGAGCCCTTTCCTCACACCCACGAGCGCTTACTCTAACAGGGAGTCCTGTTATGTCCTGCAAAAAGAAGGCTGCTTTTTTCTAAGATGTTTGGTTTAGTTCCAATATAGCATATAATCTTAGTTGTGATAGAGGGAGACCACAGTCAAACAAAACGACTGATGGACATCAGCTCAATAGCAAAAAGCCCAGCCTTTAGGGAAACAAAACAGAATTGTTCACACAGTGTTCCGTTATGAAGACTTTACTATGAACCAGTTTAAGTTCATACATACCAAATGTTTGTGAGCCAGCAACACAAGTGAGACTGCTTTGTTACAGTAGATTTTTTTTCTACCCTTATGAAGTATTTTTCAAATAAAGAATCATCAATAACCATGACAGAGTTCCCTCGGTGGACAAACATCCCAGCACACTATGAAGTTGTCTCTCCTGAGAAGCATTTCCACAAACTTGAGGAAAATAATGAACTACTTAGGAGGAATTAGACACAAAGCTGTTCCAGCCAGCTGCATGTCCTGGAGGACAGCTAACAATGCAAGATCCCAGCAAGGAAAGGCAGCAGCAGAATACCTTCCCCAGTTGTGAACAGATGGAAGAGAGACAGAAGGAATCAGAAGGTAAAGGGGAAGAGTAGGGAAGGCAAAACTCCTCACACTGTCTCGGCACCAGCTTTGAGAATACACACTATGTACAGATATTGCTTACTATATAAGAGTACCATAGAATCATGGGACTGTTAGGGGTTGGAAGGGACCTCTGGAGCTCATCGAGTCCAACCCCCTGCCCCAGCAGGGGCACCCAGGGCAGCCCACACAGGAACAGATCCAGGGGGTTGGAAAGGCTCCAGAGAAGGAGACTCCACAGCCTCTCTGGGCAGCCTGGGCCAGGCTCTGGCACTCTCACAGGGAAGAAGTTTCTCCTCATGTTGAGATGGAACTTCCTGTGTTCCAGTTTGTGACCATTGCCCCTTGTCCTATCCCAGGGCACCACTGACAAGAGCCTGGCCCCTTCTCCTTGC
>JANVCC010000261.1:1083026-1106885 GCA_025345505.1 Todiramphus chloris collaris
GATAGGATGAGAGGCAATGGTCACAAGCTGAAACACAGGAAGTTCCATCTCAACATGAGGAGAAACTTCTTCACTGTGAGGGTGATGAAGCCTGGCCCAGGCTGCCCAGGGAGGCTGTGGAGTCTCCTTCTCTGGAGACTTTCCAGACCCATCTGGATCTGTTCCTGTGTGGGCTGCCCTGGGTGTCCCTACTCTGGCAGGAGGGTTGGACTCGATGATCTCCAGAGGTCCCTTCCAGCCCCTACCATTCTGTGATTCTATGACATATATATATAAAATAGTCCAGAATCGTTTTGTGGTTGGGAAGAGAATTGTGCTCATGCCAATGATCGCTCGGCCAAGAGAAGTCCAGCAGAGATGAGTCTCAAAAGAAGAGAGGAGATGTGCCTCTGTAGAGACTGGAATGACGGTGGAAATGGGCAGCCCCTGAACCACAAAGCCCAGCCTGTCTCGTACACCAACCTTTTTAGGTGGAGCACGACACTTGTGGCATTGCCTTCCTCCAGCTGTCCCCGTGCTTTGCCCCTCAGGGTTCTCCACTGCTCCCTTTGGGTAAGTGTCTGTGCCCACCCCTCTCCATGGCTGATCCCTCCTCTTAAATGAGCAGCATCAGCTCACTGATAAGATAATCAAACCCTATTAGGAGGCAACTTGCTCATCTTTTTTAAAGAAAACCACGGAGTTAGGCAGATAACTATCATCCAAACAAGCACTGTGGATATGTCCTGTATATATCCAGTGTTTCCATGTATATGTATACACCCCGTGTATATCCTGTTTAATTTCAGGGGAGCTGTAGTTTGCTCCTCACTTTTACAAATCAGGTCCTTTGCTACTTAGGAATACATTTGGGAAACCTACCTTGAGCTTTTTTTTATGTTTTGTTTTGTTTTGTTTTAATCTTGGCCGTAAATTCTATCACTTATGAGTCAAACCCCCATCTGCTTTGAATTTTCACTTGCTTTCGTGCACAAATAGGGTTCACACATGTAACTCCTGTCACTCGTGTGCTCCCAGAGGCAGTGCATAAATTACCTGTGCACAGAACAAGAGGTCGGTCAGCTTTACCTTGTGCACGTCCTAGTAAGTGCACATCAAAGGGCATATTGTGTTCCTGGAACGAGAGTGAGGAGTCTTGGCACAGGTCACCCCCTCCACACAGAAATGCTGCTTTTCTTGGGTGCAAAAAACCCCCAGCCAACCCTAAAAACTTGAACAAATAAAAAAAAAACCCCGAACCTTCCAGAATTAATCATCCAGTGGAAGTTTCAGAAGTAGTCAGGGTTTGGGTTGGCAGTAACAACTAAGATGGATTTCACAAAGCTGTTTGAACCTGGGTTTGATCTTAGGACAGTAGTAGGTCTTCATTAGAAATTAAACCCATTATATAGCATGGCCGTGAGAAGCAGTATGAAATATGAGTAATATTCAGTATACTTCCATATGATCAATATAGCTCATCAGGGTTGGACTTGATGATCTCCAGAGGTCCCTTCCAACCCCTACCATGCCTTGATTCTATGATGATATAAATGGCAGTAACGCACATTCAAAACCAGTTAGATGGAGGTGATCAAACTCTGTAGAAATCAGAGGGTGAACTCAGATCAGCCAACACGAAGCTGAATACAGAATGCTCCTGCTAAAGTGCTAACTGCAGAATCATAGAATTGTCAGGGTTGGAAGGGACCTTGCACAGGAGTCCTTCAGTCCCTCTTCTAGGTGAATTGTTGGTGGAAGACAAGTGTTTTGAAAAAATGGGCATCTCACTTTGACTGCATTATAGTCCAGTTTTAATCTGTACAAAAAGCAGGACCTAAGTGAGAAGCGAGGGAGGAAAGGAACTGACTCCGAGTAGTTCTCTCTCAGATAAATAAATTAAAACCATAGTAACACACAATGACTACCACAGCTTGCAAATTAAAGGATTAACTGGTGCCTAGTGAGACACTGATGTATCGCCCGGAGGAGGACAACTTCATCTGAACTACAAACAATTCATTTTAAAAAGAATACTTTGAAGGAAAAAATTGTGTCCAGAGCAGCTTGTGAATAAAGCATTCCGAAAGGCAACCCCGAGACTTCATTAGCAGCACACAAATGGAACTGTCCCCAAAGTCTGACAGAAAAATGAATTTCTTTCCCTTAAAATATAGCTGCTCTGCTGCCTGAAGTTAACCACCGTGGTGCTGCCTGGGTAAGTGTGGCTCAGGACAGCACACTGCTGTCAGCCAAATGTACAGTGCCAGCCCAGGACAGTTGCCCGCGCAGATTGGCACCCCGCAGCACGGAGACACCTCGGCTGTGCAAGGGCCACCTGCCTCTCTGCGAGTGCTGATACCCCATGAGCTGCACGCGTGCCCAGAAGTTCTGTCATCTAGCCACTTGGGCCATGGGAAGAGGGAAGGAATTTGCTTTGTCTTCATTTTGCCTGTCTTTCTGTTCCCAAGGTCGAAGCCATGCCATGGTCACTAAGCCAACCTAGCAGAAGCCCTCGGTGACCCCATGGAAATGCGCGTCATGGCTACAGTGAGCAAGGGCTCACGCTTAGGAAGTGTGCTGACAACTGAGCTACAGCTCCACCAGAATGAAGGGAGGGAAGAGGAGTCCAACATCTCCTCCAACCGGCTGCAGCACTTTGGGATAAAGCAACACTGCGATTGCTGGAGTGGTCATGGGAGTCTAGGCACAGCCCTGAAGACCATCAAGGAGATTTCAGTTTCTGGATATGTTTTCTGGAAGTAATTTTTTATCTTCCTACTTCAGAGATATTCCTTTCTTCCAAAATCCTGTTTCTTTGTTTTCTTTTTTTCCCTTTTTTTACAAGGATAACAAGCAGACCCATTTGCTGTTTCCTGTTATATTTTATATTTGTTACTTCTAAAAGATAAGGCTAAACCATACTTCAAGTCTTACTCAAGATCTGGACAAAGTTTCAACTGCTTTCAAAAAGTAGGTTTTGGCCTAAGCTTACTTCACATTAAGAGTCAGACTGGTGATTATTTAACCTTAAGTCTCTTGTTTCCTCTTGGATGGACAAGATTTTGTGCGATCTATTTTAACATTTAAAAAACCATGAAAGCCCACTGAGACAAACAGATTTTAACAAGAGCAAGCTCTAAGAGTGTGTGTCCAGGCAGGTTTGTTAGGTGGCCAAGAGATGCACACGTATACATAGAAGTGCAGGATCCAGGTAGGTAGTAGAGCCACAACCTATACCTCAGCCTTATACTCAGAAATAGAAATGAATGTATAATAAGCAGAACTTGGCCAGACATCTTCTGGCGTTCAATTAAGAAAGACTTTTGACAAAGAATGCTTCAGTAAAGACATGCCTTAAGACTTGTTTTTTCTCTACTTCTTCAGTTGAAATACCAATAGCAAATCATGGTTGTAATCACTTCCCTGGCTTTGTAACACAGTTAACTTACACTGTCTCTCTGCTGGGAGCTCCACGTACAGAACTAATTGACTCCTCAATCATTAAGAAAAGATGCAGTGCCAGCATTAGCTTGTAACTTCCAAATCTTGGCAGAGCTTGCGTCCAAACTCTCAGCTTCCACTCAACTTTTTTGTCTTGTTTTAAAGTTTGTTTCCTTTAAGCACAACTAAAGGAATCTGCTCTCCCTCCTCCCCTCCTCAAAACCAGACTTCAGCATCAATCAGTCTCACTGGCACCTTCTCCCCTAGGCTTCATACACTTCTGTGCTGTGATTGGAGACAAGTTCTTTAAAACAAAAACGTCAAAAAAAAATAATTCTACATGTAACATCATCTGAAGGTTAAATACTGCGCAAAGCAAGAGAAGACAGTGACAGGAGAGCACTCAATCACTGTATAGTTTCTCATCCCAATGAAAACATCCTTCTAGAGTCTGCCTAGGTGTTGTCTAGCTTATATGATACAGTGCAGTGCCCATCAGCACTTCTGCTAGAAAGCTCAACTCTTAGAAATCACCAGCAGGCTCATTACTCAGAAATCAGAAGGCTTTCAGCCAGGCCTGGGAATCTGGAGATGCTACATGAAGACAGAGTTCTGACTGCTCTACTGGTTTCAGACCGAGGTGGGGTTGGCTTGGCTTCCTATCCTTGGGCGTTCAATCAAGTGAATTGCACAACCACGCCGCTTTGTTCTATTTAATGTAATGATTCCTGAAAAGTCATATGTGAGTAGCACAAGTTATGGTTGTTGGAGGAGTGAGGGCACCCACAAATGCAAAACGAGGAGGGAAGATGGGAAGGTGTTTGTTCCATTGGCTATATTGAAAAGTGCCTATGTATTAAAAATGTATTTTTTGTCCCTACAACACCATGTGTGAGGTAGCTCCTTGCATCTAGATGGGTCACCACTGCTTTTAGGAGTCTATTCCATGTAAAATATCTTCTTGCTGCAGCCCAGTTTTGCAAATCTGACCTTGGAATTTGCATGTAGGTTTTATTCATTATTAATATTTAAATAAGTCTCACCGAAGCTGAAACACACCCAAGATAAGAAAACTTGGAGAGATAAGTCTTGTCCACAGAGACTCTGTGCCTCATCCCATCTCCTTTGGCAGGACACAGATTGAACAAAATAGATTGCCCAGGTCCCATCTCTCTATATGATTTCCAAATGAGGAATTTCTGTAAATGGAGAAGACACCATGAGTAAATCCCCTCACAGGATCAGGACTTCAGACTCTAAAGCTGACTTTCCAAAGACAAATGTCAAGGCAAACGTATATTGCTCCCTTTTGGAAATGTATGCGTAGAGACAAAGACGTGGTCTTGAAGTCAGTCATTCCCTGCTTCAATTTAATGTGTAGATTCCGTATTTCAGCCAGCCAAGAGGTTCCAAAAACCTGCCAAGGCCAACGGGGTTTTTTCAGTGACAGCAGTGCACTTTATAGAAAGGTATTCACCTAAGGACCCTAAGGTAAGAAGCTCCCTTGTCCTTCCCTTGTCTGTTGAGGAAGACAGGGTCAATTTTAGTGCTAGTGTAAACAGATGCATGTAGTTGAGGAGCATCAGCAATTTAAAACATCATATAACCAACTCCCACCTGGGAGGATTATTATGTGAAATGCACTAGTGATGTCTCCAAGCTCTCTTACTATGGAAATGCTAAATAAGCAAAAAAGTATTAAGTTTGGTAATAGCATATTCCAGGGAAAAAAAAAAAAGTGCTATTATTCACTCAAATCCATTAACTGTGTCAAGAAAGGAGAAGGTGATTAATTCCAACTCTTCTCTACTTCAGTATAAAGCAGCTGGTTTTTAATCATCAGAGATGGTTGTGTCATTGAAATAGAGACTGCTAGCTGGATTACCATAAAAACCTGCCAACTAATTAACCAAGCTCCATATAGCCAAAAATAATAGTACTTAAAAGCAGCTTGTCTTATCTCTGTTGAGAATGGACATCCGTCTGCTCTGGTAACTATGAGGAACTAGAATCCCAAGGACAAAGAATGTAATATATTGACTGATATCTGTACATTTTGGAAGGTTCGCTGGCTGTTCTTTATATTCTTCACGTTGAGCTGCTCTGCCTTTCAGTCTGCACATCTGTGAGACCCTCACCCAGACTCTGATTCAGGAAGCTGCATTTCTAGAACCACCTCCAGCTACAGGCACTGTCAGCAAACAGCAGTTGAGGCAAACCCATTTCTGCGTAAGGATGGCATAAAACACACTATAGTGAAATCATGGGAATTACTACTTGTAAAGTCACAAGGGAAAATGGTCAAGTCCCACAATATTTTTCTGGGTATTCAAGTCATCCCCCCCAGATATCCAAAACCCTCTCCTAGCAAAGTGTGTATCAACAGCTTATTTCATGTTACCTTTCACACAGGAAATACAGGAGAGGTACCTTCTGGCCGGCTCAGCTCTTTCTAATTATCACTGCACAATTGTTCAGCAGATTGTGTGTACTTCTTCCAACCATTCTCCACAATCACAGCTTACAAAACCTGTAAGTGTGAAGAAGGCAACCCGTGCACCATACAGACCAAGTGGTGTTCTCAGAGGATGCCAAGGGTAAAGGTGGGTATTTGACTAGTCAATAGCTGCAGCTCTAGAGGCATTTTAAGTCTGTGTGGCCAGTAATCTGTCACGTTTCAAAGCCACCTACTGTTCTGCTAGGAAAACAGGGGCATTAGTAAGTATTTATCTGCAAATTCTACAGAATTTGGACTACAACTTACTTCATATTTGTTTATTTAAAATTGAAGGCTTTACCTCTGACTCGGTTTCTGAGAATTAATAATGACACTACAGACAAAAGTCAAATGTTATTTCAGTTTATAGTATTTCTAGAAGACTAAAAAGAGGCAAAGATTTTTTTTTCTTCCTTGGATACCTTCTCTGTGTATCAATTTCCCTTGGTAGGTCTTTATTTACTATCTCATATGACTTCTTTGCTACTGCCAACATCCTGGCTTGTCTTAGGAACAGTGTGGCCAGCAGGACTAAGAAAGTGATCAACCCCCAGTGCTGGGCACTGGCGAGGTCATACCTCGTTACTGGGTTCAGTTTTGTGCCATCCACTTCAAGAAGGACATTAAGGGGCTGGTGCATGTCCAGAGAAGGGCAATGAAGCTGGGGAAGTGTCTAGAGCACACGTCTGGTGAGCAGCAGCTGAAGGACCTGGAGATATTTATCCTGGAAAAAAGCAGGCTCTGGGAGACTTTATCGCTCTCTACAACTCCCTGACAGGAGGCTGGAGACAGGTGGGGTGGTCTCTTCTCCCAAGAAACAAGCAACAGAACAATGCCTCCAATGCAGCAGGGGAGGGTTAGATTGGACAGAAAGGGTTGTTAAGCAGTGGAACAGGCTGCCCAGGGCAGCGGTGGAGTCCCCGTGACCCCTGGAGGTGTTTAGGATGTGTAGATGTGGTGCTGAGGGACATGGGTCAGTGGTGACCTGGCAGTGCTGGGTTAACAGTTGGACTGGATGTTCCTGAAGGTCTCTTCCAGCCAAAATGATTCTATGGTTCAATGAAATTTTCTCTGAATCCATACCTGGGGAGAATAAACATCTCTCCCTACAGCAAATTTAATTCACATATACAAAAGACATTTGAACAATGAACTCAAGGTTTTTTGCTTCCATTCCTGTTGCTGACAGTTCTCTGAGACACTACATGGATCAAAAAGAGGTCTGCACTGGATTTGTTTTTCTTTTTAGTGGAAAAAGGTTAAAACCATTTAGATGCTAGATGAAGGGAATGACTGCTCTCCTGGTTCACTGATTTGTCTGACCAGGAACTGTCTTCAGTGTGTTTAATGCGAGGCCAGGGTAAGAGAGAGCAAATCCTGCTCAGTGAGTGCCTTCCTGACCAGGGTATGTTCTACAGAAAAACAGAGTGCACGCTGCATTCAGTTTGCTCTAAAAACACAGTGCTGGTCAAGTCAGGGCTGGAATTTTCTTGAATCATAGTGTGTTGTTTGGAGCTAAGTGATATTTTGCTTCAATTTTGGCCATTTGATTAACAGACTGTGTTTATACCCCTCCCTCTTGTTTGTTTGATGAAAACAGACCTGCTGAAAAACATGGGAAAAACAGGGACCAAGTAGTGCTATAGGAATTAAAATGTGTGTGTGAGAAAGAGAGTGTAAGTGGGAGAAAAAGCTGTCTTCTATTTCCTGTCGAGCTGATGGTGAGACTGGAAGAGATCCAATTCCTCCAGGGAGTTTATTTAAACTGTGATACAAAAGTTCTTCTGAAAAGACAGAAGGACCCTCTAACAGCTGTTTTATTGACTGCTGCTATGAATCTGCTTCTGGTTTGAACCCCCAGACCGAAGGGCAGCTTGAATAAAGACGCTGGGCTTTGGGTGATGCTAAAAATTGGGAATGGATTTGAGGTGAGTAAGGAGCTTCTGGAAAAACTCAAATAAAAAGGGACTGGCCCCATGACCCTGGAGGTAAGAGAGAAATTCTGGAGGATGAAAGACTCTCCCTTTGTCGAGGAGGATCGGGTTAGAGATTATTTAGGGAAACTCAACACTCACAGATCCATCGGCCCTGGTGGGATGCGCCCATGAGTGCTGAGGGAGCTGGCTGATGTTACTGCTCTCCATCACCTTTGAAAGGTCATGGAGGGCAGGAGAGGTGCCTGAGGACTGGAGGAAGGCCAATGTCACTCCAGTCTTCAGAAAGGGCAAGAAGGAGGACCTGGGAAACTACAGGCCAGGCAGCCTCACCTCCATCCCTGGAAGGGTGATGGAACAGTTCTTTCTGGAGGTCACCTCTAAGCATGTGGAGGAACAGAAGGCTATCAGGAGTGATCACCATGGATTCACCAAGGGGAAATCCTGGATTCACCAAGGGGAAATCATGCTTGACCAATCTATAGCCTTCTAGGATAGTGTGACTGGCAGGGTATGTGAGGGGAGAGCAGTGGATGGTGTCTACCTCAACTTCAGCAAGGCTTCTGACACTGTCTCCCATAACACCATCATAGCTGAGCCCAGGAAGGGTGGGTTTGATGGGAGCACAGTGAGGTGTGTTGAGAACTGGCTGAGCAGCAGAGCTCAGAGGGTTTGATCAGCAGCAGAGTCAGTTGGAGGCCTGTAGCCAGGGGTGCTCCCCAGGGGTCAGGGCTGGGTCCAGTCCCGTTCAACATCTTCATCAGTGGCCTGGACGGAGGGGCAGGGGGCAGCCCCAGCCAGTTTGCTGATGATACAGAACTGGGAGGAGTGGCTGACACGCCAGAAGACAGGGCTGGCATCCAGTGAGACCTGGACAGGCTGGAGAGCTGGGTGGAGGGGAACCTCATAAAACTCAACAAGGACAAGTGTAAAGTCCTGCACCTGGGGAGGAATAGCCCCCTGCACTAGTACATGATAGGGGCTGTCCTGCTGGAAAATAGCTCCATGGAGAAAGGCCTGGGAGTACTGGTGGACAAGTTCACCATGAGCCAGCAGAGTGCTTTTGTGGCCAGGAGGGCCAATGCTGTCTTGGGGTGCATTAAGAAGACTGACCAGCAGGTCCAGGGAGGTTCTCCTCCCCCTCTACTCTGCCCTGGTGAGACCACATCTGGAGTGTTGTGTTCAGTTCTGGGCTCCCCAGTTCAAGAGAGACAAGGAACCACTAGAGACATTCCAATGGAGGATACGAGGATGATGAAGGGACTGGAACATCTCTCAGATGAGGAAAGACCAGGGCTATTTAGTCTGGAGAAGACTGAGAGGGGATCTTATCAATGCTTATCAGTATCAGGGCGGAGGTCGAGAGGATGGGGCCAGACTCTTTTCAGTGGTGCCCTGGGATAGGACAAGGAGCAATGGGCACAAACTGGAACACAGGAAGTTCCATCTGAATATGAGGAAAAACTTTTTTACTTTGAGGATGACAGAGCCTGGCCCAGGCTGCCCAGAGAGGCTGTGGAGTCTCCTTCTCTGGAGAGATTCCAAACCCTCCTGGACCTGTTCCTATGCAACCTGCCCTGGGTGATCCTGTGCTGGCAGGGGTTTGCACTAGATGATCTCCAGAGGTCCCTTCCAAGCCCTCTCCTTCTGTGATTCTGTGTTTAGCACTACTGGAACCTGAAGTTGTTCCTTCATGAGCAGTGACATTTCTGGATTTATCCGGGGTGAGTAAAGGGGTTTCAAATCCTTCACTAATTCCTCTCTTGTTCTATCCATCCTTTCTGTGGTTTTTGGTTGGTTTTTTAAAGTCTTTCAGTGATCCCTTACATACAGGTTCATTCACTATTTCACCAAATCTTTTAATCAGGGAGAGAGAAGGGTGGGATAAGAACTAGAAGGAAGTTCTCCTTCTGAACACAGACTGGAAAACCTTAGCCTCCATTTTCACCAAAAAACTAGAGGAAACACCAGGGAAAGGCAGCTAAAAGGCACAGAATGGCACATTTTTTTGTGTAGTTAACCAGAAGTATGTGAAAACAGCTGTGGAGAGAAGGGATAAATTATGTTTTAACACTTTGGATTGAGCTCAGAATTTTGAACAAATAAATCTACCTACTTTTATTTATAACTAGATCTGTCACAATATTGTATGCTATTGCAAATTTATGAACTGGCAATGGTTTTTAATAAATCAGTGTGCAAGGCATCCTTGTAATAAAGAAGACACATCTTATGAGACACATAAGATTTTCTCTTGAGTTCCTTGTCCTTTTTTCCTTGGGACTCTTTATCTCCTGTCCTATTAGGAAATGTCTAAGTTTATATGCCCATATACTGAGAGAATGAAATACCAGCATGCCAGCGGAAAGTTTTTGTTCACAGAATCATAGAATTGTTTGGGTTGGGAGAGACCTTTCAGGTCATCCAGTCCAACTGTTAACCCAGCACTGCCAGGGCACCACTAACCCAGCTCCCTCAGCACCACATCTCCATGGATTGGAAACCCCTCCAGGGATCACAGGGACTCCACCCCTGCCCTGGGCAGCCTGGGACAGCCCTGGACAGCCCTGGAGGGGAAGAAATTGTTCCTCAGCTTCAACCTAAACCTTTCCTGGGGCAACTTGATGCCATTTCCTCTTGTGCTGTCCCTTGTTCCCTGGGAGCAGAGCCTGACCCCCCCTGGCTCCCCCCTCCTGTCAGAGCCAGAAGGTCTCCCCTCAGCCTCCTTTGCTCCAGGCTGAACAAGCCCAGGGCCCTCAGCTGCTCCTCAGCACCCTTGTGCTCCAGCCCCTTCCCCAGCTCCGTTGCCCTTCTCTGGCCACGCTCCAGCCCCTCAGTGTCCTGCTGGGAGTGAGGGGCCCAGAACTGACCCCAGGATTCGAGGGGCGGCCTCCCCAGTGCCCAGTCCAGGGGCATGATCCCTGCCCTAGTCCTGCTGGTCACACTGGTGCTGACACAAGCCCAGGATGCTGGTGGCCTTCTGGGGCAGCTTGGCACACTCTGGCTCATCATCAGCCAGCTGTCGACCAGCCCCCCCAGGTCCTTTTCTGCCAGGCACTTTCCATCCACTCTTCCCAAGCTCTCCTCTGTGGCAGGGGCTGGGCAGGAGCAGGAGCAGGAGCAGGAGCAGGAGCAGGAGCAGGAGCAGGAGCAGAAGAAGGAGCAGAAGCAGAGGCAGAAGCAGAGCTCTCGTGTGGACAATGTTACAGTGCTGGTGGCCTCTGCAGAAGATAAGGCCATATTTTTTACATATTATTACTCATCTACCACCAGAGAGTGAAACAATAAAGAATTATCATATGGCAAAGCGTCTTTTAGCCAAATGCAGACTCGGTCACATGAAAATTCAGCTTGGGAGCAGTTCTGCATGCATTCACATGCCAGTAATATTTGAGAGAAAATAAATTTTTACTAAAAAGCATTTTAATTCTAAAAGCAATGCATTTGGAATACAAAAGAGGAGCAAACTTATACAAGTGCAAACCTGGGCACTCCCTGTTCTGACAATGAATTTCCATTAATAGTGAAGGATTTAACAAACATAAGCATACACAGAAAGAAATCACCTTGTCCTTCAACATAAATATTTGAAGAATGTAAGGCTGTGAATGGGCTCATCACTGAGTTTAACTCCCTTAATTCAAACTATTTTATGCAGTCTTAGCCTATGATGTGAATGTGCTCAGAAAAACACTTATATGAGAATCCAAAGTCAAATTTCAAGTATTTTCACAGGCATGTGTTGCATTCATCTCTAACAATACTACCTTTTTTTTTTCCTCTCCTTTTCTGAATACTACAAAAACCAAATATTATATTTGAACACACTTCTGGCAAACAAGGGTTGTGGACTCTCACCTAAAACCCACAGTTCAAAAGCCATGCTTTCTTTTGGGGGGGTTGTATCCCTTCCACCAACCCGACTTTTCTAATTAGCTGGCAGTGATTGCATGCAGTGTTCCAGTGTAGAATATGGACCAGTCATTGTTTGAAAACCACCTGTTAAGCAGGGGGCTTCATGAAGAGGGTCAACAAATAATTTCATGTTATGGGAAAAAATTATTCCCTTTTCACAAAGATTTCCTAGCAGGAAGATGTCATCAGATTATTAAAACTGAGTACCCTGCTTCCCATATCAGGTTTCTTACTGTCTTTTTCTGCTTTGACTATCAGGATGACAGAGCTCTCAACTGCAAAAGCTATAGTGGCTGATGGAGCCCAACGAGATGTGAAAGACACCAAGCTGCCCACAGCAGAACCCTGACTTCAGCTCCCAGCAACTTCAGGAAGAAGGAATTGCCCCCACTTCACCACAGAAATACCACTATGTTTAGTTTAGTTTAGTTTAGTCTAGTCTAGTTTAGTTTAGTTTATTCCTTTCTTACAGGCTGGCAGTTCAACAGTTTTGTCTGTATATAGAATGGGTTTCGTTTAACTCGATGATCTTCGGAGGTCCCTTCCAAGCCCTAACATTCTGTCATCCAGTGAAATCAAAGAATGGCGAGTAACTGTAAAGTGCGTTAAACTTCAAACTAACAATCCCAGGCACTCAACAGAGACCCCCACCAGCACAGCTCCACTGATGACAGTAGTTGCTTCGGATTTACAGGCATGTGGGATCAGAAGCAGACCTGGGCTGGTTGAATTCTGCCGTGTGACGCAGTCTTGCCATGGGTAACCAGGAGCAAGAGGTGAATTGGCAGCTAAGGGGGCAGGTCCACTCCTTGGGAAGGTGGGAACAATAAACCTTTCCAACTGCAGTGGAGAAAGGGTTAATGTCTCCATAGCCATATTAACTTGTTTTCATTTCTTTTTTTCTTTCCTTTTTTTTTGTTTTGTTTTCATTCCTTTCTAATGCTGTTGTTCATGTTCAGATTCCATTTTTAATATTTTTAATTCAGTTTTAATATCCTCCACAGGAATTTCAAAACAATCTACTCTTTAAAACTTAATTGTAGCATTTGTTATTCCATAAAAATACATTTTACATTTTCAGATCCAATTTTATGAAGTAATTGGATAATAAATGAATAATGAGAACAACAAGACTCTTATTAACTTTTTAGTCATTAAACTGACTTAACATTTTAGAAAGAACAATAACTTTTCCAGTAACGTTCCAGAATAGTGGTTATAATTATAATGCACCCAAACAAACGTATCAAACGACGCTGTCTTTCTTGGACAGTAGGATGGAAATTTGTCATTATTTACATTTTCCCCGCGCAGCACAACTTGCCAGTGCTTCTCTGCAAGAAGGAACCGAGCCCCCTCCCGCTGGAAGGATCACAAACAATTATCTGAGCATTAATAAGGATGATCACTCAGCAGAGCTGCCATTAGTCCCCCTGCAGTGAAGCTCCTTCTCCTGAGCAGGACGTCGGTCAGTGTTCCAGGTGCCGAGTCTGGGTCCAGCCCGGGACACAGCTGGTAGATCTGAACCCCCCACCCCTTTCCAGGTCTGGAGGAAGGGCCCATAAAAGCTGAGGAGATGCCACCAGCTCAGCTGTCAGCAGTGCTTCGGCATGTGTCTACCACAGCCTATTGTGGTGGGTCCTGGCTGGGACCTGGAGAGCCTCCTCTGATGCAGAGCAGAGCAGCCCTGCCTGGGAGTGGCTGACACCACTTCAGGTACCTGCAGAACTGTCCAGGGGTGGGACCTGGGAAGGTGCTGCGGAGTGATTACAGTCCAGCCCTTAATATTGTCCAAAGTACCACTTTGGCACCTCACACCTCTTCACAACTTCTTGAGGCCTGTCGATCCATCATCCTGACCACCTAACCCTCTGTCCTGCTGGCCAGAAAATCCAGGTGCCACCTGGACAGTGGGAGAGTTGAAGGGCACTGCGAAGGCTTCCAATTATTTGTAACAAAATGTAAGTGGGTGCTCTGATGATGTGTTGACTAAACTTTTCCTGTCGCCTAATCAGCTGGAAATCTATCAGTGCAAAATATCTTCTGGCTGAGTAAGAGCTGTTTTTCAGCCCCCTCAAAAAGCCCAGGAGGACTGGGCTTCAGCCTTGTTTCTCAGCCCAGTTCTCACCCCCCACGCTGCCAATGCTGCTCAAGGAGGAGGCTTTCCGTGTGCTCTAACCCTTCATCACAGCAGCAGGGCCTTGGAAGCCATGCAGGATTTCATTTTAAACACTTCTTCCCCACAGTTCCAAACCTGCCCCTGATACAATAAGCGATGCATGACCATGGGGTTTCTTGAGCAGCACGGCGTCCACTGCTCACGGCTCCGGCAACACAAACTTCAGAGGAGAAGTTTGATTTCAGCGGGAGAAAAGAGCAGAGGTCTGATGGCAGAGAGCAGGACTTTGGTTTGTAACATCACGTAAATGCAATTTATCTCTTTTTTTTAAGAGGAACAGTTGCCCATGGGCTTTTCCATTCAAGCGTAGGTGTAGAAGGTGGAAAATCAAGAGACAAAAAAGGACAGGTGACAACAATCTTGGCCCAGGACTATTGTGTTCAGCCCAGCTCTGCTGCCCCAGCCACAACACTTGGAGGAAGTGCCACACAAACAGAGGAAGCAGCATTCGAGCCGAGAAGGATTTAGTAACTGCATTACTACGCTCTCAGCACTGATGCCTGCAGAAGATAAAACCTGGGAAAAGACCTCGGGTTCCTACTCTTTATTGTTGCTGCCTGGGATTTAACTTGTATGTCTGAACTATGTACATATTTCACTGATTTAGGTGGGGCACCATGAGCGTATTTATACGGGCCGAGACAGTGACAGGACTGCTGATGTTTACAGTAACAGGTTAGAGAGACTTTGCCAAAGCATTCTTAGCTTTTGAAATGATTGGTCCGACCCAACCCCCTTCCCCCTCTCCATTGTTATTTTGTCTGCTGGATTTACGGAAGAAGGAAATGGTAAATTACAAGAAAAAAATAGCATTTATCTTGCCAGGACGTGTTGCTTTGAACTTGGATGATATTAACATATCAATCAGATTCAGCGATACGTTAAACAAGGTTGCCCCTGGTTTATGATTCATTGAAGCTGGAAGTTTAACTGTGGCTTTGAATGTGTAGTGGGCAAGGAGCTTAAATCCACCAGTCGAAATCCTTCCCGTGGACACGTAGCACTGTCACTGAGCACGGGATGCCATTTCTTTTATCTGACTTACACTGACCTAAAATAAAGCCTAGTTTACAATTTAGTTCGGACTGAAAGTTTGCCTAGATGAAGCTCTTTCTATACAGCGATTATGGCTGAAAATCCTTGAAGGAGGAAAGCACAGAACAGGGAATATAATGTCAGACTGCAAACACTCTGTCTGGAGTGGGTTGTAAGAGGAAACATTTTGGGATGGCATTTCCAGTTTCCAATCAAAGCTTGGCCAATTAGATGGAAATTGAGTTTAGAAAGGAAACATTAACTACAGTTTGATACAGAAGCTAATTCCAAAATTTCATGAGGCTTCAAAGATTTGCCTGCTCCACTCTGCCGTTTCCTGATTATGGAATATTCATTATTTCACAGTAAGTCTTCAGGCTTGGGACAGCTTAATTTAACTTAACTACCTTGCTTCCTTTGAGGATGACTAGAAACTTGTTATTTAAGTATTAAATGGCTGTACTGAATTGTATAGTGATTTGAACTGGACTGCATTGGATTCACCACATAAAGAAGCATGCCGTGCACTAACCTATTGGCTACAAGGAACAGAAAAATGGAAAAGCAAAAGAGTAAATCCCACAGGTAGTAGCTTGGAAAGAAGTCTTACCCTTTTTCTTCTTGCCTCTTTAAAAAGGAAATAAAACAGATACCAAAAAGAAGAAATATGTACAAATAATATTTAGTCTCCCTTGTTTCTACTTTCAAAATGACGTATTTGCTAGCGTATGTAAGCCAACAGTGAAAACAGATATTGCTAAATAAATAATATAACAACCAAGTAAATAATTTAAAAAAACAATAGCAATGCCCCAAAGGTAAATGAATCCTCAGGGCTTTAAACAAATATAAACAAGTATAATTGAACTCAAAACTGTAATTTTTTTTTTCTCAAGGAGTTGTAAGCTGAGAGCTACAGTGAAATCTTGACGCACTCATAACCAAAGCATCCACTATAAATAAGCTGCACACTCATTATTGTTTGGAAAATGAAATCAGACCTGGGAAAAGTACTCCTACTTACTATTTTTAAACACAGTGAAACTCTACAGTTAATCAGCAGACAGACTTCACAACTACATTTTTAATACTCAGACTTACTAGCCACATTTGACGCAATTAACTTTTGCATTCATGGAGTATTGCAAATGAATAGAAAGGAAGTTACAGCTCAAAAATAGGGATGCTGTAAGTTCAAAGCCCAGGATCACAGCGCCGTAATAATTCTCTGGAAGTGAAGAGAGAAGAAAACCCCAAACATTCAGATTTAAGAAAACAAGTAGCTACAGAAAATGAGCTCCTGTTTCCTGTTGCTTTGTGTCTTGTGGTTGAATTATCCTGTGTCTAATAAGATGCAAACTCTGATTGAAACCTTTATTGTGGTTGAGGCATTTATCAGTTCCTTTTTTTTCCATATTTGGATTTTCTGATGTCCAGTAATAATGTTTTTCTCACAGTGAAGTCTTTCCCTCAGCAGAAAAATAAGTCAGGCTCCTCAACTCTGCTCAGCTACTATTTTTCATTAAACAAAAGACAAATTAATGTCAAGTCTCATTCATCAAATAGACTGAAATTGGTCAGCAAATTCAAAAGTTAGAGAGGACTGAAAGATAGGCATGCAGGCAGCATGATGCTAATGTGCATTTCAGTACTAAAACAGGTTAAGGGTGCAAATATCTTGCGTGCACTTGCTTTTGTTCCAGACCAAGTCTTCCCTTTCTAAAGAGCAAGATTTTTCCCTCGTATGCCAATTTGCATCCAGGCTGTGTATAGACAAGGTGTGGGTTCTTTTCATAAGTAACAAAATCTGTAGTAACAGCAGAAGAAGGCACAGGCAGGTCGAGAGAGGAGAGCTAAAGATGCGTGCAAGTGCTAATCAGTGCTGGTCGCTCTGGTAGTGAGGTAAAGCAGACATTTTTTTATAAGATATTATGATGTGCTTTACTGGCAGCAGGAAACCAGTGCTTTGAGAGGAACAGAGTACTGGGCTGGTGGTTTACACACAGTATGCAAAGCTTTTGTTTTCTCTGCGTGAACACTGAGAGCTACCTCTGAACCAACACCACTGCAGGGCAGCAAAGGCACTGCCCCTCCTACTCTCCTCTCTGCCAGCTCATCCCGAGGGTGAATATGGATTTATGTTGAATGTAGATGAGGCCTCAAAGACCTTCCATGACAAGCTAAGGCAACATCAGGGCCTTATTTGCACACTTAAATGAAAATTTAGTCTGTGCTTTAAAAACTGAAGTAATCTGATGAATTGAAAGATGCATTTCAAGTGGTGAGACAAACTTTTACAACAGGGAAGGATCAGCAAGCCTGTAAGGATATGTCTTTGCCACAAGAGTTTCTACAATTAACTGAGTCTAGAAGATTTTGGCTATGTTCCCCAGAAAAAGCACTAGAGGTCATGCATATTGCAGCTATAGCTTACCTCAGCCAGTAAAACCAATTATCCTTCACATGCCTCCCTTCATTTTTTTCCTTGGGAGGCCATTTCTTCTTGGACTGTTGGCTCATGGCATCTGGCTGGGAGCTAGGAATATATCTGAAAGTCCTTAAGGTGAGTCCTTAAGTCACAATTAGCTTATACAGGGATGCAGAAGTAGCCCAGAAGAAACAAAAAGCTCCAGTCGTTAGCTGAACTCTGGTGACACCATTTTTCCATCCAGCCTTCTCTGACAAGGAATTGAATGAGTAAAGGAAAGTCTGCCACAACAAGTTTGAAACCCAGGGACCCAAGGTTAGACTGTCCTCCTGAGTGTGGGAAGCATTTGCATGTAGGCATGCAAGTCATCTCTCCAAGGAATCTCAGGTGGCACTTGGGTCTCCATTCAGGAACCTCTGAGGAACGTCTGTTATGGCATTTGATCCTTTCTGAGATAACCACATCTTCTGGTATCTCCACCAGAGGAGAGCAAATGGGATATTTAAATATCACCTACTTAATCTACCTACTACTTAGCCCAACTGGACCAAGAAAGGTCATAAATGAAAATTAAACTTTTCACGTAGTCCCCGATGAGTTTTTGAAGCCAGTTCTTGGAAATGAGCACCCAAAGCACTGTGCTTTTCATGTTTTGTCAGCAAAGAACCAGTAAGTACTGATGCCAACCCCCACAGGCTTTGATGGTTGTCATTTAACTGGAAGCCCTTACCTCTTTTCCCCTGCTTGGTTCACCTGGACTACCCAAGCCATGAGCGGAATCAGTCAGCTCAAATTTTCCATGTAATTCATCCAAGATTTTAATTACCAGCCAGACCAAACAGCAAAAGGTTCAGGCAACACACAATCCACTTGGGAATTTATCATCTGCCTTGCTCAAAAAGTATAGGCAAAACCACACTATTTAACAGGTTTCAAAAAGAGAAGGAGGATGGAAAACAGTAAGCATTACTTTTGGTTCTAGGTTTTGCTTCTAACATTCTTGGGCCTCCAGGAAAGCTGGAGAGGGACTTGATATAAGGGCATGTGGTGACAGGACAAAGGCAATGGCTTTAAATTAGAGCAGGGGAGATTTAGATTGGACATTAGGAAGAAGCTCTTTACTCTGAGGGTGGTGAGACACTGGAACAGGTTGCCAGAGTTGTGGATGCCTCATCCCTGGAAGTGTTTAAGCCCAGGCTGGATGGGGCTGTGAGCAACCTGCTCTAGTGGGAGGGGTCCCTGCCCATGGCTGGGGGTTGGCACTGGATGAACTTTGAGGTCCCTTCCAACTCAAGCTGTTCTATGATTCCAAGATATAATAATTTCTCTTGTAGCTGGTTTTTAACAGAACTACTACAGCAAACTGTAGCCTTTCAGAAGCTCAGACTGTAGCTTTGAGCCCATCCTCTGCATTTTCCCAGAGATGAGACTGACATGAACTTGATTTGTTAAGCACCCTGTGGGAAAAAATCATGTAAATGTCATGGACACAGAAGGAAGAGACAAATTAATGTAACACAGACAACTGATTTCTGATATTATTTTACGCTGCAGTGCTTGACTTGCAAGCTAAATGATGTCGTTTTTACATGCAATTCATTAAAGAAATAAAAAAAAGAGGGAGAGGGTACTGGAAAACTTCATGAGCAGTCATCAGGTCCCAAAAACTTAGATCCATAGCACAGCCTATGATTGTCCTAATCTGCTTGAGCATTTGGTGACACAGTAGAAGACTATTGTCTGTGTCCAGCCATGGGAGGGAGATGAGACAGATCTTACTGAGTACATTTCAAAGCTATTTGTTAGACAGCAAATGAAAGATGAAAGTTGGGAAAGCACAGTTCAATCACAGAAGAAAAATGTATTTTCTTTTAGAAAACTCCACTGTTCTTGTTCTCCTTGGCTTCTCTCTCCATCCCCACATCTGTTCCCACTTACTCTGCCTCCATTTTCTCACTGGGAAGCATCAGACAATCTTTACTGCAGGCACAAGTATCCATTCCAAGTGTCTTCGAGGGAATACATTCTTAGTCATGCTTGTACTCTACTGGGTGTCCTTGTCTTGCACACAAGTCCGGGTCTGCATGTGTCCCAGACCTCAACTCAGCAAAATACTTCAGTGCAGACCTCATTGTATAGGGATTAAACCCCAAACCTCTGCCATACATTTAATTTTGAGTACACAAAACACTGAAGTGTAGTGCTTATCGCTGTCTTCTCCTAACCTGGGGCCTGAGACCTGCACGTGGAACTTACTTTTGACAGCGACAGGCCAAAACTGCATGTTAATTATAATTATAATTGCAAGTAGAACACTTCTGTTTAAAAAAAAAAATAAGTATGGTGGCAATAAAGATTGTTATTTTCCCCATGCTTTTTGAACGTGAGCTAATTAATCAGGAATTTTCTTCCTTGTTTTGTCGTACACTCAAAACTCAGAGCAAGATATTACTCAAACTGGCTTGTGACTCCTGCCAGGTCTCCGTGTGTCCCTTGAAACAGGGAGAACCAGTGAGACCCTGGGGCACTGATCGTGGACAGAAAAAAACCCTTTCTCACTCTCACTCCTTCACTGACCTTCCCCCAGGGAAGGCTCCTTACCCTCATCCCTCCAGGCAGCTCAGGTGTCCTTTACAGACAAAAAAAAGTCTGAAAAGATGACAACACCTGTATTTGTCCACTGCTTGTGGCTCAATGACCACAGAATCACAGAATTGTCATCTCTGGAAAAGATCTCTAAGATCACCATGTTCAACTGTCAACCCCCCCAAAAAACCCAACAAAAACCCCACCTCACCATCTCACTGGAGCATGTCCTGAAGGGCCTCATCTGCCCGTTTCTGAAACACCCCCAGGGGTGGTGGCTCCACCACTTCCCTGGGCAGCCTGTTCCAGCACCTCATGACTCTTTCAGTACAGAAATTCTTCCTAACACCCAGTCTAAACCTCCCCTGGTGCTACTTCAGGCCTTTTCTTCTTGTCCTGTTGTTATTTACTGCAGAGAAGAGACCAACCCCCACCTCACTCCCACCTCCCTTCAGGGGCTGTAGAGAGCAGTGAGGTCTCCCCTCAGCCTCCTCTTCTCCAGGCTAAACAACCCCAGCTCCCTCAGCCTCTCCCCACAGGACTTGTTCTCCAGACCCCTCACCAGCTTGGCTGCCCTTCTCTGAACTCACTCCAGCCCCTCAATGTCTTTCTTGTGGTGAGGGGCCCAGAACTGGACACTGCACTCCAGGTGCCACCCCACCGGGGCCAAGTCCAGGGGCACAATCTCTGCCCTGCTCCTGCTGGCCACACCATTCCTGATCCAGGCCAGGATGGCACTGGCCTTCTTGGCCACCTGGGCACACTGCTGGCTCCTGCTCAGCCGGGTCTCCACCAGCACCCCCAGGCCCTTTTCCTCCAGGCAGCTCTCCAGCCCCTCCTCCCCAAGCCTGGAGCGTTGCCTGGGGCTGCTGTGACCCAAGGGCAGGACCAGTACCTGGCCTTGTTAAACCTCATCCCATTGACCACAGTCCATTGACCCAACCTGTCCAGATCCCTCTGCAAAGCCTCCTACCCTCGAGCAGATTGACACTCCCACCCAATCTGGTGTTGCCTGCAAACTTGCTGAGGAATCACTCAACCCCCTCACCTAGATCACTGATAAAGATATTGAAGAAGACCGGCCCCAGCACTGAGCCCTGGGGGGCACCACTGGTGACTGGCCACCAACTGGATTTATCTCCATTCATTCCAACATTCCGGGCCTGGCCACCCAGCCAGTTTTTAACACAGTGAAGAGTACACACGACTGTGGTCCGTGGGAGGAATCCAGAACTGGCAAGGTTAGGGGAACATCATAAGACCAACAGGTCGCTACGCAAAATAATGACTTCATAGGCAATGCCTGTAAGCATGAGTTGTATTAATTAATAGCAATAACCCTGTTAATAGGCAATGCCTGTAAGCATGAGTTGCATTAATTAATTGCAATAACCCTGTTAATAGGCAATGCCTGTAAGCATGAGTTGCATTAATTAATTGCAATAACCCTGTTTCAACTACTAGGAAGATTTTTCATTCTGTTAGAAACTGCAAGTGTTCAGTGCGCAATGAAGAAGCTAAATGAAGAAAATCGTCGCTCAGGAAATCATAGCTCTGCAAGAGAAGACTGTTGCTGTTAGCTCTTATTTTTCAGGAGGAGAGGAGCTAACATAACAGGACAGGACATTTCCCACTCAGAAATCATGCAAGCTCAGGCAAGCTGGAGGACTGTGTAAAGCAGGCAGCTGTGGAGAGATGAGTAAGTCCAATCCATTTGGAGATAAAACAACCTTTTTTTTTTTCCACACAGGACAGTCTAATGTGGAAACTGCTGATGCTTCTCCTCGCACTGCTTTGTTGACATTCATTTGCTCTCTGTGTCCTTGAAACATTGAGAAGAATCAAGATTGAAAAGAAAAAGTTGTTTCTCTTGAAGAGTTCTCAAGTACTCATGAATTGCCAAAAACCAAAAAAAAATCAAAAAAGCATTGTCAGTGCAATAAATGTCTTTGTGATATCTGCTGAGAGCAGCCCTGCAGAGAAGGGCTTGGGGGTGCTGGTGGAGAGAGAGCTGAACATGAGCCAGCACCGTGCGCTCGCAGCCCGATCGCAGCCCCAGCTGCACCGAGAGGAGCGTGGGCAGCAGGGCAAGGGAGAGGATCCTGCCCCTCTGCTCTGCTCTGCTCTGCTCTGGGGAGACCCCCCTGCAGTGCTGGGGTCAGCTCGGGAGCCCTCAGCACAAGGACATGAACTTATTGGAGTGGGCCAAGAGAAAGCCACAAAAATGATCATAGAGCTGGAGCACCTCTCCTACGAAGCCAAGCTGAGAGAGTTGGGTTTGTTCAGCCTGGAGAAGAGAAGGCCCCAGGAAGACCTTATAGAGGCCTTTCCTACTTAAAGAGGGCCTACAGAAAAGATGGGGACAGACTTTTGAGCAGGGCCTGTTGTGACAGGACAAGGGGTAATGGCTTGAAACTAAAAGAGGGGAGATTTAGACTGGAGAGAAGGAAGAAATTGTTTACACTGATGGTGGTGAGACCCTGGCCCAGGTTGCCCAGAGAAGTGGTCAATGCTCCATCCCTGGAACCATTCAAGTTCAGGTTGGATGGACCTCTGAGCAACCTGATATATGTAAAGATGCCCCTGGTCACTGGAGAGAGGTTGGACCAAATGAGCCTCGAGGATCCCTTCCAACCAAACCCGTTCTATGATTCTACCATTTTCTCACAGCCCACCTCTTTTATACATTTTACTTGGAACCAATGATTTTTGATAGTAAAATTCAACACTGTCACCATCACTACGAGAACAGCCAAAAGGGCACCTAAACCAGTACACTGTCTGTGAGGATGGGACGCTCTGGGAGCAGGGCAAGAAGAGTCAGAATATTACAAGAGTAACGTTTCCTTCAGACACACTGTCCAGCTCAAACCATTGCAACCGTCGCACACGAGGAACATAAGCAGCCTAACCTGCTCCTTCAGAGGTCAGCCACCCCGGACCAGCCCTGGTGAGACGCTGCTCGCCCCGGGCAGGCAGGCGGGCGGTGGCACTAGGTGGCACTAGGTGGCACTGGAAGCCCTGCGCTCTGGGCGTTTTGGTGGCTCTGTTGTGCTTTCAGCGCCATCTCGCGGTTTTATCCGCTTTTCCTTGGAAAGTGGTTGTGTGACCCTGTGGCTGTCACACTTTTTACGTTTTTCAGGAAGATACCTAGATATCAAAATATGATGCCATCGAGTGCTTCTGAACTGAACAGCATTGCCCCTCCTTTCTTGCTGGAGTCTGGGAAGGAGTGCAATATGCAGCGTACGTACCAGTTCTGATTTTGGGGCCAAAAACACCCATTCAGAGCGAGTTTGGCTTAGAGAAAGCTATGCGTGTGCTTTTCAGTGCCCTTTCCTCCACAGCTCTTTGGCTTCTCCTTTTTCATGCTTCCTTATGAAAACTCAACCAAATGCATAGGACAGCCAGAGAGGCTGCCCTGGGAGGCAAGAGAATAGAGGAGACCAAACGAACAAGATAGTCTTCCAACACCCACACACACCCCAAAACAAAGCCATCAAGAAGAGGAAGACCAAAGGACTGGCTCTTCACAATATTTCCCAAAGTCAGGCAAGTATCTAATCATCCTTCAAGATGATTACAGCCCAAGAATGCTGACCACCTTAGCAAGGGGCTTTTTCTACCCATTTCTACCCTTTTTCTACTGGTTGTTACAAAGCTGCTCATTCCTGACTCCATTCTTAGCTTGTCTGGCCTGAAATGTGTTAGCAACAAATACTATCTTACTTTATAGCCATAGGTTATTCCTCCTAGACAGAAAAGCATAATATTTGTGCATGTAAAACTCCAGCTGCTGCTTTGCCACGTCCTAGACAGCATCCATTGCTGGGTTGAAGGCAGTATGCAACAGGTAGACACT
>JANVCC010000261.1:1106895-1130386 GCA_025345505.1 Todiramphus chloris collaris
GAAGGCAGTATGCAACAGGTAGACACTGAGCTCCCCCAAACCAGGCATCACAGCATCCATTGCTGGGCTGAAGGCAGTATGCAACAGGTAGACACTGAGCTTCCCCAAACCTGGCATCTGTTTCACGTTTTGAAAGACTTTGGCACTACTGTAAAGGCTGGGGGGGGGGGGGGGGGGGGGGGGGGGCTTCATTTCAGTCTTGTTAAGGCTGGCAGAGAAAGTGCCCTTTCAATTCTTTAGGACCACGTAGTAGAGTTTGTCTTTTGCTCCTACCTTGCAAACTGATGCAGAAACAAATTGCCAAAGCCCGGTGACGAGGACGGGCTCTGGTCCTGGGAGCTGGGGGGTTTCTGGTGCTGGGGCAGCAGCTGACTAAACAGCTCCAGACCCTGGCTACAGACAGGGCAGGGGACTCCACTGGTCCACCTTGACGGGCAGAAGGACTAACTTGTTCTTCCTGGAATTACTGACAGTGGCACACCAAAGCCAAACCTCAGGCTCCCCTTGCACAACTTGCCAGCAATTCATTTACACTGTTCTCACTCTACATCCCATCACCTGGGGGCAAGGATGGAGGAGGGTGGCAGGTCTATACCAGGACATGGGGAGGGCAGTTCTACCAGCTGCCAGACCACGTAAGTAAGCCAGGGGAATTCAGAAAGGAGTGTGAAACAGTTGACCTACCAAAAATGAATCCTCTAATACACATAATGAAGACAGAATTTGCATTAGAAATCCATACAGCTGTTTGGAAAGGGGAATGTTGCCCTCAGGGACAAATCCACTCCCTAACACCCAGCCTTAGTGTCTCCCTCATGCCTGGCCAAGATCATCCCTCTCATGAGGAAGAATCCTCTCCCTGAGGCGCCTAAGCAACAGTGGAGCAATTCTGAGGAGGCTGCTTTATTAAATTAAATGTCCTCGTGGGAGGATGCAATTCAGGGTTTTTTTTTCCTTTTTTTTCCTTTTTTTTTTTCCAAATGAAGCTCCCTTCTCAGAGAATAGGAAGGTCTGCTGCTTTTGTGTGTCAGAGTTCAAACTGACTTTTGCCTCTCTTCTTTTTTTGAAGTCAAACAAGCACAAAAAGTTACAGATTTCCAAAATCAGATTGTCTCTTCTTCAGATCTGATTACCCACTCCAAGTTCATCATTAGGATAGTGCAGTATGGATCCATGTTTTAAGCAGGACTCCCCAGTGAAAACAATGAGGAGTGTCCTGCCTAAGTTAACAGCACAACATGTCTCATGAAAATAAATAAAAGATAAATCAAGCCAAGTCAGTTCCAGCTAGGACAAATGTGGGAGTTTTGCCTTGAAGTAAAAACATAGAAATTTGGTCTTGTTCTGCTCTAAAAGAAATTAATTTAAGAAATATATCCTAAACAATCAAGGCATGCAAAGATTTTGAACATAAGTAACCAGGACTACATCTCTAAAATGCAGATGTGGATTCTTCACAAGTTTAATATCAGGTTTTCTATACAAAATATTCAACTAAAATTCTCAAATCCAATATTCTTCTTTACTTTTTATAGTCATCATTCTTTTTACTCTTGTAAGCCCCTTAACAACACACTCCTTTTGCTTGTACTATTCTTTGTATGCTGATGATAGGACCATATATACAAAACATCTTTGTAGAAGCCCCTTAGAAGGTTGATATTTTTGTAGGGTAAGTAAGTGCTTTACTTAGTGGATCTACTAATTACTTAAATATTGTTCTGTTTACTGGCCAGCTGCAAATGTACAGCTGTGGTCTGAAAAATTCCTCTAAAACAGTAACACGGGACTTGGTGTTTATGATCATCACCTAGTGACTTAATAACAAATATTCTTAAGTTTTCTTTAAAAACTGTTTTTCTAACCTCATGCCATACAAATTCAGTATAGGATATAAAAGCCAAGTTATATTATCCCAGTATTTTACTGGTGACACCATAAACAAGCAAAAGTGGAAGGTCACATCATGATGCCCCTATGTGGCTTCAGTAATGGGGTTCTACACTATAGTCTGCAAGGGTATGTTCATCACCATGGTTACTTCTAGATTGAATTTCAAGCTTGGGTCCCAGCATACGCTTAAGCTCAAATTTGTTTTGTGTCCAAATAGCTTGAATACCAGCACCCAAAATGCAGGAGCTTTGCACAATCAGAGATTTAGAGCCACAATATTCCTTAACCCAGATTCAAGCATATGCCAACCCATAGGCTACATTAACTCTTGCCAAATTACCTGCTTTTATCACCATCCAGCAAAATTACATGGTCAATGCAATGCAGACAAGTTAGGAGCCTTCTAAAAAGGCTGGTGCCTGCAGCCAGACACTTTAGGATATGTAGGCTGCTGAACTGTGCTATACGGCCAAAAGTGCAGAGACACAGATGAGAAAATATATATAGTTTCAGGCAGTGCTCTGGCTTTTGTTCCACCATGTAAGAGATGCAGCAGAACTGCCTGATTCTTCTTAAAGGAAATGCAATCTTAGGTTACACAGAGCAAAACTTGTCAGAAAACCAACATGTAAATGTTCCTGATTGTGGCACCGGGAACAGATTTGTTAACTAAGTTCCATTTTTACCCAATGACTAATTCCACCTCTGCAAGACAGTCCCCATTCTAAAATCATCCTTCTCATGAGACAGAAAAGATAGTCAGGATATCAGAAGGGCTTTCCAGCCTGCTTTTGTTCATTACTTCTTTGCAGCTCCTGAAGATGCTGAGCAAAATGGCAACAGTTGTTCTGAGAAGGGAGAGTGCGTTGGCAACAGGCGGCGTGCGCTCCTCTCCCTGCCAATCAGTACTCACTCTCTGTGTTGTACCATCTTGCAGTTATATTGTTCAGACATTTTACTGGCATCTAATTATCTTCAAGGCTTTCTGCATAGAGCAACCTCTTATACAGGAATTTGGTGATCCACCCAGTTGGGAGAGGTGTACGAGTACAACTGGCACTGCAGTACAGATTGGAAAAAGGAAGGGAAAGGGTAGAGATCAGACCTCACCTACCCACACTGTACTCCTACTCTTATTTGCATAGGTAAGATCATCAATGTAGACTGGGCTTTAAATGACTTGCTAAGAAGAAAATTAACACCAGAGAAGTAAACAGGGTTACCAAGTTCTTGATTCTCCAGCACTGCTGAGACCCACAACCTCATTCTCATGCCCTCCTCCAAGCATAAAAGGCACCTGAACTTTCCTTGGTATGCAGAAATGCTCATCTGTATGAGGCTCCAGTGACTTGCCTCGCTGGCCTTTTAGAGCATAAACACATCTTCTTAAAAGAAGAAAAAGGTCAGATTTGTTAAAGACTTCACAACTCTACTCATGACTACCGGGCTGTTGCAATGTAATGACTCCAGGAGATAGGTCTACAGTCCTAGTGTTAAGGAATGCAATTTGAGCCTGTGCCGGCACAGACATGTCACTGATGCTACTAAAACAAAACTTGAGCTAAAATTTGTTTCAAGTCTTTACTTGCTTGCAATGGAAAGTTTGCTGGCAGCTGTTGTCATCATTAGCCTTGTGGCGATGTTTTTTTTCTGAAGTGTCTTGTGTCTTATTGAAGCTTAACGCTTGTTAAGTTGGGAGGGGACTTTGGGTGATCTGCCAACAGCAGACAACAAAGTGTTCTTTTCTCCTGTTGTAACAGAGTCATAAGTTTTGGTTTATGGATAATGGCAGCCACATACAGTAAATTAAAATGCACACACAAAAAAAAAGAGGAAAATATGAGGGCTTTTCTCTAAGTAGTCCATTTAGCCCATTACAGGCTCCCCTAGGGTTTTAAAGGCAATTGTATAAACACCGTAATTTTTCACCATTAACTATTTTATTTTCCTAGTAGGCTGAGTGGGCATTTTTATAGCAACATCCCTCTCCAGGGACTCCAGCTTTATAAGCTTCAAGCTGGATTCCTAACACCCCTCTTTGCCGTGGCTCCCCAGAGCAGAAGGCAAAGCTGTGATCTGGAGACCACCCCCCTCTCCCTGCCCAGCTCTCTGGGAAGGTGCTGAAATTCATCACCTGCTTGTACAATGTCCTCTGGTTTTGCCTGCTCACTGTGGATTGCTGGGATATATGGTGGCCTAGCTATTAAATGTGGGACATACATCATCTTATAACACACCCTATAAACGGACAGAGAACTGTATTTTAAAGTGTGCCAGGAAGCCCAAGAAAGAACCACTGAAGCAAATTGTACAGCCCAAAGCAGGCTCGAGTACATTGGTCCCATGCAGTGAATTCTGCACATGTGGCTGAAGGAGCTGTCAGGGCCATAAGACCCATCGTAGGACATCTGATAATCCATTGGCATAAAATACCAGAACCACTTAAGTCCACCAGCTTTGGTACAGAGGCCCTCTAACGAGTGGTGCAAGCAGATTGAGAGCTACTGTACCACCCTACAGAGTCACACATCAGCTTAAGTTTAGGTTCATCATTATACGACAGGTCCAGTGAAAACTAATCAGATTAAGCTAATTTGAAGCAACCAGGCACCTTCAGCAGAAAGAAAAAGACTAGAAGTCCAAGCAGGGAGTAGCATTTTTTGCCCTTTGATTGCGGTTTTCCTTGTTTGCTCAAGTTGCCAGAGCCTTTGAAGTTACATGGAGCAAGCATGGCTGGCAACTGGCATTGTTTTAGCAGCAGGAGGAAATTAAACTGTGAGGTTTGTGTAATGTAACACGGAGCTCTGTGTGTAGGTCCTGGGGTGCAGATGTGGGTTAAATGCGGGGTTTGGTTTGCGACTCTGACTCCTCAGGCGACCTTGGGCCTGTCACTTCATCTCGGGCCTGCCACTTTGTCTCTCTCCATCTTTTCTCATCCTCCATCTAACAGCCACGCCGACATACACTGTGCCTTACCCTTTGCTGCCTCATCTCCTGGAATGTGACCTCCCGAGGCAGTGGGTGGCTGGCAGCTCCGTGCATGTGCCCGGCCCAGCGCGTCCTGCCTCTGGGAATGGCAGGAAGGTGAGCGACCGCGCAGCGAGGCCCGCTGCCTCCGCCTCAGCCGGGGAGAACGACAGCAGGCAGCAGCCACTTTGGGCATGTTTACCAGTTGAAAGGAGATCATTGCCATACGTAACTTAAACTTCATGGAAAGTGGAGTTAATTAGCTGTCTTGGCACTTGGCCTGGCTTCTACTGCTAGCATGGCTCTGGGGAGACCTTATTGTGGCCTTCCAGTGTCTGAAGGGGCTACAAGAAAGCTGGGGAGGGACTTTTTAGGCTGTGGGGCAGTGATAGGACTGGAGGGAATGGATTAAAAATAGAGAGAGGTCGATTCAGGTTGGACATTAGGAAGAATTTCTTCCCCAGGAGGGTGGTGAGACACTGGCACAGGTTGCCCAGAGAGGGGGTGGAAGCCCCATCCTTGGAAGCGTTTAAGCCCAGGCTGGCTGGGGCTGTGAGCAACCTGCTCTAGTGGGAGGTGTCCCTGCCCATGGCAGGGGGGTTGGAACTGGATGAGCTTTAAGGTCCCTTCCAACTCTGACAATTCTGATTCTATGTATTGTAAAACATCTAAACATCATGGAAGTGTTGTTCTCTTTGTCAAGCTGTGTAAGACATTGGGGAAAGTATAACAGAATAGGAAGCCAACATCGTCTCTCACACATGCTCTGCTTTAAACAGTCAGCTCCTCTGGTAGGGATCTGAGGTGACAGCATTCCTGCTATTAGCTGTCTGCCAGTTACAGGGGCATGAGAAGCACAGAAATTAAACTCCACTTGCTGTGCATCTGTCTCTCCTGAGCAGCCAGAACAAGCAACTCCCTCAATTTAGCCCTGGAATCTCAGACCCAGCCAGAAGCCAGCTCAGCCTCCCTGAGGTCACTCACCTGGGAGCCTTTTGCCAGGTTCTCTGCACTTGCATCTTTTCCTAGCTTTCCTTCACAGTGCTTGTATGCCTTTTGATCTTTCTGCATGATAATGTCATATAACCTGATAAAAAAAAACAGGAAAAAACCAGAAATGACATTTTAGCATTTCTAACAGCTATCTCATTGGAATTTCTCTGGTAAGCCTGTAGTCTGACCTCACAGAGGTAAACTCCTTATGCTACAATAGTCCTTTCTCCTGTTCTGACCCAAACACCTACATAAAAATGCGCAATTTTATATCTTTTTTTTTTTTAATCCTAGCATTGGGATTTTTTTGAGAAGTATTTCACACATCCCATCACACACACATTGAGAGGACTAGCCTCCCTGATGGGAGTGCAGAGCTCCCAGCTAAGCTGAGTGATCTATCAAAATAAAGGTAAGGTAATGGCTGCTCAAAATTAGGCAACTGTCATGTTCTCAGGGGCAAAACATTATAAGAAAGACCAGCCTAAATGGCTGTCCCAAGACAGATATTATGTCCTTTTGCTTTTGAAGTGTCTCGAAAGCTCAGGTTGCTTTCCTCTGGTGCTAGAGCTCTGTACACAGCGGTAGCATATGGATTTCAAATATCAGTCACCGCTGAAAGACAATGAACAAAGGGCCATGCAAAAGGGAGGAAAGAACTTAGAGCCAAATTCTCTCAGGTCACATGCCAGGTGAGATGACACTAGTTCAGGCTGTTCACTTGTCCAAACGAGGCCCTACTGCCATCTGCCCACATATTTCCATCTTTCCGGTGTTGTTATCACAGCAAGTCCTTCATTCTTTTGACAAAAATACACCTGAACTATTGTATGTCTATTGATTTGTGGTTGATTTGCTGCCTGTGTAACTCAGAGCATCATTAATCTGATACAGAGTGCACTGCTTGAAAGGCTTTGACTAAGTACAATATCAAGTGTCACCCTGAGCTTTAGGGTACAAAAAGTACAGATAGCACAAACAAAAGGGCCAGATTCACCCTGGTTTAACTCTTCCAACCTTCTTAACAATAGCCATAAGGTGATTATTCTGGAGTTGAATCAGAGGAAAACCTGAACAAGAACAGAAACAGGAAAAAGTTGCTTGGATAAAGATGTTTTCCTCATTTCTTAAGCATGCGGCTTGATTGCTACTGCTGAAAACACTGATGATTGGAAACATTAACTATTGTTTTTCAGATGTTGGAATGATCTGGTTTCTCTGAAGACTGCAATACGCTTAGCAAAGGTGCTAGTCACTTCTCACACTTGAAATAAGGTTAATTTCTCTTTAGAAAATCAATATGCAGGTGGCTTCTGACCAGTACTGGTGAACTGCTTCTTAAAACAGTTGGGTAACGTATGCATATGAATGCCCCTGAGTGTGAGCGTATTTAGATGAAGCCGGCAGGAAAGAAGAAAACTTACAAACTCAAATCCAAATTGTCTGTGTTCTTGCCCAAATTCCTTCCCCCTTCTTGATTCATACTTCAGTTGCCATCTCTGCTGGTCCCATGCCCTCCTTCCTAATCACACCCTGAATAGAACCACAGAATAGTTTCAGCTGGAAGAGACCTTCAAGATCATCAAGTCCAACCTTACTTTCAGCCCTAACAAAAACCACTAAACCCTGTCCCTAAGCACAACATCTGCCCAGCTCTTAAACCCCTCCTTGGATGGGGACTCCACCAGCTCCCTGGGCAGCCCATTCCAGTGCCTGACAACCCTTTCTGGAAAGAAATGTTTCCTGATGTCCAGCCTGAACCTCCCCTGGGTCAACCTCAGGCCATTGCCTCTTGTTCTGTCCCTTGTCCCCAGGGAGCAAAGCCCAACTCCCCCCTCGCTACACCTTCCCTTCAGGGAGCTGTAGGGGGCAAGAAGGTCTCCCCTCAGCCTTCTTTTCTCAAGGCTAAACAGCCCAGATCCCTCAGCCTCTCCTCATCAGACACATGCTCCAAACCCTTTACCAGCTTTGTAGCCACCTCTGTACCCTCTGCAGCACCTCAACGTCCTTCTTGTAGAGAGGGACCCAAAACTGGACACAGTATTTGAGGTGCAGCCTCACCAAAGTCGAGTCCTGCTCCTGCTGGCCCCACTATTCCTGACCCAGGCCAGGATGCCATTGGCCTTCTTGGCCCCCTGGGCACACTGCTGGCTCATGTTCAGGTGGCTGTCAGTCAACACCCCCAGGTCCTTCTCTGCCCGCCCGCTCTCCAGCCACTCCTCCCCAAACCCAGAGGCTGCTGGGGGTTGGTGTGGCCCAAGGGCAGGACCCAGCATTTGGCCTCAGTGAAACTCATGGAATTGGCCTTGGCCCAGTGATCCAGCCTGAATACTGTCACTGGTGGCAGCAGCTGCCTTCTCCCAGCCCTGACCTCAGCCACACTTGCCAACAGCTACAGCACACGGTGCTGCTGTACAGCCTGCAGCTCAGCAGCCAAGGGATCTGGAGTGTGCTCTGTGATCCCCTGTGGGATTTTCAGCACTGCCTAGGCTCCCTCTCTTCCTACAACACATACATATGAATCAAGGAGAAGATGCGGACTATATACGCACCTGGAATACTGTGTCCAGCTTGGGGTTCCCCAGTTCGAGGGAGACAAGAATCTACTGGAGAGAGTCCAACTGAGGCTATGAGGATGATGAAGGGACTTGAGCATCTCCCCTATGGAGAAACACTGAGACAACTGGGGCTGCTCAGTCTTGAGAGGAGAAGGCTGAGAGGGGATCTTATAAATGTCTACAAATATCTGAGGGCTGGGTGTCAAATGAAAGAAGCCAATCTCTTTTCTGAAGTGCCCAGTAATAGCACAAGGAATAACGGGTATAAACTTGAGCATAGAAGGTGCCACCTCAACATGAGGAGAAACTTCTTCCCTGTGAGAGTGCCAGAGCCTGGCCCAGGCTGCCCAGAGAGGCTGTGGAGTCTCCTTCTCTGGAGCCTTTCCAACCCCCCTGGCTCTGTTCCTGTGTGGGCTGCCCTGGGTGACCCTGCTGGGGCAGGGGGGTTGGACTCAATGGCCTCCAGAGGTCCCTTCCAACCCCTACCATTCTATGTTTCTACGATTCTATGATTTCATTTGGCCAGATGAAAAAAAGGATGCCAAGCCTGCAAGCAAAGGTATAATATGGCTGTCATAAGCCCTGAGCAAATGAAACATAGCACCCTGTCCAGCTTTCCTGTCCTTGGTCATTCCTGATATCCCTCACCCCTAGGGGCTCAGTCTAACTTTTATGTCATGCCTATGGAAACAGAAACTCCCACAGTTTTACTGAAGCTAAATATTATTTGAATTCTCAGTAATTCTGATGTCCCTTAAAAGAAACCTAGACACTTCCAAAAAGGAGAGAGAGGAAACCAAAGTAACTGTTTTCAGTTTTTAGACCAATTCCAGTTGAAATGAAGCCCACTGCATCACGAAATCCACTGAGATCAGAATGTCTTGTCTTGGTGCTGTTCCTCTTGCCTAGTATTGTAAATGGCATGACCAAGGCAAAAAAGAAAAGTTATTTTCTGAAGGAAACCCACCTGGTATTGCTGGTGACCCAGGTAGAGTATCTATAACAAAAAACCCAACTTATTTCTGCCACCGAATTATTTTTTCTCACTGACATTAAGAAAACAACCTGGAGATTAGCCACTGATAAATGGTTTATATTTCCTCAAGGGTAAGTTTCCCTTTTTATGCTGCAATTCAGACAATCGAGCCTATGTCAGATTGTCAGTAACGCGTGACAACAGTTTCCTGTAACAAACAGACCATGTTCCAGTACGCACATTCCACTCGCACTAATCCTTGTACTGCTTTGTTTAAAATATAAGAGGCAGACATGATTGGTCAAACAAAAAAGATACCATCTGAGCAGTAAGTATATAAGTGTGCTGAATTCTTAGAAACCACATTGCTGACACTGGGCTGTCCCAGGGCTACTCAGCATGTAAGAAAGACTGCATCTTGGCATCCTAAAAAAGAGGATAAAGTAGTACACATGTGCTGACAAAACTCAAGAGGTGAGAGTTTAACCCCTGCTGCTGTGGTGAAGAAAGTGGAAATAGTGATTGTTGATGTAAGAAGATATAAATCCTCCCTCCCCTCTTCTCTAACCCTGAAATAGCCACCATCCATCTATTTCCTTGGCCTTTTACTGGGGTGCAGCAACGTACCTGGCTGCACAGGAGAAGTGGTAATCGTCTGTGTGAACAACAAGCACTCCCAGTCCCTTCCAGCACCAACATTTAGGCAGCAAGATCCTTGCCAGACCAGTCTGTAAAACAGGGGAATCTATTTCATAGCTTGGTTCTGTGTGCCCTCACAGAATATACACAGACAGTTCTTTGAAGACTCCTAATCCACAAAACCTAAAGAGCAACAAATCAATGAAAGGAGAGAACACAACAGGACAAATTCTTCCCTCACCTACACTGAGATCATCCACTTCAGGCTGCAAAATAATTTTATGCACTTCATTGGTGACAAATTTTGTACCTTAATATATAAAGAGGAAGTCTGCCTAAATTATAGCAAAGCCTAAATCAATACCTCAGATGTGGTTTAACACTTTATGCTTTTATTTCGGTGCCTTTTAAAGCATAACTCAAATATGAGTCCCTGATGTTTGTTCTTAGAACTAATCATATTATTGTATTTGCTTGAAAAAGGGCCAGGAGCCAACTACAGACAGGAGTGTCAGAAAGAAATATATGACCTGAGGTACATATGCACTGTTCACTACTCTGTATCTACTTTAAACTGCCTGGGGTGGGGGAAGGTGTTCTCTCAAATTTGTATTTATCTCAAACTTTTTCAATCACTGAATTCTAAAGGGTTTTTTTTTCCAGACAGCATTCTTTGCTCTCTTTCAGGTTCCTGTTTGCTGCCATGTTACAGAGCATACTATCTGGTCCTGACCGTGTATGAGTCAGCCCAGTTATAAGAAGGTAGGTAAAGAGCCTGTGTTTGGGCCAGGAAAGGAGAGTAATGATTACCCAGCTAGTTTTGGCTACAAAAAGATTGTCAGGGTTTGGGTTTTTTCCTTTATAAATGCCATTTTGTTAACTGTAGCGCGTTCACCAGAGTTACTTTTCTAAGAGTCGTGCCAAAGAAAGAATGGCTTCACCAGCATATGCTCATTTTGTATTTCTAGATGCTTACATATGAAGAGAACCTATTGCTGATTTGCAAACAGAAACACTCAAGGCCCCCATGCTGTACAGGTAGATTTTCTGGTTTTTCACAATATACTGCCACAAACTAAAGAATCAACATCCCATGTCATTGGATTTTCTTCTTGTCTATCGTCCATTTTTACTACTCTAGATCAAATTCCAATTATTTTTCCTTCAAAAAAAATCCATTAAAATATGATTTATTTCCTAAAGAAGAAAATACTGAGATAAATTGCCCAAGGGATAGTAGGAAAGGCCCTCAGAAATACCTGAACTACACAGCACCCAATTCATTTACACTTTTTATCTGTACAAGCCCCAGTTGTAGAGGAGATGCTCCAGGTCAGGCTTGCTGACTTTTCTGCCCACTCTGAGCTAACTGCGGAAGAACAGGAATGAATCTCACGTGCAGGATGTGAGCAAGTTTCAATAGATTAATGCTGGTCTCAGCTATACATGGCAACCACTGCCAAGTGGACTAGGAAATGCCATCAGAGCTCACTAGTTAGTCCACCCAAAGTAGGACACACTTACTACAAGCGTTAGTTCAGAAGGGGCTAGGGCAAAGCAGCTAGAGCGCTGTAAATTCATGCCTTAGATTACTTGTCTCCAGTCTTCCATCATCATATGTTGGGAAGTGAAATTTTAAACTGCACTGAGCAAATCCAAAAAGTTGTCTGATCACCAAAGTTCACATCCAAACTAGGCTTCCTGGCTTGGCTTAGCTGATTAGGAATGGGGATCAGTGTTAAGTGGCTGCAGATTAATCTGGTCTGGCTTTAACTGAGTCATTTAAAAAGTCCTTCTACACTGAAACCCTGTAGTATCTGTTTTCTCAGACAGTATGACTCAGAATCCTGATGATCTATCAGCTGGATTCTGGTCCTGTGTCTGGTGGAGGCTCGGATAAAGGCGGCCTGAGCTATCAGTCCTGATACAACTGCCTTCTGTCAGGAGCGTATGGAAGCAGCAGAAAAATAATCTTTCCTTAAGGCAAATTCCTACTTCTCTTGAAATTTTCAGAAGCTCATAAGTACTTACAGAAACAACAATACTTTCATTGTGTCTGTATTGTACTTTTTTTTTTTTTTGATCACTGGAGCATTGAAAATACAGTGGTGTTATGCACAGCAAAGTAACCACAGCCCAGAAAGACATGTGACCGGCATCATGTAAGGAAGAATCACTTCGAAGTTGAAATATTTCCTGTGCAGGTGAAGAGTTTATATTATACAGCTTTCCTGAGGGAGGAAAATAACACAAAAGACTTTGTTAAATCACAATGACCTTTTCTCTGTTTGTTTGTTGGGTTTTTTTTTAGTTGATCCCATCTCCTCAGTGATAAAGAAGTTGGGAATAAGGAAAATGTATGTTATAAAGTGTAGCTCCTCATTAAAACTGTCTGGTGTATTAGTAAAAGAGCAGATAAATCAGTCATTTTCTTGGATTTTCCAAGGTCTTTGACAAAGGACTGCAGAAGAGGATGTAAGTACAAGCAGAACTACCATGAGGTGGAAAAGTACTTCTCATGTTTAAAAAAAATTATGTAGAAGACAAAATGGAGAAATAAAATACCTAGTTTCAGCATGGGAAAAGGTAACTGTGGAGGCCCTGATATCCCATGCTTCCTTGTCTCCACGTAGAAAGCCTGTTGCTTTATCCAGTGTCATCTGAAAAAGAAAACAAATAACAGAAAAGCATATATTATTCAGAGCCCCAACAATTCTAGTAATGCCACTTTTGGTTCCTGCTTTATAACTCTCTCAATTGCAAATACTCACTCTTCTGTAAAGAGTAATCACAAAAAAAAGAAAAGGTTAAGTATTCCTAAATGTCTGTAAGAGGATAAGCTACAAGGCTCCATGATAATAATTCAAACCTGGTCAAATACGGACAACAGACAAGAAGAAAGTCCAATGACATGGGATGTTGATTCTTTAGTCTGTGGCAGGCTTTTCTGCAACAAGTAATAACCATTTTCTATATAAGACAAGGGAAGGAGGACTTAATTGAATTAGATAGAAATGTAGGTTCCAGCCATTTGTGCAATCTCACTCCAGTGTAATCATTCCAGTGTAATGGTCTCTGGTGCTTCTGCTACTTTCTGTTTCTATTTCCTTTCTTTCCCTCCTCCTCTCTGAGAGCAGAAGGCAATGTTGGAATTCCCTAGCAGTTAATTCTCTCACATCTCCTTACAGCATTCTTGTAGCATTACAGCCCATAGGGAGAACACTCTACACCCAAAAGGACTCAAAACTGATTTCCCTTCTTAAATTTCTGAACTGGACGAACTGTTAAAGACATTCTTGAGAATTGTGGAGAAAAAGGTAGACTGACACCAAGAAGAATAACATTTCAAGGCTTTTTCCTCTTAAAGTAGCCAACTCAGGCTTACTCTTGTAGTGAGAATAGTGATAGTTCTCTTGCAATTTTTTTGATACCTTGCCAATGCCCAGCCCTGCTGTCTCAGCTAACGGAAGTGAGGAATTGTTGTCATCAGCAAATTAGTTGCAACAAATTCTAAACTGTTCTTGCTCAGAAAAGCATCAAAAAAAATGCTTTAGGTTGCATGCCTTGGCTCACTCAGAGGCATTTTATTTCTATCTAGCCTCTAGGTCAGAAATTAACTGCTGCTACCTTCCTTTCCTATCCAAGGTAGGACGTGGTCTATTTTTCAACATGCCCCTTATGAAACAGTTGCCCTCTCCTTACACTGCTGCACAACCAGTCGAGAGGGAGATTACCCAACTCTGACAGGGGTGTGGGGGCATGTGTGTTATCTGAATTTGTTTGTGAAAGTACTGAGGAGCTTTTGATAGCTACGGGGAGGTATGTTGTAAACTCTCTCTAATGAATACTTGTAGACATGAATGTTTGTGCATACCTTCACCATAAGAACAAGCTGAAGCCTGCACCATTTAGATTGTCTTCCTTTTCAGAATTGCACCTCTCTGAGCCTCTTCTTGTGGTGATTTTATGCGATCATTGCATAAATTGGAAGAGTTCACAGATAAGCTTTATGCAACTTTTACTGACTGAAGTTGGAGACGACAAACATCGTATAATTTATTCTCAATTGAAAAAGCATTCAATAAGTTTTGATTTGAAAGAGTATTCATCCATAAGTTCCCTTTATTGCAAATTATATTTGAAATAAGAGAGGATTCAGTACTTCATATAATTATACTGCCTTCTTTAGGAGGAGGTATAATCTCTCTCAGTGAACTTCTGAGAAAATCTCATAATACAGTATTTATTTATGTGGTAGAGATGTTTTTAGAACTGTCATGAGTTACAAGACTGAGAACAACAGTGAAGTGATGTTTATCCAAGAATGTGTTGATACATACAATGCCTTCTTTGTCCTGTATCTTTGATATTGTACTTAGGAAATACTAAATTTCTATAACCTGTGGAAGTGAATATAAGCGACTAATTTAAGGTCTCAAGCCTGCCAGCAGCTCTGTATGAGAAACCCCTATGGATGAGAAGCACCTACTGAATCTGTAACGTGTGTACACAGTGGTTTTGTTTTGGGGAAGCAAGAGACTGGTGAGGAGAAAAGGTGTTCAAACTCATCTTCAAGCTATGAAGTCAAAGGAAGAGATAGTAAAGATTCCTTTTATCCCTATACTTTTCAAACTCCAGTAAACAGTTAAATTGCAAGCCCAATATATTTCCAAGGCCCACCATCAGATTCCCTGTAAGGCTCCAGGTTTAATCTGGAGAAGAGGTATCAGTAAAGCTGGTGTTTATTCCACCCTTTTAAAAATGGTCAGTGTTCTTTCCTCATCCCTGGCCTTGCCATGATGAGCTCAGGATGCAGGAGGTAAATTTTCAGAGAGTATCTTTTATGAGCCCAGATGACATAGCTGGAAGGAGCAGACCAGCTTTGAAGCACACCAGCCCTCTTTAAGTCTATTATGCAAGCAGAATCTTTCCCACATTGACCAGTCTCACAGCTATTTTGAGCAGTAATTTACCTGTGTTAAGGAGTTACACAGTTTATCCAATTATGTGACACTCATAAAAACAAATTGTAGGCAGACATAGTACACTCACATCGGACGGGGATTTACAGTTGAAGATGTAGTGCTTTTGGAAAGAAAAGGCTTTGGAGCCTTTGGAAACTTCAGTCTGATATGGCACCAAGACTGTGGCACATCCAGAACCCGATGTCTCCATCCCATTTTGCACCAGTGCCTAATTATTCAGTATGTCCTACTGACTGAATCACCCAAACCACTTCCTGCAGGGGACTTTTTGTAAAGCTCTTATCCAAGTACTGACCAAGCCCAGCCCTGCTTAGCTGTATGAAATCATAGCCTAAGGTGCTGTGGCTGCAAGCACAAACAGCATACATCTGTCATTTCAGCTCAGTTACTAATCCAGTTGCCTTCTTCAGAAATAAGCCTTCCTTTCAAAGCTGTCGTAAGAACAGCCCTGTCTTATAGGAAGGGTTACTTTCCTGTAGCAAAATAATCTTAGTAGCGTATATTAAAATCTCAGCATTTCATCCTTTATGTGTTCTGATCAGTGATGGAAAAAACTGCCCATGTTGCACAACACTGGCTGCATTTAATGGCTACTTCCTGCTCTGGCCAATAGCTCTCTAGTGACTACTATGAAAATGGGTGAGAAAAGCAGATCTATAAAAATTACACATGATAACACTTTGGGATCATTTTATGAACAAATAATTTATCTGTTCATAAAATGAATAACAGGTTTCTACAGCTACTGAGAGACAACACTGAACAGAGACCAATTTTTTTCAAGCCTGAGTGTTTAAATTTAGGTGCCTAAATAAGAAATGAAGGAACCTGCCTAAGCATATGTTTACCAGACTGACTGTATGCACCCATGAATCACATTTCCAGAAGTGTTGAACTTCTACAGCTCCTACTGATTTTAGTCAGCATCTCTGGCAATCACAGCAGGGTATCTGAAAATCAGGGTCTATATTTGTATTTTGAAAGAAATGTAGTAAGGTTACAGAGATGCATGTTTCTGACGGGGCATATCCTGATCTCTGCCTACAGCGTGAGTAACTACGCTATATGCAGGACTGCTGTGCTAGTATTCTTGCCCCCCAGCAGCTCGTGTGCTATCAAAACAGGGCAGCTGCTGCATCCTTCAGAGAAGCAGGGTGTTCCTCATGGTTATGGAAGCCTGTCCCACACACTCCATGTTCTCTGACCTGTTTCACCTTGAAATATCCCATGCGGTAGTTCAGGGTGAGCTTGCACTGACCCCCCCCAAGTCACAAGCTGGATGTTCCATGAGCAAGCTCTTAGTGTCCTGTCCCCCACATGTAACTCAGCTATACCGAGTCCTATACATACAGTAGGTATACTTAAAAACTCAGAGCAGGACTGGAAATAAATCTGAATTAGAGCATAATTTGGGTGGGGAATTTTAGCGAGTCATACTAAAGATTTTGTGTTATTTGATTATACTAAGTCTGTATGGTTAGTGTTATAAAAAAAAAAAAAAAAAGTTTTTTCTTTCCTGTTTCTCTCTGTTCTTATGCTGGGCAAGACCTCTAGCCCAGTGCATCTGCATATAAAATGAAAGAAAATTTACAACAATAAGATCTTGATACACTTAACAAGGATGTACCACTCCCCTACCCCTCAGTAAATTATTTTGCTGGAGGCTACATCATTCTCTCTAAGTAGTATGTTGGGAGTTGACAGAGGCGTGAATAATTCACCTTGTAGGAAGCCTCCCCAACCCTAGCTGAGCTGCAGCATGTTGGGCTGGCCTTTGATGCAGACTGGTTGGGCAGGTTCCTGGGCGCCCCAGGAACCGGTCTGACGGGCCTGTTATGCCAACAAATTCTGGTATGATTCCATGCTCTCCAGAATGCAGAAACCTGCCCAGCCAGTTAAATGAAAGGCATATTAGGTTATCCATTGCACATTGTATATATCTTAGGTGCAGCAGATCTCCTCTCAGCATTCTCTAGTGTGGTCCACGGTGGCTTCCTCATCTTACTTACACTTGAGGTTTATAGCCGGAGGGGAAGTCAATAGTAAATATTTATCACCCCGATCAAGGACAGAACATTTCACAATTCAAACAGAAGGGTGAGTTTTAAAAGTCTTTCTTTAAAATTAATTTAAGATAACCTTAAGCAAAAATTTCTCTTATGCTTGAAGTGGTATAATGGCTATCTCCTTAATGTGTCTGAGTACTGCCGCTCTCCATGGCACGTGTTGAGAGAATTATTGCGAGTGCAGCTTTTTGACCCTTCTGTGTGCAGCTCAACATCATCTGCTCTCTCTGCAAGAGTATTTACTGGAGAGTTCAATGAACTGAGCACGGGAGTGAGAGGTAGAAACTCCACTGCCAATGACTTACTATTTTGAGCAGGTCACTTCAGTATTGTCTGTTGGTCTTCTCTTTTATACAGTACTTTACTAAAAGCTGTTCACAACAGCACTGTTGTGACAAGGCACAGTGCCAGTACAGTAAGATGTGTGGTTACTAACTCTTGCCAGACTAACTTTTTTAATTGTTCAGCTTTATGGAGCGAGTTGATTAAACTTTGATTTAAATATTGGCTTCATGGTAAGATAGGAAACATACTCGTAATTCTTACTGCTTTCTTTCCATCTACTTATTAGAAATTTACCTGTTCAGAATGAATAACGGTGGTGGCAACAGTAACAAAAAGCAGTGCTGATCATAGAGAGCAGGCAGACCTGAAAGCTGTACCTGTATCTGCAACTGAATCCATTCACAGCTTCTGTGTCAAATAAGAAAAATTAGTGTGAAAACAAAACCTGTGGAATCTGGTAACTGATTAACTACTGGAGCACAGAAGTACTGGCTGAGCTGAATAGAAAGGAATGAAGACAGGTTTTGTCATGCCTGTTAGGACAAAATAACTCTTTCACTTAAGTAAATGTGAATCTTCTCACCATCTGTGTGACTACATTTTTGAAAACCCTCGAATAGCTACTTTCATTTCCCTGGAAATCTCAATTTTGCCTACTTTTAAGTGGAACAATTACCATTCTCTTTCATGATGTAAAAAAAAAAAAAAGTAAAGATCAGAGTCCACAGTGGACACAAACCACTAGGTACAAAAATATCTATACAGGATTATGTGAGACTTTATGGTGGTCACACAACAGGAGGCTTCAGTTATGGAAATGTTTACTGCCAGCTATTTCCAGGTTGATGCAAAAATGAACATTACTATTCTTTTGTAGAATGCCAATAGAAAGGCCTCCCAAGCAGCTTAAAGAGCCAATGAATAGCAGATTGAAATTACCTTCTCCTTAGCAACATTCTATCTGTGCAAAAATTCTTCTTCATAGTGTGAGAAAAGGGAAAGAAGAGAAGTTTTGTTCTCTCACAGAAGCTAATAATATTCACCAGGGGAAAAAAAAAGGGGTTTTTTTTTAATAATTTCTGTTGATTTTGGTATCAAATATGGAAGGAAAATTTGCTAAGGAATACATTATTTTCAAAAGACATCTATGGTTTGTGTGTTCTCTCTGGCTTTTCCTCAGCTGCTTTATTTTAGGGGACAGTAAAGGCAGGGACTAGGGGATTTTTTTTCCTCAAAAGGTAAGTAAAACATTATTTCCCATATATATTTTCTCTTTTTTGTTTGTTTTCCTGCCCTAAATCCTTGTCATTTGCTACAGTAAAAGGTAGGTGGCATGATATTGTACACAGACCCATAAACTTTTACTTCAGTCTTCCAATCTGGAAACAGCCTTCCAAGGCTGAGGTAAATATGCAACCTACTCAGACTGTTCACGTTAACCTGCCAAACACCAGGAGGAGAAAGACTTTTCCACATGCAAGCAACACAGATAGGTGCTGCTGTTCAGAGTCTGAGGACCAGGAACACTGCACTCGGGTCCTGCAACAGCATCCCTCAAGTTGTTTGTTTGGGTTTTTTCTCACATCAAGGGTCTCCAAAAGACCTGAGAGTTTCAGATTAATAAATCCTGGCTGTTTCTGACTGCAGCTGAGGAGCAGTGAAAGCACTTCAAAGAAGAGGGTTTCTTAAAGTGAACAATGTTACTGGCATCAGGGAACATGATCGTGGCACGATTTCGAGAGTGGCTATGCAAGCAGCTTGAGAAGAACCGAATTCAGCTGGGGGTGGGGTGGGTGATGGAGGGACTCCTCCCTGTTTTGCCAGAGAAAGCAACCACCTGTGCCAGGCAGCAGGGGAGTGCTCTGCGTGCCCTCCCAGCTCTGAGACATTGTACCATTTAGTGATCTGCCAGCTCCTACACTCCCAGTTCAAACCCCATAGCTGCTGAACTGTGCCACGTGCTTTTATTTGCTGCATCTGAAGTTGGGCTCCTTTGATGTCTTCACTGGCAACTGCGACGTGAAGTTCATTAAATGAACACGACTAGAGAGTGAAGCGGTATCTTTATCCCTCAGTGCAGATCTGCAAGTCAAGGAGGCTGTGAGGGCACTGGCCATGTATGTTTATCTGCAATCTCCTAAATCTCATGTGAATAAGGACTTCACTATTTTATATATGGATATATATTGATACATACAGGAAAAGAGTGGTATATTTACCACTGTGTTTAAAGCAATTAAAATATCTAAACTGGAGTTGACCAGTAGAAGCTGGTGTTAATCTTCACATCTAAATTTAAGGTAGTAGAAGCAAAGTATGTAAGCTTTCTGCTAATTTCTGTCTGCATATGCAGTGAGCTAAGTCATCTTCTGCTACCTCAGCAACTGTTCAGAAACAATGATGCAGCTTCTGTAGTGCCCCCCAAAAAGGGAGGGCGGGTGTGGTATGGGAATTAAAGGCTATTTTTTATTTCATCTGTGCTGCAACACTGCAGAACTCTTAGAATAGAAACACAGTCATTTGCTGATTTGCCAGTAAATAATCCACTCATTAAGGAGGAAGGCATTACCACTACAGTGCAACTGAACATCACCAGCTTCACATACTATTAATAAAACATTTCAGATCAGCCAGGTCAAAAATGGGCTAGGATTAAATTAGCTTCCCTTTTTGCAGAAGTTGCTCACAGATAAGCATTCTGGCACCTCGTTTAAGATGCCATATTGCAGATTGTTGTGAAATCCGGACGTGAGCCATGACACCATAAAAACTTTCATATCTGTTCAAGCACAACAGTGGTGAAGCATTCTTCCCACAGTTTTATTGTTCAGGTGTGTGTGTGTTTACTCTCAGGCAATGAATGAGATGTAGTTCCAGTTCGACTAGTCACCTTAAACCATCCAATGTAACTACACGTGGAATACCAGACTCTTCAGTGGTTTTCTAGGATGCTTAATGAGGCAGGGAACTACTCAGTAGCTGGTGGCCATGAATGTGATTAGGGAATACATAAAATCAAATAAATCTGGAAAGGAGATAACGTTCAACTGGTCTTAAACCATTATCACTTCTTGTTGAGCAGATAAGAATAACACCGTAGAAGCCAAGGGATTTATATTGCTGTAAAACTCAATCTGAGAGAATATGAGAATAATCTGCTCACACAGTTTATTGAGAAATAAAATCAATTGCATAATTCTTTTCCAGAGTCCTTCCTATAAATAAAAAGAAAGGCCCAGTTTATGATAAAATACTCAAACAATTGGCAAGAGGGCTATTTTATTGCTACTTAGCAGATCTGTGTATATATTTAAGACATCTGTTTCTCTTAACTCTGAGGAAACTACTTGCCTACATCACAAACTTTTCCATTTTAGAAGTTTCAAGAGTCAACTAAAAAGCTGCCAGCAAGCATTACTTAAGAAGAATAGAGTATCTATCACAACTTATTATGACCATATCTGTTGTAAGATGTAGCTAATTTTAATTCTACCGTGTGTGTACCGATACGATAATAGATCAAACTTGAGATGCAAGTCATCTGCTGCTGAGCTACTGAACATTTGGTTTATTGTATTTTAGTTGAAAAACAAGTGGCTAAGCAACGCTGAGGAACGAGCAGAAAAGCCGACCACAAGATTTTGCAAAATAGTTCAAAATTCCAAGTATATATTTGATGGGAAACCAAGAGTATTTTCAACAGAGGTGGACAACAGATTGAAAGGCTGCTTAATCAGGGGTCATCTTGTCTGACAGTATTTCAAAATACTTCAGAAATGGTGAAATAGTATTTGAGATCCAGCTTTACTTACACTGAAGCTCCATACTTACAATACCTTCTGGAGATGTGAATGATCTGAGTAATGTAACAAGAGTAAGATGGAACAGCTACTAACAGGCATTAAATACCTGAAGGCCTCATTTTTTTTTCACACTGCCATTAATAATCTAGAAAGTAGGTGTCTATAGTACTGGCCCTTGCAAACTGATAGCCATTTTGTCTTCTCATCAGGCCACAAAGGTGTCTCTCCAAGTGTTCCTATATAGACTAAAATAGTGCAGTGTGAAGGCAGAATAGTAATAGGAAAAAGCTGTGTTTTCTTTCTATTTCATTACTCTAAGGAGAACTACAGACTAAAAATCAAGGGGTTTCGCTCAAGGCAGACAGCAGGGTTGGTCTCAGTGAATGAAAGAACGCTGATATGCAGTTTGCACAAAAGCATTACACTAGTGAAAATCACGAAAGGGACACCAAAGTTCAGCTTTGGTGGGATAAGGTGTCATGGGCTTAAGCTGTGCCAGGGTAGGTTTAGATTAGACATTAGGAAAAATGACTATACTGAGAGTGGTGAGGCCTTGGAACAGGCTGCCCAGGGAGGTGGAGCAGTCACCATCCCTGGAGGTCTTCAGGAAAACAGGTGGATATAATAACAGGTGGATGTAGCACTTCAGGACATGGTTTAGTGGTCATGGTAATGTTGGGTAGACAGTTGGACTTGATGATCTTGGAGGTCTTTTCCAACCTTAATGATTCTGTGACACTAATTATACGACCCTACCAGTTTTCATACTCACGTGAAACACTGAAATACGCCCGAGGCTGTTCTGCTCTATGCTGAAATGACAATCCCATGCAACCTGTGAAGCGGGGGGAAGCGTTACAAGCAAATCTTCTGCGTGTAAACCGCAGAAGTCAGTAGAAAAGATAGTTTTGGCAGCACAGCCTGAAGGTCTCCAAATAGCAAGGTCTCTATTGGCAAGGTCTCAAAATCCCAAAGGTCCTCTTGACATCCAAACCAGGAAGATTTTTTTTCAGGTAGGCTCTCCCCCTGTGTGTAGCATTTGTTTTAACGCAGGTTCTCACACCTTTCCTTGCTTTTCTGTGGTGTTCTGTGTTCACTGCTACGCTCCACCCCGGCACCCACCAAGGCCTGGCGCGTTCCCTTGGCTTTCTTCTGGCTGCTCTCTGTGAAACCCCAAACGCCAGGTCAGACTGAGGAGGAGAGCGCTGGGACAGCGGCTGCCGGACGCGACAGATGCCTGGCCTGGCCTGGCCCGGGGCACTCGAACGCGTGCCGCCATCCTCCGCGCCGGGGGCGGGAAGGCGGGAAGGAGGAACAACAAGCGGCCCGGGGGGCGCTTGGCCCTCACCGCCCCTCAGGGCCCGGCTCTCGCGAGAGCAGCGCGGAAGCCTCGCGAGAGCTGCCGGTGCCCCGCCTCCCCCCGCAGCAAGAGGCGCCCGGCCGCGGCTTTCCCTCTTCCCGCCGCTGCGCGCGGAGCCGCCGCGAGCCAACCAGGTAACGGCGCGCGCTCTCCTCGCCGCCTGGCAACGGCCGCTCTGAGGACGGGCCCGCGTCCCGCCGGGCTCGCTCCTCCCGCCGCCAGCCCCCGGGGTTGGCCGGCCCGTTCTCGCCGCTTCGGCGGCTCTGGGCGGTGCCGCCGCCGGTGCCGGTCGGGGAAGGGGCGCGTGGGACATGCCCGACCCCTCCTCTGCCGCCCGGGCTCCTGGGCGGGACAGAAGCTTGGCGGGAAACTGGTGCCGCTGAGGCGCGGGGGGCTCGCTGCCGCCCGGCGAGCTCTGGGGCGCCGGGCATGGCGTGATTCCTCTCGGCAGCCCGGCGTGACTTAACCAGTGAGTTTTCTGTGCCGTGTTCGTGCGAAGGGAAAAGGAGGGGGGAAAATAAATAAATAAATAAAAAATCAGCGCTGGGAGGTGCGGGTACAACCGGCAGAGTTGGGTCGGGTAGCAGCTGGTGCTTGGCGGCGGGGGCTGCGGGGGTTTAGGGGCTCCGTGCTCCCCAGACCCGCAGAGAGGCAGCGTCCTCCCGCCAGCCGGGTGCGAGGGCAGCGGAGCAGCGCCGGTGCTGTCAGCGCTGCCCGCCCCCGCTGCGGAGGGCGCGGGGAGGCCGTTTGTGAAGCTGCTCAGAGGGCTGACGGTGCCGGTGGGCGCTGGTGGTTGGAAGAGAGCCATAGAAATGTTTCGGTGGCTCAGAACGTGCCGGGGTAGCCGGGAGGACAGGAGCGGTGCCCCGTCTGAGCCAGTGGCCCTGCTCCTGCCCGCAGCCGGCAGCGGGACCTGGGCAGAGCTGCCGGCTCCCCGCTCTCCCTTCCCCCCGAGAGCTGCCGGCT
>JANVCC010000261.1:1130396-1168003 GCA_025345505.1 Todiramphus chloris collaris
TGCCGGCTCCCCGCTCTCCCTTCCCCCCGAGAGCTGCCGGCTCCCCGTTCTCCTACCCGAGGTGGATTTTATCCCTAAGGACTGGAAACCCTTCTCTTAAGACTAAAGTAAGCTAAGAAGCCGAGAGCACTGAACGCCTTTTACACCTGTACTGCCCGGGCCTGTCACAGGCTCTGCTGGAGAGGGCCCTTTATTCACAGACAGGTTGAACACCTGCAGAAAGCAACCTATTGTTTGGGGATCTTGAAGCAGGTGAAGCTGGGGAAAAGGCATTGCTCTTTTATCCCCCCTTTTTATATTTGGTTGCTGTGTGAATCATTTGCAGAAACTCTGAGTGAGTTTAATGCATTTATCTATTTATTTATTTATTCTTACAGTCATCTTTGTGGGGGAAAAAAAGAACCAAACCCAAAACACTAGGGACAGCCTTTACTAGTTCTAGTCAGATGCCCTCTTCTTGAAAACGATTCATCTGATGCACTCAGCAGGTAAGAGAGTAGGTGAGAGCGAGTTTATTCATTTCACTGCCCAGCACTTGACAGAGAAAAAAGATGGTTTCTGAGATATTTAATGTTGAAGGCAGAAAAACAAGAGTTTAAAAGGCATTCCTGATGTCACTAGGCAATCGGTTCCACAAAGAAGCATGTTGTAAGATGGCTTAATGTGACTGCACACAAAGTGGAGCATTTCAGCTGCAAAGATGCGAGCAGATTACTGTTCAACTTCTGCTGAAGGATTGTAGGCATTGCTGATGTGGAAAGGTAATTCTCTTTTCTATTAAGGACTTCTTATAAGAACATTAGTTAACTTGGAATCTGGTACTGAAATGGGCACTGAATTTTCTATGGCCGGAGCCTGTTAAAGCAAATGTGGAGCTACCTAATGTTGAGCTGACTGTTCTGTTAGCTTCAGTACTGCAGCGTTTAACCTTACACTATAGAAAACATACAGTTCAAGTGTTCCTACATTGCTGCAAATAGCAAAATGTTCCGTTTATTTTTATTCTAATTATTCCTGTTTGCCTATCTAGACATATTTGCTTTCTCAGGCTGCTACTTCAGGAATAGTGCAAGATACCTTAGATTTTGTTTTTTCTCACTGTAATTTATATTGCAGATAGAGATAGCTATGTCAGCCTGGGAATGACACAGTTCCTGTTCAAGAGTGTTTGTTTAAAACTGACCACTTAAAAAAAAAGGAGGGGAAAACTTAGAATGTCCAGTTTCACATACAGGGAACTGAAGGAAATTCTGAGTATTTCAGTATCGGACACCCAGTGCCAATAGACTTGAATCTTACCCTAGCTCAGGCCCAGAGCTGAGTACCATGCAGTTTACCTGAGGGCATCGCCTGTGCTAAGAAACCCTTCAAAACAAATAAGATCTGAGTTTTGCAGGCACTCAGGCTTTAAACACTGATCTGTGTGACTTTGATAGCTCGCAAATACTGTTTTGGAGATTTACTAATTTTGAGATTACTCTCTGTTTTTCTTCAGGGAGTAGGAATCCTTTAACTGTAGAATCACAGAGACTTCAAGGGGATGCGAGCTTTGCTGTGCGGAAGGATGTCATTTGAATCCATGTTTATGTTAAGGATGTATATACACAAATACATCTCTGGTAAAACTTTTGACGTGCTGACAGACGGTTTTTGGAAGCAGGGGTTACTTTTGGAAAACAGGAATTCTCTTTAGCTGTAGCTTTGCATAGGAAAAGAATAAAGACTCCTAAGCATTTTAATATAATTTTGAGTCTATAGCTGTTTAAGGAGGAGGGGTAACTTCTGTTTGTTTATAATCAACTGTAGTAAAATACTCAGCATCTTCCACACTTTCAGGGTGAGTGTCAGTATCTAAGTACAACTTGACAAGGAGAGGCAGTAAGCTTTGTATTTCATCCATGGTTGCAAGTTAACTCTGCTAAATGCAAATGTGTTTTTGATCTGTTATTACAGGCATACACCTGTCTCCAGAAACAGCTTCGTAATTATGTAATTTAAAACTTAGTGTGAGAGTGAGTTCTGCAAATAAGTCAAAGAAGCCGGGAGCAGAAAAAAGCAAGATGAATGCATCTGGAGGAAGCTGTGGGAGCCCTAGTTCTGCAGAACCTACAGGAGATTTCTTCAAGGAATTGTGGTCCAAACTGAAAGAATGCCATGATAAAGAAGTACAAGGTAAATTGTTAAAGTTTGGCTTCACAGAAGGCTGTCTGTTGCCACGGGATGACTTTGAACCAGAGTACTACTCCATCTGCATGGAACAAAATAGATTTTTAATGTCTTATGTTATGCAGAAGGTTGGGCTGGGTGATGGGAAATGATCCTTCCAGACTGACCACCTTAACAGGATTAGATTTAAACTATCAGCAAGTATAAATGATTTGCTAGGTCAGTGGAGAAACAGTAACACAGTGTTACACGGGATCTGTGGTTGCTTAGGAAATATTTGTGTTACTTTACCTCTCATGGATCATGACTCAAAGTTTCCAAATCCAGATACTCGATAGAATTTTTTGCTTTTTTATTTGCCTTTAGGTTTAGTCACTTCAGATACATTGAAATGGTTTGCATTATTTCCCCTAATTTGTGCAAAATCCCACTGCAGATGACTATTACTGAAGTGAGAAGTATTTCTTCAGTTTCTAGTGTTCTGATTTCTTTCAACAAAATTTATAATAGAGTTGCTTGTTGTTACATTATATTTTGTGACCTGTGATGTTAATTTGACTATGGATTGACTGTTAGCACCTGTTCATTCTTCAGTAGCGTGAGAAATTAATACCACTGAAAGATTAATTATTGCACCTTATAGTTATATTCTTATTATAATTTTTTCAAGACGTATTAAAATGTTTTGCTAAAAATACTCCCTAAGAAGCTAACACTTCATTCAGGTAATCTGAAGTCACACGATCCATTCTTTTGGTGGGATTTGAACAGTATTTGGCTCAATCTTCCAACATGCGTATCCTTATGGATGAAATAGTATTTATATTAGGCTGGAATAAACAGGTGAGTTTTTGTGAATGAAGAGCTATAGTAATGCAAGTGGATCTTTGTAGCCAGACCAGTCCAGTGGCCTTGGTCGTTTCCACTGGCCTCCAAACAGTTCCAGATCTGTTCAGTTAGGTCCACTTATATCATCACTTTTTAATTTCCAAAACTGTGGCAGATTGTTTTACAGTGTATAAATGCTTCATAACTCCCACTGAAACTCTAGAGTCAGCGATTTGCAACACTAGGCTCCACACTTTGTGTTAGTAACTTAGGAAAAAAACCCAAAACAATCAAACAAAAAACTTCCATCAGTTTGGCAACTTAAAGGAAAGATAGCCCAGATTTTTTACATTAAAAAAGTATGTGTAACCATATGAAATATAATTTTATATTGGGTCCAAACACACACACACAATCTTGCTTAATTGTTTTTCAGGCCTTTTTTGAAATACTTCATGGTTCTTTTCAGAGTGGGTGTGATGTCAGCTGCAGATAAATGTGGAAGTACTGACAGAGTGGGATCTGGCAATCTATGGCATGTCTGAACAACAAAAACCGAACAAACAAAAAGCTCTAATGTAGAGAGTAATGTTAAGTGACCCCTTCTCTAGTTTCTTGGGATGTGTAGCACGTGATCTTAAAGTTTTCGTTTTCTTTATGCATGTGAAGATACTCTTTAGAATACATGCTGGGTGTGGCCAGATAATTTTGCCACTAGGCAGTCTTTTTCATGCCTAGCCCTTTGTCAGTATGTCCCACGCCGTGTTAGGTAAAATTAGGTCTTCCATGATAACATCAAAGACATGCCTGAAGGATAGTTAATTTTTTCAAAAGGTGGGGATCATCTTCTAGAAAATGGTACTGGATGATATTTTAGAAACATCAAACACAGGCTTGCCTGGACTTTGCTTGTTTCTGAAGTCTATAAATAAGAATTAAAATTGACTCATGAGTTTCCAATCTAAATGTCAGCAAAAAAAATATTTTAAAGATGGTGGAAGGCGGATTAAGGGGAAGTTTGTAGTTGGAGAAAAAGCTTTCTATGGGTACAATGCACTGAACACTGTCATGGTGGAATTCTTATTGATTACAAATCCATGAGGAGTGGGATCTACAACACACGAGCTTGAAATGGGCAGGCATATTATACGAGTTACAATATTTGTACATCTGTAGAATATAGACCAGAGAATGCTTAAAACTCATACAGTTTGAAATGGATTTTATTGAGTTTTCATGTCACTGTATTGTGAAGGGTGTATTTTTCCACCATATTAGCGGGACAAACCCAGCTTCTTATTCTTATAAATGGATCACTTGCAGAAAATTCCAGATTTTAACCCTCTTCAGACAAAATGGCTGTAATTTTCTCTCACGTTCATTATTTGGCCATGGGCAGGACTCCTACAACCCAGTTTTGAAAGATGTTGGGCATGTTCAAGAGCAGTTGAATTTTCGTGGAACCGAGAAGTGCTCGGCATCTCAGAATAATGGTCATTAAAATGATACTGACTTTTATTTCCTACCTGTAGAATGTGTGGGATACTTGTTTAGTGTTCACAAACTAGAAAGGAATTTAATAATACTGTTTATAAAGTGACTAATTTCTGCAGGTGTTAATACTTGCATGTAGGTCAAAATAATTACATGGATTCTTGCTGCATGTGGGTCTTATCAACATGGTTCTTCAGGATCAATCAAGCCTAAAGCTTTATACTAAGAAGAAACATATTTCAGCATAGAGTTAGAAGAGTTTTATTTACAAAAATAGACTAGTTTTTTTTCAATTATTCCTTACCTTCAATTATTCCTTACCTCTAAGATATTAACAAGGCAAGAACTGTAGCCATGCAGCAAAAGTTATGAGGAAAGCAACCTCATGAACAGATTGTAGGAAAGGAGACATCTGGAAGCTCCTCAAAAGTAAATAATTACAGAAAACAGGGCTGGAAGGCATCTTAGGAGGTCATCTAGTCTATCTCTATACCCTTAAGGTAGAATTATGTCTGTGTCACTGCTGACAGAAGCTTGTCCATCCTGTTCCAAGGAACCTTCAGTGATAAAGATTCTGCGGTCTTCCCAGGCACTGCTGGTTTTAAGCAAGTACATTTAATGCATGTGAAAACTCATCGGAACAGAAATTGTTCTAGCCATTGATTGTAACCTGATTAGACAACATTCCTGTAATATTTTAAGTTTCATAAAATAGTGTTGTGTGTTTGACTAACGAGAGCTTTAAGAAAATCCCCATCTCTTTAGTGGGAGCAGTGTGTCATTTATTAAAGCACTTCCCAGCGTCAGGTAGGTTAGCTGTGTATAGTCTGAAGCTTGTCTCTGCCATAGAAATACTGTGTGGAAGCTAAAATTCAATAGGGAATGTACATAGTGTAGTTCCACCTAAATTCCTATGCTCACTAGAGTGTTAAACAAGGAAATCTGAAAAAGCAGAGCTCTTTAAATGAGTATGCTTAAAGCCTCCCAGTGCTCTGGGGAAGTGAAAGGAAGAGATTATGCTCGACATAGTAATTCAATGCTCTTGGATAGATGTAACAAACTGGTTTCCTGCCTTCCTATTGCAAGTCATTTGAATTAAGGAAAAAAATGCAACCTTTAAGTAACTAGTTTGATTCCTCCTGAATTCAGGTGAGAGGGGAGATAGTGTTACCTGCAGCACAGTACTGGGCCTTTTGAGCTCTGCCTTTTCAGTTTGTGGCTCAGGTTGCCAATGTTACAATCCTAAATAGTTGCTGAACAGACTGCCTGTTCATACAGGAGATGCATTGTTGTGCAGCTTCATTCCTTCCGATGGGCGTGGAGCAGCATTAAAGCACCCTTTATAGGGGTTCTAATTGCAGATGCCTAATTGACTTGATGACTTTGACTACTTAAAAAAATAAACCCTCTTTCTATGCTGATCTACGTGATAGAACATAACATTTCACAGGTGTTAAACACTTCAAGATAAAAGAAATCTTGCTGTATTTCCTAAGAATTTTTTTTAAGTAGTCTCTGTGCATTTTTATCTCACTGTCTCACTGGCATCTTGTAGCAGTCTGTGGCATGGCTTCACTGAGGCCCTGGCCTGACTGTTACAAGTGGCCTGAAGAGTGAATGTTCTCAAGCAAGAAGTTGTCCCCTTTGAGCTGTTCCCAGCTGAGTGTGGTAGAGGAGAGAAAAAAGTCTGGTGTAACCTACTTTTTTCATAGATACAGTATCAGGTATGTGTCTTGGTTTCAATTAGAAACTGTCAGAATCTTTAAGTGTTCTGGTTTCATAAGTTTATCCTGTTACCCTAAACGATGAATGCTTTTGCCCAAAAGCTGACAAGACACCTTATGTTCAGCCTGAAGTTGCTCACAGTGTTTCACAGTTTGAACAAAATATGGCATGCATTAAAAATTGTTACGTTACTTTCTGATATCCTACAAAAATTTCTATTGGCTTTGTATGTAAGAAAATGTTGCACTGTTGGAGTCTGATTATTTCTGACCATTTACTTAGAATAGCAATGGTTAGTTTGTGCATGGGTAGTATCACATGGATTTCCACATCACTGCATCCCGCTTGTTAAGCTGTGCTGTACTTAACAGCTGTATTTTCCTGCCCCTGCGCACGTAGCACGTGCACCCAGAACCTTGCAGGGTTGGCTGGACTGCTGTCTAGCCACTGGGCTGTCAGCTCACCACTCCTGCCAGGAGCACTGGGTCTGTTTGCAAACCTTCTGACTTCTGCACAGAACATGTGTCTAGGAGCAGGCCCCCAAGTGCAGCAAGGGCCACGGAGGAAATATCATTCCTCAGCTCTCCTTAACATGTCCAGAGAGGCTTTGTCTGGGAGGGTCTGGTAGTAGTAGAGTCTGTTGTCCTTGTGTGCTTTAAAGCATTGACTCCTGTCTTTAATGTTTCCTTTATGTGTATACAGTGTGATACATTTTTCAGTTCAGTGGTTGGAGGTTACATTGCCAGGCTAGTATTACACATTTGTGTGTACACAACATATTTGATGCTATTTATGTGTCCATAGCCAATGAAAACATATTGACAGTGCTTGGTATTCATGTGTGTTTGGTTTGTTTGCCTTTTTTTATTTTTTCTAAAGCTGTTCATACCTGTTTAAGTGGGAATCCACATGTTTGTTTAAGAAGTCCCTGTTTCCCGAAGATCATAATAGTTATTACTTGTTCCCAAGATTCTGTAGCCGGTATTCAAGAAGTCCAGAATGAACTTTTTTCTCTCCAGATTAGTGACAGTTTTTCTCTTTTGCAGCTGCCATGGGGAAAAGGAGAGTTAGTTTATTGTTTCACTCTTTTTTTGGAATCAGAATTTTATAACATGTATTTTCTTCTTTCCACTTTTCAGGCTTACAGCTGAAAATATCTAAGTTGAAAAAAGAAAGATGCTTGTAAGTACTCATCCTGATGATCTAGTTTCTTAAAGAAGAGTCTGAGTACCATTAATGAACCTTAATTGTTGTTAGCTCAATTGAAGTTTCACTGGTTATTTTTTCTTTTTCCTTCACACATGTACAAAACTCTTTTCACTTTAATAATTCAGCTGAAGTCATGTAAAGTTATACTTAACTCTATAAATAGGTTTGCCTTTGTTGAACAAATGGCTCGTAGAGTTTTATCTACAGTATTTCTAGGATGCCTATCAAGGTGTTGACATTTCTAACACGAAAGGTAATTATTGAGACAGTTTAAAATTGAGATTAAATCAGTAAAAGAGAAGTGACAAGACAACAAGCCAACTTTTCATAGTTTTGTTTTCCTACACGTGTGCCTCTATTACCAGGTGTTTGTGCCTTAACTGCTTTCAGTCATTCAGTAAAGATTCTGGTAATAACCTTGACAGTTTTCAGTCAATTCTTGTATTTTAAGACGTAAGTAACAAATTTAGCAGTCATCATTTGCTACTAATTTTTAGTTCTGTTCATTAGAATTAATTTGTGGGGAAAAAAATCTGAATTGCAAGTGTTTCAGTAGAATTGCAATATTTACAACATTAAATAAGCTTTTATTTTCCTTCTGCTGACTAAAGCCATATTTAATTAGCGTATCTCTTACCATTTAATGTGTTTAATTGTTTAAATTTTAGATCAGGTTTAATGACATTAATATTATGCTAGTATCATGCATGATCTATATTACGAGTTGCACTTCTTATAAAGTGCTCTGTAGGAGCAATAAATTACTTGATCTTTTTTCCCCTTTGGAAAACAGTATAGTTACAGTAGATATGTTAAACTAAATTCTTGAAATTAGCAAAAATACTCCATATTTGCATTCCCAGCAGAGTCAAAAGATAATCTTAGTTTTAAAGCGTAGCCACGCTGCTCTCGAGCATCGTTTCTGCTTTTTCAGAATTAACATTTCTACCATCATGTAGTCAGTTTGCTTCCTCATTAATTCTCATTAGGCATTTTAATTGTCTCTCTAATTACAGTTTTCAAATTGTATAAACAGGAAGTAACCCTCCTAATCTAGAAAAATTATGTCATCATCTGGGGTTGGGTTTTTTTAGTGCTATAGTAACTCAAGCAACTCCAAGCATTTTTGACAGCTGTTGTTTGAACTCTCTGATATGCTTGTATTTCTGGTTGGGAGGGAAACAAAGCTGTTCTTTTCATGGAAGTAAATTCCCTTTAGTGGAATCCATCTTCCCTTCTCCTTTAACATGCAGTATGGAAATGCACCTTACAAAGAGAATGAGTTTTCTAGAATGGGCTTGTGCTACAGCACACACTTAACTGGCTCTGTCGCTGTTTATACCGGGAGCAGAGAGATGCAGCAACACAGAAATTCAGCAAGAGAAGGTCCAGAAGGAGAAGAAGCAGCAACTTTATTAATTTCTAACCCTGTTTTATATACCCTAGCCCCATAGGGCAACTGGTCAGTGACCACCCATCTCCTAGGGTGATTGGCTAAAGTCCTACAACACCCATCTCAAAATATTTTTCCAATGTACCATAAACAGAACTTAGCAAAACACCAGGTGTTGGTCCAGCTTACAAAAACCATCCTCCTGTTTTTCATAACTTGTGTGAGAAAGGCAGGACTCTCACCAAATATTGTGAGAACCTGAGAAGATCCCTCTGCTAGCAGCTTTTCAGCATCCACAGCTCCCTGTTTTTATTATAACTGTTCTACAATTATAACTGCCTCACTTCCAAGAAAATTTTTCTTGTTTCTTTTCACTAAGCTTTTGGAAGAAAGTACCTCCAGTTGTGTAATGCCTGTGCTGCTGTCTTCCCTAGCTATCTTCTTGGATTTTGTTTATTCTTCATATTGCCCAAACCTTCTCTGAGATTTTGGTTTTGCTTATTTCAGTTGAATGTCACCCATCCTATTGGCATTTGATAACCCAGAGAAGCACTTTGAACCTGTGCAGTATTGCATGTCCTTGTGTTTCAGCTGCATTCATACAGCTCTCATCTGGGAAGGCTGTAGACAATTGCCTATAGTTTTGACTTCTGTCTGCACGGTGTCACTCTGATGCTTGCAGAGCAGCTGCAAGTGTTTTCTTTGCACTTTCTGAGGACCATAAGGCTGCTGAGAAAGTGCTAGAAGATGGCAGTGGCAGCTGGAGGAACAAGCTCAGAACAAAATGACAAAAGGGAAGATTAATTAATCACTTCCACAACAGCACCCACCTTATTCTGGTACCATCAGGATTCCCTGCGTTTACCAATCACACAAGTGCCTCCCTGGCTTACTTGCTGTCCCCCCATATGTGCACCTGCTCCTCAGGATCAACATTTGCCAGCTTGTATATGGCTTTTTGTTCCATCTCCAACACTAGCAGAACACACTATATACCATTTACAGCAGCTGTTCAACTGTGTATAGGAGTTCACAGTTTGGTTTTTGTTTGTTGGGTTTTGGTTGTTTGTTTGGTGGGGGTTTTTTTGCTTGTTTGGTGGTTGTTGGGGTTTGATTGGTTTGGGGTTTTCTTAAGTAGCCATAGAGCCCAGTTGCTCATTTGGTCTGTTGGTGAGTTCTCAGTCAATTGTAAATCTGAATTCATGTGAGCTGTATCAAAATTCTGAGTTTAGATCTTTCATTAAAATCCAAACAGCTTCTGTGGTGTTTACATTTTAAAGATATCTTTTCTGAACATGAAGATTGGTATTGCAGTCTCAAAAACAATCTACCTATGTTAGTAGATGAAATTATATTAGGTTATTAGATGGCTTTCAGTTAGCAAATATTTGATTAGACTACACTTAACTATCCTGGAAAAAAAATGAGTTTAACATCTTGTAGTTTTCTTACTTATAATTCCCAAGTGAATTTATTTCATTTTTAATCTGAAAGGATGAAATTATCTCACGCTGTTATTGTTAACTTGGTGTTTCATGAGTTGCTTCCATGTTCTGAAATCTTAATTGATCACTAAGTTTTTCAGATGATGAATATTCTTAGTGATGTGATTGAACACATACCAGATGGTTTAATTATTGTTTGTTGGAATCTTTCTACAATTACCACACTGTAGATACAGTACTCTTACATAGGAGGTCTTGTTCACCTTGGTGCATCTGAATGCCTAAGGGTTAGTATTTCAGACTTGGTAATCAGCTGACAATGAGCACCTTGTTTTGTATCCCACTTCAGCACTGGAGCTAATGACTTAATGACTTGTAAGTGCTGGATCAGAGACCATTCCTTATGCAGACTGACTTCATAGTCACAAATATCTGACATGTTTATCACTGGGATGCTAGAAAAAAAAACAATACAAGCAAAACCAAAACAAACCAACCAAACAACAACAACAACCCACCCCCCCCCCCCCAAAAAAAAAAAAACCAAACCAAACAAAAAACCCCAAGAAAACACCACCACCCAGACCTATTGTACTGTGACATTTTACCATGTTTAGGTGGAAGGCATGGAGATAGAATGTATGTTAATATCTTTTTTTTAACTTTTTTTTTTAAACAAATAATGCCGTAGAATGACTTAAAGGTGTCTTGAGAAAAGATTTTTAAATCTGATGTTTTAGGCCCTCTGTAAGCTGCATAAAGTGGGGGAAAAATATATATATTGTGCTATAAATATCAGAAAAATACAGACTACTCTTGTCAGACTTCCAATTTTGCCATGGCCTGGCTGTACTTGGTTTATGAACTGAGGTGATAGAACTTTAATGCTTTGTCCTCCCCAAGTGAGAGTACAAGGCTGAAATGGTCCCTCCTGCTGTTTTGTATGGCCCGTGTGCAGCTGGAAAGGACTGTGTTGGTCTGGACAGTTGCACAGAAAAATAAAATATCTCTACTTAATTTTAGAATTGATTAAATTCGTTTGTGATTGTAAATGCAGCAGCTTCCAGTGTCCCCCTTGCTTTGACTGATCCTTCTTCATTTCGTGTATTACTATAATACCAGCAATATGAAAACGAGTTTGACTAATGGATCTTAAAGGGACAGTGCCAATTTAAAAGCATGACGTGTAATAGTGTTGTATCAACAAGTGAGTAAATGTGTTTTCATTTCCTGATGTGTGTGTGTGTGTGCTTAGCAGCTTTTTATGAGCCAATTTCACAGCTTCCTCAAATAATCCATCTTGGGCACACTGAAAGCAACCACAGCTTTCATGGAATGTACAAAGGGTTCCCTGGTGGGAAGAGCTAGGAATGAATTGTCGGAAGTTAGCTGTTGTCAGGTTACATAGATTCAGATGTTCTACTGGAAGTTAATTTCCTTGTAGAGAAAAATTGCATGCTTGTTGCTCATACCTCGTTTGAATCTTGAGGAGGTGTTGTGATCTGATAGTAAAAGTGAAGGGGAGCTAAAATTGGGAAGTAATGTTACTGCTTTTCCTTAGCCCTTTCGAGGAGGAAATGTTCTTTGTTAGTTAGGCTTATGGAGAAAGTATTTTCCCCAAGATCTTCAATTTCAGAGGTTTTGGGAACAGTGTTGTCTCCGCTGTATTCATATTATGGGAATCCATGTTCTACAGACTCAGAATTGCTTCTTGCGGAGCTAAACCTCTGATGGATCTAAAGACCTGTCAGAGCTTTTCAGAGCTGATGTGGTTTGCCACCATGCAAGATGCTCTTGCTCCTGAGACAAGAAGAAAATGATTTGATAGTGAAAGCCCCCAATTAGCTTCCCAACAGTGCCACAGCTCAGTAAAATAAGAGAAGTGCTTGAGCTGATGTTCCCTGAAATTGTTGCTTGAATGCTATTAGCTTGACTGTCACCAACTTTTTGTCCTAAGCAAAAATCCAATTTATCAACAGCTGCTCCACCATAATATCAGTCAGTATCTAGCTGCTCCTTTCCTAATTTAGACGTTTCTAAATTACCATTCATCAGAACCACTTGCTTCATTTGTCTTCAACTTAATATTTGTGCTGATGATAATCACAGTTTCCAAGGATATGAAAGAAACTTGCCAGAGAGAATTCTCTAATGAAGAACTAACAGCTGTAATTTAAAGCTAGAACTAATTCTTTTTTCTCTGTTTGATTTCAGGGATGCAGAGAGGCTTGAAGAGTTTTATACCAAGAACCAGCAGCTCAGAGAACAGCAAAAAGCACTTCATGATACCATCAAGGTTTTAGAGGACAGGTGATGTACTCTCTTTTAGCTTTATCGATAATTTGCAGGTTGGGTGTTTAGATGTTTTTTGAGTAAACCAGTCCTTTTCTAATACAATCCAAATAGTGCTTTTTAAGGAAAAGTGTAGAATTGAGATCCTTTATGACTAAAGTAAATTTTTGTTACTTTCAAAGTGCTTAGCTTACTTAGTTCAGTTAAGATAACGAGGAGTTAAATAGATTAGCTTGGGAGACAGTCTTTTAAAGCACATTTTTTTGTCCATTTTTGTAGAGGTAGATTTGATACCAATCAAGAATTAATACAAGTACAAAACCCAAAGGCAAACTTTATAATGTACTTTGAAACTCATGGAATAACTTGCTAGGAAGCCTCTCAGATTTGAGAGGATCTTTTTTACCATTTGTCTGTTTTAGATAAATTTAATCACAGGTTCTGCCTCTTGCTTTCTTTTGGACTTAGACGTTCTTATCACCTTTTGGCCTGTTCTGCCTTTCCCTTATTTGTCCCTGTTTAATCTGGTATAGCAAAGCAAAGCCAATAGACATGAAATTACAGGGTATTTTTTTGTCTTTAAAAATGATACCTACTTTGGAAAGTGTTTGTTAAATTTGCTGCTAATAGGCTCTCAGAAGCTTTCTGGAAGCAGGAGATCATTACATAGTAAATCATTTTCCCACATTCCTGTGTTACTATAAGTTCTAGAGCTCTGATACTCATCTGCTTCATGTATGGCAGTATGTTCATAACAGAGGGACTTTTTTCTCTTCATTTTCTTGTAGGTTAAGAGCAGGATTGTGTGATCGTTGTGCTGTAACTGAAGAACATATGAGAAAGAAGCAGCAAGAGTTTGAAAATATCCGTCAGCAGAATCTTAAACTTATCACTGAGCTTAGTGAGTTTTATCCATGAGTCTGAAGACAAAACATACTATTTTGTAACCTAGTTCTTCATGAATTCCTGTAACGATATAATTTATATGTGGTGTGTTTAGTATGCTGAAGAAATTCAGTCGAGGGATACTTAACTCTACAGTCTGAAAATATGTAACATACCAATTACTAGTCATTTGACCCACCTTAGATTGAAGTGCTGATACTGAAAGTGAACTCACATGGAAAATCTTACAGTATAAAGTAGCTACTTTAGATAAAAACGTCTCTGCTTCTGTTTATTCCTACAGCTAAGGCACAGGATGACTGATTGCCAGCTTCCCTAAAGAAACTCTGACTGGTGATCACAAAGTAGCAAGTTAAAACAGAAGTTCCCGGGGTCCAGCTTGTGTCCTGTAGCTGATCCTCTAGTTTAACTGCAGTAAACCCATAACCTCCACATAACCCTTTTTCTGGCTTGAGAAAAAAAACACTTTACACCAGGCAGCTTGTAGCCAGCTCATTTTGGAATCAGGAAGTAGTACATGTAGGACAAGAAAAGTGGAGGCAGACACAACAAATCTCATCATGAAGAGAGTTTAGAAAGATTTGTTGTATAAAGTGTGAAATAACACAGGGTAGGATTTTAAAATGTTAATGTTATCTTTACTGTTAGTTAATTATTTTGTTTTATTTACTTGTCTTGCTTGATCACAAATAAGCAGACATTCAGTGAGATTTAAAATATGGGAAGTGCTAGGCACAAAAAGCAGCTTTTCTAATTAAGCACAGTGCTTAATTAAAGTATAGAAATACTAGATTCTCTGCTACTAGACAATACATCAACTTTCCAACAACACAGTATTGGATATTTATACTAAAATATTCAGAATCCTTGAGTTTAATGAGTAACTGTAACAAACAGGGTACAATCAATCATCAAATAAAGCTCTGTGCCTTAAAAATTCAAGTGAGACCTGTTAGGTACAAATCTTCCTGAACACTCTGACAGAACAGTAGTCTTTTGTGGGTTTGGGTTGAGATCTACAGGAAAATTGATGTGTTTCCTGCAACCACCCAAAAAGGTCAGTCAAGAATAATCCAGAGGTAAAATATAAAACAAAAAAAAATAAGAACAAGGAAATAAAAATGAAAGTGAGCAGCGAAGTTGGAGCTATCACTACATTAGTTTGAGAAAGGGTGGAAAAAAGGCTGAAGGTGGTGCAGGAAGATTGTGTGAAGTACAGGCAAAATGAATTGGAGATTAAGAAAAGCCAAAAAATTCTGACTAGTCTCTTTTAAATTCCAAAATATTTAACCAATTTTTCTGAAATTAGTTGTTTGGGTTTGTGGGTTTTTTTTCCCCATTCTCTCCAATTATCTGGTCACTTCAGTAGGTAAAATCAAATTCAAATGATTTGTACCCCACAGGCTCTTTTCAGGCTAAGGGAAGCATTTTTGTCCCTGGAGCCAAGTGAGCAATTCGTTCATCTTTAGGACACAGTTTCAGTTGTATGTACTTGGGCAAAAGTAATTAATGATTGTGTAGAACTAATATTACAACCCAGTAATTGTGACACCTTTGCCTCATCATTTTACAACCTTTTTAATGACTAGTTTGAAAATTCATTTTGGGAAGCCACAGAGAGGTTCTATGGTACTATGTTTTTGGAATTGTTTCTGTTTCATTAAAGGACCTGACAGAATTCCCTCTTGTTTTGTTTTGGTTTTTTTCCCTAAATTGTAGTGAATGAAAAAAACAACTTGCAGGATGAAAATAAAAAAATAACTGAACAATTCCAGCAATTGCAGAAGGAGTTGGAGTAAGTTTTGGGGTTTTTTTTACTACTTTTCCCCCTTACCCTCCCTTCCCCTTCCTTCCTCCCCATTCCTTAGTAGTAGTGTATGGGAATTTAAATACCACCTTTTAAGTCTTTAAAACTTGAGCTTCCTCTTCTTTAATAAATTGTGAAGAGCCAGTCTACTACCACTATAGCAACATAAAATTAGCATCTTTGTATTACAGAGGGGTTTTTACTTTTAACTGTTTGCATCTTTCTTGTTTTTTAAGCAGTGATAAATTTGCTTTAGAAATTCTGTTTGACTTCATGGCTCTTCCAAGAGTATTCTCATCACAGATGCATAGCAAAGTTTTATTCTTTTATTCTTCTCTTTAACAATTTTCTCCCCTTAGGTTAAGACTTCAGAAAAGTAGTTACTCAGCTAGTCAAGAAGCCCCAGGGTCTTGCAATAGTTTTTCTTAAAGTTATGATAATTTTACAATTAAAAAAACCCACAAAAAAACAACATAGCAAATTTTGAACAAAACCCATGTAAATAACAATCTACAAATTCACTTCCAGTTGTAATCTGATATGATAGCAAGAGTGTGCCATAGAATGTTCTGGTCAATCTGCCAGTGTAGTGCACTGCACGAGGCAGAGGTAGCTTTCCTTCCCTGTAGAGCTGTGATCTGACATCACCTGAAACTTAGCTCTGTTTTGCCTGTCTGTGAACAAGTTGCACACATGCACGGGGAAGTGGGACTGGATGTGTGGATTTGGTACGTAAGGCTTCTTCTGCATGTAATTTTTTCTTGCTTTTGTCAGAAAGTAACTCTGATAGAGGAGTTAAACAACTTAGAGTTCAGCTGAAAGTGACTGTGGTCCTGCTTCTTTGTATTTATTGATTTGTGTCCCATCGTTTGCCCTTCAATCATCCTTTCTTCTTCTGTATGCATTTCATCTTGGCATTTCATCAATGGCATCCTGGCCTGGCTCAGAACCAGTGTGAGCAGCAGAAGCAGGGAGGTGATTGTCCCCCTGTACTCAGCACTGGTGAGGCCTCACCTTGAGTACAGTTTTGGGCACCTCGGTACAAGAGAGATCTCGAGGGGCTGGAGTGGGTGCAGAGGAGGCAGTGAAGCTGGTCAAAGGATTGGAAAATAGATCATATAAGGATTGTTTGAAGGAGCTGGGCCAGTTTAGTTTGAGGAAGAGGAGGCTGAGGGGAGACCTCATCACTCTCTATAGCTCCCTGAAAGGACATTGTAGAGAGGCTGGTGCTGGGCTCTTCTCTCAGGTCATTAGGGACAGAACCAGAGGGAATGGCCTCAAGCTGAAACAAGGCAGGTTTAGACTGGACACTAGGGAAAAATTCTTCACAGAAAGAGTGGTGAGACATTGGAATGGGCTGCCCAGGGAGGGGTTGAGTCCCCATCCCTGGATGTGTTTAAACATCGCTTGGATGTGGTGTTGGGGGACATGGTCTAGGGGTGAACTTGTAGAGTAGGGCTAATGGTTGGACACAATGATCCCAAGGGGCTTTTCCAACCTGACTGATTCTGTGATCTTCTCAGAGAAGCCTATTCCATGACCCTAGGAATACTCCTTTTTAATACCACATAGTAACAAATTTCTGTATGCTTCCTGATGTATAATCTAGTCTCAATAATGGTTCCTCCTGTGCAGCTCCACAGCAGTTAGGAGCTGACATTAAAAAAAATGGACACCAGACAGATCCATCCAAATTTCAGTTTGATCCCCAGTCTTGCAATTTAGCTTCCAGTAAAAAAAAATCTCTGTAGTTGCAGGAAAGTTAAGAATGAATAATGCAACGTTATGTTATTTGCATTGCTTGTTAGATGGTTGTTATTTAAATGAGTGCAGAGTTGAGTGGATTAAATAGTAATTAAGGATGGTCCTGCTGTCTGTAGTACAGTCACTGCCTCTGGCTGTGTCACTTAACTCTAGTCATGTTACTTTATTTAGAGGGAACAGGTTAGATCAATATAATGTCATCATGTAGGTGCAAGGTAACAGGCTGGTTCTGGTCCATGATGTGAAAATAGATGGTATTTATTTTCTTCCCCTAAAATATTAAGCCTTGGGAACAAAATACAGAAGATTGCAAAAATCTAAGAATCCACTGTAAGTGTAAAATCAATAACATGTTGGAAGAATTGCATTATCTGATCCTTTATCAGACGAGGATTTCATTATCCATACATGGAAACAGCAAGGCAATTTCTGCAAAACCTTTAGCTGGGGGCTCAGATAAATGTTTCCAGAATTCAGAAATTATTTATGATGTATAGTATGTATGGCAGCTTCTTAATTGTTTTTAGGGTTTTGTGGTGGTAGTAGGAACTGCTTCTTAGCTTGCATGGAAATAATGTAGAGACAAATATATTCATAGCAGGCTAATCTGCCATGCAAGACCACACGTGTCAGTAAATGTAAAGAGAAGTCTAATAGCTGATTTAAATTAGCAATGTAACTGGATGTTTTGCTGTTTGTTTGGATTTGTTTCTTAAGATACTGTTAGTAGATGATAGAGTTTTCTGGTTACAGTGCTTTGTAAATGTGCTAGAAAGAGGAATTACAAAATCACACAACAGAATTCATCAGAACTTCAGAGCATCAGTGCATCAATGTTTGTTGTTAAGTGTTCAAAGGGAGTCATGGTAAACAGCCTAACTGCAGAAATGCTCTTTTTCTCAAGGCAGGCAGCTTTCTACAATTTTCCATTAACTTCTTTTATATAACATTTTGTGGTTCATTTCAGTACATGCAGAAATAGATCTGTATTTCCTAGTCTTCTCTTAGATCAAAATCTTACATCCTTCTCTTTTTAGTTAGGAAATTATTTTTTGGCCCATGTTTTCTCTTTCGAGTCATATGAAAATGTGCTACTGCAGAAAGATGAGCAAGCAGGCAGAGTTAAGATTTCCTTAGCTTCTGTTGGCTCTTCCATTTCTCTGCCAGTACCACACGACAGGCAGCAATGCCCCTATCAAGTACGAACCAAAGTGTATTTTAAATGAAAAGAACTGAAATGAGTGTTTTGGGTTTTTTTTCTTGTTACTTCCTCTATGTCTAGATAGAGCTTTTGGAGAGAAAATACATATTTATTTTATATACTGACTCTGCAATGTGCTGTTAGAGGTGACAGTGTGAGAGAAAGTAAAACTTCGTAAGTCATGTTGAGGTTTGGATCATTTATTCTGCTTCTTACACTCCTTTCTGAAGACCTTTGTGACCTGACCAAGAGGTGACATCCAGGGCTCTGGAGAGGGATTGCTTTGAATAGAATGCTCAAAATGTCCAAAAGCTTTTTTTCTTTTAGTTTCAGCCAGTAGTCTTGGGATATGCAGAGACTGTACATGGAGAGAGACCCTAGTCCCAGTTCAGCATTCTTTCATTCAAGTAGCACGTGCCTCAGCCAAGGCACAAACCCAACCATCCCTGCTTTCTTCCAGGGAAGAAGCCTTCCTACTACAGTAGTTAAATGTTCAGATGTGAAGACCTAGGATTGTATGCTGTTCTTAAGCTTGATGAAGCAATTGTGAACTTGTTAGGTGTAGCTAAAAACTGCCTTCTAGTGTTACTTTTTTTTATACTGACGTTCAAATGGCTGTATTTTCTAAATTGTTGCTTTCTTGAACTGCGTGGTTTTCCTGCTTGCTGAAATGAAAGTTCTTCAGCGTGCTGACTTGGGGGTTTTATTTGACTGCCTAATTTGGTCTCCAGGGAGCAAAAGCAACAAGCAGTGGAATTGGAAGGAGTTATTCCAGATTCTCCAGTTGTGACTTCTTCATTTTCTGTGGTTAGTCGTATGAGAAGAAAAAAAGAGAATAGATACATCCGATACACAGAACATGCACACCCAGATGTGGAACTTGCAGAAAGCAACAGTGGTAAGAGTATTATTTAGATTAAATACTTATATTTTTAAAGGCTGGGGAAAAAAAAAACTAAATCTGCTTGCAGAGGATGAGCACCTAAAAAATAGTCTTGTGGGTTTTCTTGCTTTGGCTTTTTTCCCTTTATAATACAAGAGTCAGGACTAAAATGTCTAGCAGTAACTGTTTTATCAGCCATACGCTTAATGCTTATCTCAGCCTCCTACTTCTCTTCACCCTTATGCACATGCAAATACAAGTTTTCCAACCCCTCTCTCTTCTGTAGCTTCAAACTAACCAAAAAAAAGCCTGTTGGGGTTTGAATTGTGTGTACTGTGGTGTCACCTCCTGGTGGAGAGTGGAATAAATGTTTTGCCACATTCAGCAATTACTCTGCAATTAAAGAAATATTGCTGAAACTGATAGATACCTACTTCTAGCAGCTACATTCTCTTTCTTTTTCTAGCACTGGTTTGTGCTAAGTCCAGTAGTGTTCTGCACGTTTAATTTCTGAACTTTGTTCTATAATGTCACAGAAACAGCTCCAATGTATTTTAACTGTAAGAAATATTCTTGCCAAATAAGGAACTTTGTGCTTGTATTTTAATGATACACTGGAAATATAACAAACAATCCAGGTGCTTTTAATTTGTTAATTTATCTTGTGGAATTAAAAAAAAAATTGTATTTTTAATAATAAATTAATACATCCAAATATGAGGCTTGACCAGAAGTCTCTTTCCAAGTAAGAAAATAGCACCAGTGTGGGGTGAAGAGGATGGGTTGGTTATTCACACCTTTTGTTTGTCTTGTGTAATTTTAGTGCCATGAATAGTTTGTCCCTTCTAAACATACCTAATTCTTTCCATTTTCTGAATAAAGGAATTGACCTACTAAACAAACCCAAAATCAGAGTTTTAAGAAACTCTGTGAATACCCATCACAGTTAATGGCTATGAAGAGCTGTTGATGTCCAAATAGGAAGGACTACATGGCACAAAGTTGGTCATGATTCACCTCTCCATTGCCTTTGCTGATGCAGAAAATTATTCCCTTGAATGGTTTATGCTTTAATAGTTTTGTTGCCATATTAACAGGTCAAATATAGATTGAATACATACTTTTCACCTTCTGCACTGACCACATCTTGTTATGTGTCAGTACTGGTTTATATCTGACTGGCTGGGCTCATATTTGTGAGAGAAAGGATAAATGTGAAATACTGGTGACTAATTTGTTATTGTGATACCTCAGACTAAAAATAATCAGCTATGCCTAGATTACTGGATCTGTGGACATATTAAAGCTCACGTTCAAGTGCTTGTACAATCAGGGTCCTGTTCTGTATCTACACAAACTAGTGATACCAGGATGCCTAATTTCACCCCTTGAAAATGTTTCTCCATCTTCTAGAGTTTGGAAAAATTCCCCTGTATTCCACACAAGTGAACAGTCACCATGGAGAAGAAATACTAGTGGCAGACACCTGTGATCCACAACTGTCCCCAGTACCAAGTAAGCATATTAATAGATTTAGTTCTAATTCTATTCAAAAGAAGGCAAAAATACTGTGAAACTGAGGGTTCATCTCTTTAAACAAAGGAGCCCAGTAAAAGGATGTTACATTTAATTGCAGAATTGCTGCTGAAATGCCTGTCTTGTAATGCCTGCCTGTATGCCACTAGATTCATCATCTAGTGGCATAGCATCAGGGCTTAGAGTCAAGAAATAGAAAGCAGCTCAGTGCATCTCTTACTGCAGATATCTTACAGTTTAGATAGTGTATGGAATTGTCTTAAGTCAGATTTTCAAATGGTACAGTAGAGAAATATAAAATATGTATATTTATAATATAGAATACTCTGAGAATTGCACGTATTCTCTGACATGAATATGTAACATTTAGAGTCCTTCTCCATAAACAGTTCTCTCACAAAAACTGTGTCCCTGATGTTTTGGTGGGTTTTTTTTTCTGTGAAGTATTAAATGCAGGTGACTGTGAGAATCAGCATTTTGGAGTCATTCGTGAAGTCGGGGTTGTGGTGGTTGTAGTTCTTGTAATTTCCCATCATATTACGTTGCCCCAGTTAAATAAACTCAGTGATACTAAACCTCTGAAAGAAGGGAAACTGATGTGTTTATTTTCCTGATAAAAACTCATGTATTTATTTTCCTGATAAAACCAGGAGAAAGAACTGTGTCACCTAGGAAACTGCAACACAAGCATCTTGCTATAAATGTACATTAGCACTGTTCTAGATGCTTTTCTCAGGCTATTCATGCGTTGGACTGGGAGTTTTCAAAGCAGCTTTTATGTTGACTTATTGTATTTTACTTTTGGGGAGCTGTACTCAAATTGGAAACCTATTTCTCTGTGATGTTACAGCAGTTTGCTCTCATCAGACATTCTTCTTTTGCCCCCCTTCTCCACTTAGCACTCCCAGATATGATTTTTACCTGACATAGGTCAAACTATTTCTGTAATTAACCAATTTATATTTGTGATCTTTTTAGTTGTGTGTTTGTACCATCTGTGTGAGTGGAGAAAGCTATTATAATGTATATGTAACTTATTGTGAGCTTCTTTCTACTCAAAGATAAATCGAGGATGGGAGGCTATCCTGTTCCAAAGCCATCTTTTAACCTGGCTGCAGTTGTGGCAGAAACAATTGGCCTTGCTGTGCAAGAGGAGTCTGTAAGTAGTATTCCCAACTTCGTTACATAATCAGCATTTTGTTCCAGTTGTTTTCAAAACCAGTAATTTTCTCTTTTTGCATTAAAATTCTGCAAAAGTATTCCAAGTTCCAGAAAGCTCCCTGTGGTTGGATTTTTGCTTGCTCATTACAGAGTTGCTCTAGCAGGGGGAGATACAACTGTGCTGACCTGTCCAGGGGCTGGGGAGGAGAGGAGGGCAGGGGCACAGTTCTTGTGTATACAGCTTTCAAGTTTGACTGAGTCACTTGGGTCTGCCAAACTCCCTTTGTGCAGTAATCAAGTCTAAGACACTAAAGATTATTTGGTGATGAGACTGGTGACTCAGGTGACATTATTGCATGTTTTTGATGGGTAACTACAGTGAAAATGATAGCATGCAGACATTTTGTGTGTGTTACATTTGAATGATGAGATTTTTTTATTTCCATAAGATTTCTTTAAAGTTCTTGGCCAAAATTTAATCTCTTAGTATTTTTTTGGAGTTTTGAATTGCTCAATTTGAATGGGTCTTCAGAGTATTTATGTGTAAAGTTAGAATATTTCCAATTTTAAATTGTAATAGCTTCTCACACTTCCTTTCTTTGTTTTCCTTCTTGCAAGGAGTCCCAAAGTGTACTGAGTCCTCCCTGCACCAGTACTGTTATGAGCCAGACCCCAGAGAGCATGCAGTCTGAAGACTCAAGAAAACATCCAGCTTCTGAATCAAGAAATGATGACAACAATTTAGGGTGTGTTTCCACTTGGTTGTAATAACACTGGTTTAAGCAGGTTTATATGAAGTTCTGCTTTTAGCAGAATTAAACTTAGAGCAGTTTGCTTTAGAGGTACAGACATGAAAATAAGTATCTCATACAGGCTTCTTTCAAGTAAATAACATCAGAAGCAAAGGAACTGATAAGACTGCAAAAATGGGGACTTTTACTTCATGCTTAAACTTCTGATTTGGGCTTTCTGTGTACACAGCCCTTCCCTCACTGAATTCTTGTTATTGTGAGGTATCTTCTGAGGCCCATAAACCTGGTGGTAAGGACACTGGAGCTGGGGTAGGAAAATAATCATGAAACTTCTGCTGACTGTCATACCAGCTGTCCTGACCACTCTCCTCAGGACATTATGGTCTAAACTGAAATTTTTTACCCAGTCTTTGTCATCTTAAATATTATGTTTTATTGATGAAAAGTAAAAAACAAGAGTACTCGAAAGAAGTTTTTTCTTTCACTTGCAGAAGCTTTGAGAATCTTTTATCATGGTTATGAGATCTGTACAAGAACCTAGCTAGGCTATCATAACTATTCTCACTCTTCAGTTTCACTGCATTGAAAGGTAGGGAGTCCCTTGGTAGAAGAGATTCCTAGGTAGGCTTAATTCTGCCTTCGGTTCTCAGCTGAATGTGGAACAGAATTTCACACCATACTAATGTGAAGGACAAGGTCTGTGTTTTGTTTGCCTTTCACCACTCTGAGTGAAACAGTATTTACTCCTAGACCAAAAATTTCCCTTTTCTTTTTTCTTCTGTTTTCAATTAATACTATCAACTTCTAGCAGATCACTGATAGAAACAGATTTTTTTGTATATCCTTTTCTCTCCTCCCAGCCCCCTGTGTACATCAGAAAAATATCTCATCTCTCCTTGTATTCAGTCTTTCAGATGCATCTCAGAACACTCCACCACGTGTTGACTGGGATTCTCAGGTAGCTTCTCCTGTTTTCGGAGCTTCTAGCAGTATGAAGAACACCTCAAGTACAAGTCATGCCCCTTGTAATTTAGATTCAGGACTGAAGCCTAATCTCAGAACCAACCTCTTCAACAATCCTTCCTGTTCCAGATCTCATAAAAGTAGAGCAAAATCTGAAGATGTTGCTTTTGTTGCACCACTGAATCTTGGAACAGAAATCAACTCGGTTATCAGCCAGGCCTCTATCAATAGGCAAATGGTTGTGAAAAAGAATACTAATGAGGCTGTAACCTGTGTTGGAAACACTTGCACAGCTAAAAATGAGGTGATCAAGAGTCATTTCCTTCTCATACACCAGAAACAGCTAGAAGGCAGGTGTGCTAAGAGAAAGAAAGCTGAAGAGGAGCATGTAATTAGCTGTGAGAAAACATCCTTCAACAAAGAGAACTCTGTGCCCTTTGGATCAGACATTCAGCGTATTAATGGGGAGCATCCAGGTGATAAGCCCTTGGATCTGTCTGATCGCTTCTCAGGAGTTCGGTGTCAAGAGAGAAAGCAAGGAAGTGAGGAGACCTGTAAAAACAGACTGAAACAGGTGACTCTGCATGATATTTTTTCACAGCCAGGGAAGCCCATTCCTGAAGGTTCATCATCCCTTCAAAATGCCAACCATGAGAGCTGTTTGCTCAGCAGAGGTTTACAAGAGGAATCCTATCCACAAGAGGCAATGCTAGGAAAAACTTTCCCAGATAAGAAAACCCAGATCCAAATGAAAGAAGAAGTTCCTCCCTTCAAAATTGCACCACTGCCAAGTTCTGCAGAGACAGAGCAACTTTTTGATGATGTTAAGGTATGATTTTTCTGACTTTTTTTTTTTTTCTTCTTCTCCTTTGAAATACTGTTTTTGAGTTTTGGGAAATAGTAAAATGGCAATATGTTGTTAGGTTGCCAGTGGCCATGTACCAAATAGAAAGAAAACAAGGACAGGACATGGAGAATCTGAACCAGCATCTGTACTTCAACCAAACCCTTGTAGACTATCAAAAAATAAAGCACTGCAAAATGAGCAAGGTAACTTGATGAAAACGATCCTTTTATTGGCCCCTTACTCCCCTAGTCTGTGCTATGTTGAATAGAATTTTTCAATTTCTTTTCTTCCACTTTAATCGCTTTCTCTGTTCAGCTTCTAACTGGGTCTCATTCTGTTCAGGACTTCTCAAGATCACCCTCCACACTGTCAGTCTGTATCTTCTTGGCATTCTTTTGCCACTATGTAATAAATACATCATTGACACTTGGCTGTAAACTTGTCAGGCTAGGAATCTTCTTCTTTCTCATTCATTTAGCATTGTTTAGTGCATGTGAATAACAGATACCAAAATAAAATCTCAGGAAGTATGAGTTTAAATTATATTAAATACTTGAAAACTGTACTTAAGTGTAAGGATTTTTTTTTTTAATTCTGTTAATATCTTTAATTATTTCTGGCGATCTGTTCAAGAAATTTGTACCTTTAATGATAACAAGCAGATGCTGCCAAATATTCTTCCTAAAAGTTGTATCTTCTTTCCTATTAGGTGGTCCTATTCTGAAAAATTATTTTTTGAACATGGATTGTAGAGTCACTGCTTCTGTGGTACTTAGCTGAGCTGTTGCACCACATACTTTACACAGAAATACTTACATTATGAATTAAAAAAACCTCAACCCTTTCAGTAGTTGGTGTGGCCATGTAGCTTGGGATCTAAACCTCTACCTCATAGATAAATCAAGAGCTGTCTCTGGAATAATGACCAGACACTCCCCTACTCTTTTGGATTCTAAGACCTGATTTGTGCATTCTTATCAATTTAGTATCTTCTATTCAGTATTAATACTGTCTGATTTACACAGTACAGAGATTTCACCTGCAAGAGTATTTTATGTGTTCCATACCTCGTACCAACACAAAGGAGTGGTGTGCTCCCCAAAAAACCTTAAATATCTATTTCTAACTCTTCCGACAAAAGGTTTTACACCAAATGAACATGTTTATTGTTTGAGGAAAAAATTGATGCCCTAAACCTAAAGTTTAATTGATAAAATGAAAGCTGACATAATTTAAATGCTATAGGATGCTGTTGGCAGAATTGGATTCTGATTATTTGGGGTTTTTTTCTCATATTCTCTGTATCCAGACGTGAAAGATAAACCTTCTTTAGAAAACCTCCAGTGGAGCATAGACCCAGGAGCTGACCTTTCACAGTACAAAATGGACATTACTGTAATTGATACAAAGGTAAACTTCCATATTAAGACTTCATGTTCTATGATGCTGAAAAAAGCCTACAGAAGTAGTATCATGAACTTTATTCTGGGCAGACCAAAGCCACTTTCTAACAAAAACCTGAATTCAGCTCGATTGATATTGATTTGCACTCCTGAAATGTTTGGTTTTGCATAGTACACTACAGTGATCCTGAAACATTTCCACTGTCTCGTGGTATCTGATGAGCTCGGCCAGGTGGCTGCTCAGTATGGAACTGATGCATTTGGGGGTGGTTTGGGGTTTCTAAGACAAAAAAAATATGTTCTAAATCTCATGAAATTTCCAATGAAAATGTTTGCTGTGATATCTCTAATAGAAAATGTGCAGATAGTATCAATTATTTTTCATTCAGTTGGGTGCAGGTTGATTATTAGGATCTCTCAGAATTTTTCTGAAGTCTATTTATTTTGGCTCATTTAAAGGCTATCTTAAAATCTATTAATGAAACCAGCTTTTAATTTCTGTATGTTTCGTTGTTACTTTTTATCTTTGTGGACTTGAACGTGAAAACTTGAGGCATTTTTTTCCCATCAAGTAATGTAATCCACCAGGTAAATGTTTCACATTTGAATTTCAAAACATGTTATTCTCTTACCTAGATTTTATGTCTTAATCATGCAAACATTGCTGCAGGAAAAAAAAGTGTCCAAAAAGATGCCAGGAACTGTTGTTGTGAAAGTGTTTCAGCAATGAGACTACAGCAGATGCTTTTCAGTGCAGTTGTCATGTTTGCTGTTTTATTTAGGGTGGCTCTCAGTCAAGAGTTGGAGGGGAAGTTGTCGATATGGACTATACATATGTAAGTGAAAGTGTGCTATTAAAAATGAAAAATCAGGAGCAAAACCAGGAAAGCAGTCCAAGTAAGACCTTTTTTTTTTTTTTTCCCCCTTTTCATTTGCCTTTCATTTGGGGATAGGAAGAAAGAGTAAAGAGCTTGTGATGTTTGGCTTGTGTTTTTTCCTCTGTACGAATAGTTAGTAGGAAATGGTTTGCAGTAAAAAAGTACTGATGGATTTTTCTAGATTACAAAGATCAGTTTGTTTTCTGGTCAAATTTGTGGCTTTTGTTGGTATTTTTTTTTTTTTAACCTAACTTAGATTAAGAAACCTGGAGGATTTGTGCTGAGATAGAGGCAATAGCTTTGCTTTTACAGTGCTTTAAAGAGTTAAATCCTTACCTGTAGGATAGTTCTGACCTCACCTACAACAATCACTCTTACAACAAACAGCTTTGAAAGTTTACTGTGTAATCATACCAGACTTTCTATGGGAAGACTAATTACATTTCTAATGATATATAAATAGAACTAATATATTTTAAAAAATATAAATGTTTATATCATATTTGATGTCTAGTATGTGGTGAATCCTGGCTGCAGGGCAGTCATTTTTAATGGTATGGGTTTAGTTTTTTTAAGCTGTTGCAGCTTGATGACATTTCCTTAGTTTATCTCCTACCCAGAGAAAGTATTTCCTTCTACTTGGATACCTTCATACTTACAAGAACAAATTTCATGTATCCAGTACTAAGGTTAAAGGTACATCAAAGCTATTTAGCAATTAATCACATTTTAGAAATGGGATTAAGGTATCTTTATGAAAAATAAATGAGCCTTGGCCACAGTTGATTGGCAGAGAATTTGCAGAAAGAATAAATGTACAGCTGATGTTGAATTAATCAGTACTGGAGTAGGAAGTAAATGTTAGTTCTTTTGATGATCCACATTCAATCAAAAGACACTTTTTTGGACATAAATTGTTGCGAGACTGATTTGGATGTCCATTATGCTTCTTGTAATAGGAGGAGAAAAAAGTGTGAATGATAGCTTAACAGACCTGTTTGATCAGACAACCCATGAAGAATATGAATCCTTCCTACCAGAACAGAGTCCTTCTGCATGTGATGAAAAAGAAGCTTTTCATGATGAAGAGCAGGATAAAGGAATAGCAGCAGCAAGCAAGAAACTGAAGAGTGGGATATAATTTGTTTTTTCCTTATTAACCTGGTTAAGCTGCAAAAGTTGATTTGAAATCAGACTGTTCTCTAGGAACAAATATGCCAAATAAACCATCAGTTCATTTTTCATAAATTCACTGGGAAAATTACTCATTATAAGAACACCGTGTAAAACAATCTGAAAATTATTTTGATAGTTCATTTTATTGCCACTACACAAATGGGACGTGTAATGGAAGTTGGCATAGGAGCTGTACAGCACAGTGACTCTTGAAGGAAGCACCAGTTTTTGACTGCAGATCACTTGCTTCCTTTCTTCTCCCTGTCATAGGTTCTAGCCAAGATTTTGCAGTATCTTGTATTCGAAGCAAACTTTCCTTTGGTCTCACTGCTGTTTTCCTTTTACTGCAGTAATGGTTTTTGATCACTGATTCAATCCATTCTATATTTTCAGTATTTGAATCTGTTGTCCCAGTCTGAATGTACATGTCATTTTTGTATTTCTTAATAGCTGGCTAATAATTTTTCAGATGTTTCTTCAGGCAGTCTGTTAACCTTGTATGACATGTAGTTTTTCTGGTTTGCATGTATATTTACAGAAAATGAGGACAAACAGGATAAAGCCAAGCAGAAAGCTTTTGTGGAGCCATATTTCAAAAGTGATGAAAGGTAATGTAGTTTGTTCTGTATAGGCATTTTAAGGTTCTTCGTTTCCTCCCTATAAGGAACTTGTTCTTCTATAAAATAAACATATTTGTGCATAGCATACTATTGGCTGAAGATGCACAGGTAAAAGATCTACTGAACTAGAAGCCTTAGCTGGTGTAGGGAGAAAAAAATAAACACATGGAGATGCCAATCTATCACATTTGCTGAAGAGAAGGGATTGTCTTCTGCTTTTTATGATTTTATTGCATACAGTATTTTGTAATCCATATTGGTGGTCATGCATGAGTTTGAGCAAAGAGCCTGTGGGTTGCTTGTACAAATAAACCTTTCCTTCTCTGGCATTTTTGTCCCTTCCTGTAGGCAATGTATGGGTAATGTTTAACAACTGTACCTCTTAGTGCTTCCTCAGTTGCCTTTCTGTATAATCATCACTGGGAGTCTGAATCTTCATTCCATAATGGTACCAAGCCCTTCAGTTAAATAGTCATTATCTTTTTTTTTACTTCAGCATATGCTTTCTTTGTTTAGTGTTCTGTGAGCAGGTAAGTCAAAAAGAATCTGTTCTCTTCTTGAACCCCAATGAACCTCTTTCAGAAGTCAGTGCAAGCACACTTTTTTGTCTTGGACAAAAGAAATACTCTGCAGAAGATCTGTATTTGAGTAATTTCGATCTATTCATTGCTTTCACACTATGAAAAAAGATGGGACACATCTCTAGTTATGTAAAAGATCATATTATGTTTAAAAAATCCTGTAACTGTTCTAGTTACAAAAATAGTAATCCCATTCAGCTATGAAATGCAGGATGACTGGGTTTTGCAGACATTTTCTGATATCTTTTTCTTAAGACTGACCTTCATTCTGTTCTAAAAACGGGAAACTTGTAGGAGAAATAAATGTACTATCATGTGCCAACATTTTTGTTTTCCAGGAAGAATACTGTGTTAGATTTTCCTCATATTGAGGTTATTCGAAAAAAAGAAGAAAGAAGAAAATTGCCTGGCCATACTTGTAAGGAATGTGAAATAGTAAGTAATGCTTTAAAATTTAGTCTTCCATTCTCCTAATTCTGCTAGTGTTAAGTGCTTTTAAAATTCTGAATCTGGTTGCATCATCATCATTCCCTACAATACCAGAGAAGTGTTTACCAGAGCTGCTTTACCAAGTTTTGGGTTGGTTGATTTGTGTTTAACTGGAGTAACTGCATATAACTTAGTCTTGTGTATCTGTATGATAGAAACTTCTTACATTGTGGTTCCAGTAAGATTTTTGTTAGTAAAAAACACGTTGACTAGTCAAATAATGATTACAAGTTTCTAAAATGTATCTCAAAAGCTTTACTGAAATTTAGAGGTACTGGAATAAGTAAGTTTATGCCCTGTTGTACCTACATGTAGGTTATATCATGATTTGTGTGGGTGGTGGCTTGTTTTTTCTCCCCCCCCCCCCCCCCCCTTATTTTCTGGGTGTCAAGGTTTAGGGTCAGAGCCATCCACTAGACTTATAACAGATGCTGTCTATTAACCCTTCTCCCTTCCCAAAGGGAAAGAGAAAAGGGAATAAGGGAGAGAGACTTATGGGTTGGAAAAGAAAACTAAACATCTTTAATGAAAACAATAACAATAAAATGAAATATCTACAAAACCAAAGTGGAACCCATCCCTCTGATGGCAGTTATGTCAACATCACCACTGATGATGTGGAGCAGGCACTGGGCAAGTCCCAGACTGGACTCAGAGGCAGATGGGAACAGGATTTGGGAGCTGGATTCTGGTACTGGATTCAGGAACACACAGATCAGGATTGAAGGCAGAATGGACAGAGTCCTCCTCGGGTGCTGGTCATTGTAGAAGAGAAGAGAGCTTGACCCTCCTGCCCCTCAGCTTCATCCCCAGGATGGCAGCTATGGGCTGGGGTCCCTGGCTGGGCAGTTTGGGGTCCCCTGTCCCGGCCCCTGTCCCTTTCTGCCCCCCCAGCGTGGGGCACAAGCCCCAGCAGTGGCCTCGGCCTGCACCCCCCCCTCGGCCCTGCCTCTGCCCATGGGGTGTTCTCAGTGCTGGGAGCAGCCCCTGCCTGGGAATCAGCTGCTGCCTGCAGCCAGGGAGCTGGGCAGAAGGGACTGACCTGTAAAGCAAAACCCCTGAGCAGAACTGTCCTGTTCTCACTCAAACCGGGACGCTGAGGTGACTGCATCTTCAGTTAATTGCAGTGTGTATATATGTGTCAATGCATGTAAAAATGTTTGTATTACAAGGCTAAAAAGGATGACATTTTAGGCTTCACATTACATTTTTTTTTTTCCTTTACTTTCAAATTACTACAGTGCTTTCAGATACTTGGCATAGAGATAAAATATTGAAGTAATTATATGTGTAATAAAGACATTTCACTTGGTCATTAATAGACTTTCAGGCTGGAGTTAATTAGGTGATGATCTAATAATACGTTATGACTTGCCCAAAGTGTGGATTAGTGACTGAAAAGTGATGGATCCTCTAGAATGTTTTTACTTGATTTCCACACCTGTAGAGAACCAACATTTTTCATAGCTTCTCCTGCTATTCATTTTATTTCATTTTAAGGTCCCTTCCAACCCTGACAATTCTATGATTCTTACAGAACTGTATTGTGTTTTTTATTGTTTGATCCATAACAAAAAAAGCAGTACACTGCAAACTTCTAATAGGCTGACTTCTAAAACTCCAGGCTAGTTAAAATACAAATGTAAGGTGCAATTGTTAATTATCCCTAAATAAGAATAGGCTATTAATTTGTTTGATTTACACAGATTTTTTTTTATAATTAATGGAAAGAATTAAACCCTAGAATTCTTATAAGTAATTTTGCTGAATTGACACCAAGTAATTTCTTAACTTTTATGAGTGACAACTGATGTGTACTAGCTGATATTTACCTGCTCCCCTTCTTTCATTAGTCTCTAGACACTTACTGAGTGACACAGACCTTTGTCCTGCTAGGTCTGTAAGTCCAGCTGCATAAGTGACCCTCCTCTGCCCGACTTAATCCCCAAGCTACTGATATCCACTTAAGTTCTGGTCTTGGCATAGGCTTTTTCATGGTTAAGGGAATGTTGTACAAGACATTTGCAAACATTGTCAAACTAAGTGTCTCCAAATTCGATGACTGAAAAGTTTTACTCCCTGTGAAGAGTGTGGGAGCATCCTGAGCTTACACAGAATAGATTTTAAAGAACGTTCTCCCAGGGAATGGTCAGAACCATTCCTGAGTGTTACCTATGGAACTGCTCTGTGTACCAGGATTTAGTAATGGACAGACCAGTAGTCAAAGCTTGGCAACAACCTGGCATGAACCTGAACCTCTTCTTGGCCAGGATGCCCCCGTGTTGCTAGATCAGATTCCTGTACTGATAAGGGCTTTGAAAGCAGAATGTGTTCTGATGTCACACTTTGTAGGATAGCAAGAAATCTGAACTGATGGGGGGAGGGTGAATGTACCTCAGCTGCAGGCAAAGCTGCAGTTCTCACAGTCACAAAATGAAACAAGTCTCCTTTTTCTAGCTCGTGCAGTTTTGTGACAGACTTTTTTAGAGCTGTGATTACTCTTTTCTATACTGATATTCTAGATTATATATATTTCTATATTATTCTATATATTTCTGTATTATATACATTCTATATATTTCTATATTGATATTTAGATCTTGTGATTTTTTTGGAGGAGGATTTTTATGCCTATTTTATACTTTGCCTGCCATCTAGTAGGGAAAAAAAGGAATTTATTAGTGCACTTTACAATTCCAAGAAAGCAGTTTTCTGAAATCCAGCTAGTGGACAGGGGCAGGAGGTAATCTCTACTGCCAGAGGTATTCTGCAGAAAGTTTGCCTTTTTGAACTGTGCCACTGTCGTTTCATTGTTTTACCACCTTTATGAAGGTCAGGATTCTTGTGCAGTCCACACTACGACTCTTGGCTTGCCACTTGAATCAAACTGTACATTTGCTTTAAAAATTGCTCTTTTTAGGACATGCTAACTAAAATCACAAACTAAACCGGTAGAAAACTGCATGAAAAAACCCCTATCTTTCTATGATGCTGCTCACGGGAACACCCAGTGAAAGAGTTTGGAGAGTGTAGGAACTTTTCTTGTTGCAGCCCCTCCTAGTACAGCCAACATGGATGAAAGAGTAGCTACCCAGTTTACTCTGTGCTCTAGAGAATGCCCAGCTGGCAGATAATTTCTGGAGTTGCAGTGTCTATCAGTTACCTAAGCGAGCTCTTTTATTAAGCTCTTTTATTAATTTAGTAGTATTTTATTTATTAAACTATTACCCTCCTAATTTGAGGGTAATAAAGTAGGAAGCATTTTGACTTCAGTTTGCTATTACTCCTGTAAATGTAGACACTGAAAAGAATTCTGCAGCATGGATTTTTTTTTATTGTGGTTTGGTTTTTTTAATTTTTCTACTTTCTTTTTAAATATGGGCTAAAACTTAGTTCAGTAAAAAATGCCCCTCTATTTCAACACCTCTTCTACATAGCTTTGTAAAATCAGTCAGTAAAACTGTTGACATAAGTAATTGTACACAGGCCTAAACTTTGTACCTATAGTATGTTGTAAGGTATAAAACTAAGAAATTTGCCACCATAAGGTTACACTTAATCTGTAAATTCAGCAGGCTTTTAAAATAATGGCCATGTGTTTGCCATTTGGGTAACAAATCTCTACTCTTGCCTATCCTCACCACTATTTTTAGATAACTCTGTGAATAAACAGTGATTGACAGTGTCATTGTGTCCCTCTAGATGTATGATTTTGTTAACTTGGATTTTATTTTTTTTTCCCCCCTAACTTTCAGTATTATGCAGACATTCCAGAAGAAGAGAGAGAAAAGAAACTAGCTTCCTGTTCAAGGCACAGGTTTCGCTACATTCCACCAAATACCCCTGAAAATTTCTGGGAGGTTGGATTTCCTTCCACCCAAACTTGTGTGGAAAGAGGTTTGTGCAAAAAAGGCTTACAAAGCTTTTTGTTAAACCTGATGTGTGGTTTTGGGGTTTGGTTGGTTTGGGTTTTTTTTCTAAAATGGGTCCCTGAAATTCTCTCTAGTTCATAAAGCAGCCATTCTCACCCAGCCTTGTTGAGGTCCATTTACTTATCAGCAGCCATTATTTTGAATAACTACTATCTTTTTTAGCAGCTCTTGTACTACAAAGACAGGAATATAGGGAATTTTTTTTAGAGCTTAGATAGAGAAAGCAGAAATAATTGGGATTTTCACAGAACTTAATTAAAACCCTACATTTCTTTGAACAAAGGCAAGAATTGGGTCAGCATTTTCAGAGGCAAAGGCTGAGAGACTGTACTTGCTGAGGAGAGACAGGCAGCACTGTTGATGTCCTTTCTCTGTATCTTTAGACCCCCATAACACCACATGATAATGGAAACACTGAAGGGAGGCTGTGATTAAATAGTTTTTAATACTTATGCCCTGCTTGTTAGTGACACTCAAAAGCTGGGGATTTTCTTGACTCTTACTGACATGGAAGATTCTTTTCTAAATAAGTCTGAATTCTAGAACTTGGTATAAAACTGAGTTTTTACTAATGATGTTAAAACACAATGAGTTTGTAATGTACTTTACGTGCATTTCTTCAGAAGTGGTGAAACTCTGAGGTGAGTGTGAACTCTGAGTTACTTAGATTTTGTGCAGATGTTATTAGCTGTGAAGCATTAATCTTCTAAATTTCATCTTTTCTCCTAGCAGTTTCAGGTCAGGTATAGGAAAATGTGGTCAGAGATGTGTATGTGTGTCGAGCAGGATTAGGGCTGGGCTGGCCACTAGATGAATGACAGACACTCTCTATTAATGTTTCTCCCTTCCCAACGGGGAAGAGAAAGGGAATAAGGAAGAGAGACTTGAGGGTTGGAAAAGAAAACTAAACATCTCTAATGAAAACAATAACAGTAAGATGGAATATCTACAAATATATACAAAACCAATATCAAACCCAATCCCCTGATGCAGTTATGGCACCATCACTCAGTGGCAGATGGGAACTGGATTCAGGAGCTGGATTCTGGAACTGGATTCAGAAACACACAGATCAGGATCAATGGCAGAATGGGCACTGAAGTAGAGAACTTAACCCTCCTGACACCTCAGCTTTATACTGAATATGCTGTGTATGGGCTGGATCCCTCGTTGGTCAGTTTGGGGTCCCCTGTCCTGGTTGCTCCTCCCCACAGTTGCAGCCTTTTACCTTCTGCACCCCCAGTGTGGGGCACAAGATCCAGAAGTGGCCTTGGTCTGCTCAGGAGCAAGTATAAACCAGAGCCTTTCTGCGAGCCAGTCCTTGGTAGGAGCCATAAACATCAGGTGTCATCACTGCTACAAGCAGACTCTGTCTGTCAAAATAGGTCGTTAACTTCAGACAGTGCAGTTGGTTAGAAGAGACTGAGCTGAAACAGAATGAGTTCTGACTCGAACCAGGACAATGTGTTCCTGTGTGATAATGCTGCAATATCATCCTTTCTCTTGCAGAACAGGGAGCCTTGATTTTCAGGGACTTGCATAACTTTTGTAGTGCAAATTGTGCTGCTTAATCTAGATATTCTGAGTCAAGTTCACTTAAATTTGGACATGTATTTCCAAGAAGGATGTGCATTTCAAACACAGTTCTGAGGACTTTAAGCCTTCCTCCCCCCATTGTGGGGGAAAATGTCAAATTTGGTCATGAAGCCCTTGTCAAGTTCCTCCTTCTTAAATATCCACAGCAAAGGGCTAAGTTAGGCATGGAACTGGCAAGCAGTTAAGCTTCGTTGGGCTTCAGGAAAATGTGGGGTTCGGGTTCTTTTTTTTGTTTTTGGGTTTTTTTCCCCTCCATCAGTTTGTCTCTGGTATCACATAAGGGATAGTGACTCCCCTCAGTCCAGCTAGCCAACAGCTCAGGAACACTCCTGAATCACCACTTCCTTTGTGAGTAGTCTCTTACTCTTGTGTATCCAGTTAGACAGGGCTTAGCTGAGGTGAATCCATTCCTCCTTTACCTTCAGTAATGAGAGAGTTTTCTCACTGCTTGAGAACCACCTTTGGTTCTTGATCATTGTTTTTCAAGATGAACAAATTGTAGTCCTTTCAACCTGGCTGACTCTTACCTGTTCAGCTACTGGTCTAAGCTAGACATGCCTGTGTATAACTTCAGGTGATCAAGGTTAGAGAGATTGCCTCTTACTGCCCATTTGGAATCTCTTTGCAGCCTCATTAAGATTATCTTCTTGGCCACCTCCTTGTACTGCTAAAATAAGAACAGCTCACTTGTTAATGGTCCTCAACGACATATCAGAGGCAGACTTCAGATCAGCCCTTGGTAAAAAGCCTTACTACACAAGAGTGCAGCATGAACACTGAAAGAGAGCTCCAGTGATGAGCAATTGCAGCTGTTACTCCAAAGTAGTGTAAAATACATCCTTTGTGTCCCATTCCTTATTGGTGTCTTGAACCAACTGTGGTTTGTGTTGAGTTTTAAAATAACTGAGTCGCATAAACAGCATTTTCCAGCTGTGAAGTAGGAATCTAATTTGTTTATCACTAACAAAACCCACGTGCTGCAACTGATTTGCATACAACGTCTGCTTACTGTCAGTAAGTTGATCATGTTCTAGACATTTTCTATGCATTTTTCTTATCAGAGAGCTTTCAAGGAGTGTTTGATCCATAGGTTCATGTTTGGCTTTTTCCAGATGGACAAGTCTTTAATAAGAACACCCTCTAAGCAGAGAGATGAACTATTCAGACCCATAAAGCACTCGTGCCTGGACCTCCCTCTGCATGACTCCAGAATACATTTTAAAAATGGATTTTTATTAGTTGAGTGGATTTGCAGCTCTTTGTTAGTCTTTTGTAAAATCTTCTGTAGAAAAGGCAATGAAAAAAGGCAATGTTGATGTGAAGAGACAAGCCATTCAGTCTCCATTCCTCTCCTCAGTATCATCTGTCTGCATTGCATTCCTACACAGTCATCTGCTAGAAAGCAGCTGAGGGCTTTCATTAATGGTATTGCACCCTTGGAATCTCTAACTTTTTATCAAGCGAGAACCAGTTGCCACCAAAGGAAAAAGTAAATTGCAAGTTAGTTTTTGAGGGTGAACAAAAAAATGAAATGGAAGTTTTAAATTGTATTTCTTACCTCAGATTTGTTTTTACTCTTCTAGGTTATATTAAAGAGGATCTTGCTCCCTGTCAACGTCCAAAGAGACGGCAGCCTTATGCCGTAATGTTTTCTCCAAAAGGCAAAGAGCAGAAGACATAAAGGATGGGGAAGTAAGGCACATCAACTTGAAGAGTATCTTTCCTGTCCTTAGATATTTATAGTTAATATAAACTTGAAATAAAGAACTGTGTTTTCCACAATGATAGATAAATCATTTCATTAAATGTGTACATTTTATAAAAGTTCATTTGAAAATCTGATGTACCAGGAAACAGAACTATTTAATGTATGTTTGCTTCACATTCTGTTAATACATTTTGTATTCATTTTTGCACCTGTCAGACAATGAGTCTCCTTTTTTTTAAGTCAGCAGCTAAAATTCCAGCAAATCCTGTCTGAACTTCGTGTCAGTGAGTAACTGCTTGGAAGTCACTGAATTCAGCTGCTCTTGCAAGGTCCAAATGCCTGTCAATGGGAACAGAAATGCAGATTTTGTAGGGTGCTTTTATTTGCACTGGATTTTTTATATAGCATTTCTCTTTTGGCAACAGTTATATATACTTGTAATAAAGCTGTATTAAATAGGAAATGTATCTACTGTTAATAGTTTGGAGGTTTGAAAACCATGTGTCTTTCTTAAATGCTGGTGTTAAATGTCCAGGGCCACGTTTTCCTCAGGGTTTAAATTTAGAATACCCAATATTTTTTCCCTTAATTAGGATCTGTTTGTATATCTATCTCATTTATTGATAGAGATAAGCATTGTTATTTTTAAATCTGCATGACAGGTCTGCAGAGTTCTGGGTGATGACCATCACTGTCTGCTAGATTATGGAGGATTCTCCAGAGATTATTTTAAACTTTTTTTTGTAGCAAGTGATATAGTTTATCTTATACTTAGTAGTTTATAGTTTTCTAGTTTATCTTGCACGCACTTAGGTTTGCACTTAGGTTTGCACTTAGGTTTGCACTTAGGTT
>JANVCC010000261.1:1168013-1181096 GCA_025345505.1 Todiramphus chloris collaris
CTTGTACTTGGGTGTGGAGAGTAAGAGCGGACAGTGTCACAGAGGCAAGGTAGTGCTTTATATATAGACAGGTAGGGCAACAATCACTAAGATACTTACATAGCATTCTAGAACAGAATAAAATGTTCAAGCAGCATACAGTCAGAGTTAGGCTCAACCAGTGAGAATTCTCTGCAAGAAGAAATTGTAAAACAAGCAACTATTTAAGTGCCTTAAACCAAAATCAGAGTAGAAACTACAGATAAATTATATATATAATTATTTACATGGTGTGTTGACCCTGGCGTGGCACCAGGTGCCCACCAATCCCTTCTATCACTCCCCCCAGCCCCCTTCAGCACAGCACGCAGGGAGAGAATGAGACGCAGAGCAAAGAGCTATGGGTTGTGGCAGATCAGATTTATTCTCTGCTTCCCCTCCGCAGGCGATGTCGGGCCGAGCCCAGGCAGCAGGGCTCTGGAACACGAAGCAGCCGCTGGGAGGACAAAGCAGAATGGCCCCCATCCTCCACCTGCCCTCTCCCTTTATAGCTGAGCTGACGTCATATGGTATGGAATAGCCCACTGGTCAGCTCAGGTTGGTTGTATCCTCTCCCCCATCCTGCCCCCCATCCTCTGGTGCCGTGTGAGCACTGGCAGCCGTAACACGGGTGAGTTCTCAACACCCTCCAGCTCCCAGTGCCGCAGCGTGAGGGCTGGATGGGGAAGAGCAGCTCAGCCAGACCCACTACAATTTATTTTATATAACAATATATATAAAAGCATATTTGTGCTTCCTATTCTAGTATTTTATATATAAGTGTGTGGATGTAAAAAAAAGTATGTATTTAACAACTTGATAGATATGAACATTTAATTCCAGCTGTAGTTAGAGGAGGGGTGGTAGGCTCTGCTGCTGGAGCAAGGATGGCAGATGCCTAAGAAGTAAACAGCAAAAAGTGACTACACAGTCACAGAATCTCTGTGCTTGGAAATAAGCTGTAATTTCATCAAGTCCAACTGTTATCTAACCTTACCAGGACCCCTACTGCACCGTGTCCTTAAGCACCATGTCCAGGTGACTTAAATGCATCTAGGGATGGTGATTCAGCCCCTTCCTTCAGCAGCCTGTTCCTTTCTTTGCTAAGCCTTTTGGTAGCTGTAGCCCTGCCACCGTATCCTCAGGCTGAGATCGCAGACCTTGGCCTTGCAGAGAAGCAGGTGTAGCACTAGGCACTGTCCCCATCCTGCCGGCTTAGTTGATTGATTGGCTGTAGCATTTCACAGGGACGTACAGAATCATATATTCATTATAAGATCAAGTCCAACTATTAACCCAGCACTGCCAGATCATTACTAAAGAATGTCTCTCAGCACCACATCCATACATCTTTTAAATAACCCCAGGGACTGTGACTCCACCGCTTCCCTGGGCAGCCTGTTCCTGTTTTCTGTGAAAAACTTTTTTCCTAATTTGAGGCCTTTTTGTCTTCTCCTATCACTTGTTTCTTGGGAAAAAGAGACCAACCCTCACCTCTCTACAGCCTCCTGAGCCTCCTTTTCTCCAGGCTAAATAACTCCAGTTCTCCTCATAAGATCTGTTCTCTAGACCCTTCCCCAGCTTTGTTGCTGTCCTCTGGACACGCTCCAGCCCCTCAATGTCCTTGCAGCAAGAGGCCCAAAACTGAACACACTACTTGAGGTGCAGCCTCACCGGTGCTGAGTACAGGGGACAATCACTTCCCTTGTCCTGCTGGCCACACTTTCTGATCCAGGCCAGGATGCCGTTGGTCTTCTTGGCCACCTGGACACTGCTGTCTCCTAGCCAGCTACTGACCAACATCTCCAAGTCCTTTTCTACTGGGCAGCTTTCCAGCCACTCTGCCCCAAGCCTGTAGAATTGTGTGGTATTGTTGGGGCTTAAGTGCAGTACCTTCTTGAACCTCATCTCACTGGCCTCAGCTCATCAGTCCAGACTGTCCAGACCCCCTCTGCAGAGCCTCCCTGCCTTCAAGCAGATTGACACATCCGAGCCATGAGCAGCCAGTTTCTCCAGGAGAATGCTGTGGCCAACAGTGTCTAAAGCTTTACTGAAGTCCAGGTAAAGAACACCCACAGCCTTTCCCTCATCCCCTGAGTGGGTCCCCTTGTCACAGGAGCAGATCAGGTTAGTCAAGCAGGACCTGCCTTTCATAAACCCATGGGCTGACTGGGTCTGATCACCTGGTTGTTCAGTGTGTGCCACGTGATGGCACTCGAGATGATCTGCTCCATAACCTTCCCTGGCACAAGGTCAGGCTGACAGGCCTGTAGTTCCCTGGATCCTCCTCCTGGCCCTTCTTGGAGATGGGTGCCACATTTGCTCCCCTCCAGTCAACTGGGACCTCCCCAGTTATCCAGGACATCTGATCAATGGTGGAGAGGGGCTTGGTGAGCACTTCTGCCAGCTCCCTCAGTACCCTTGGGTGGATCCCATCCAGCCCATAGTGTCTAGTGGTGTAGCAGGTCACTGCCAGTTTCCTCTTGGATTATATCCTAAGGAGTAGCAAAGGCATAAAGCCAAATAAAACCGACAATCTGTAGTCATTCCAATGTATGCTGACACATGCTGACAATAAAAGTTTGCATGCTGTAAAAGTCCATTTCTTGGAGCAGGTAGTCAAAGAGCCCATGCCAAGGTAAGTCTAGTTTCCTGAAAACTAGAAAATGTTGAAGAAAATTAACAGGTGCTGTCAAAAATGGGCAATTCTTGCAGATATCTTGAAATATTTTTTAAAGACAGCTACTACATGCTTTGAATAAATATTTATCCATTTAAAAAATGATGTTTAATAAAGAATGAGAAGAGAGGAGAGGGAAGGGAAGGTGGAAGGGAAGGCAAAGGAAGGCTTGGCTTCAGGGACACCTTATAGCAGCCTTCTAGTACCTGAAATGGGCCTACAGGAGAGCTGGGAAGAGGCTGTTTGCAAGGGTTTGTGGTGGTAGAACAAGGGACAGTCCTTCTAAACTAGAGCAGGGTACATTTAGGGACATTAGGAAGAAGCTCTTTACTCTGAGGGTGGTGAGACACTGGAGCAGGTTGCCCAGAGAAGCTGTGGGTGCCTCGGAAGTGTTTAAGCCCAGGCTGGATGGGTCTCTGAGCAACCTGGTCTAGTGGAAGGTGTCCCTGCCCGTGGAAGATGTCCCTTCCCATGGCACGGGGTGTTGGAACAAGATGGTCTTTAAGGTCCCTTCCAATTCAAGCCAGTCTTTGATTCTGTGATTTTAAGGAAGTAAGGTAGGAGGCTGCTTTCAAGTAGGGAGAACCTTCACAAAGTAGAAGTTATGTCCCCAAAAAGAAAAGTGGAGGCACATTGTAACTCATCAAATGTAAAATTTGCTCTGAAATAGGCTGCACGAAAATGTTTCTTAATTATAAATCCTATTATTAAGACCTATCAGAAAGAGCAAACTGCACAGTAAGTTGGCAAAGTAAATGATCAAAGGATAATGGGAATATTTAAAGGTGAGGTGACAAGAAAAGGTGGGATTCTCGCACTGATCTTCATTATGGAAGTGCCTAAGAACCTTTCCTTGGAGGGCGGGTGGGCTGATGTGGCAGAGAAGGTCAAAGAAATGAGTGTCAGGGAGCTGCCAGCACTGGAGCCTGCTCCCATGGAGTAGAAAGTGAGAAGAAACTGCCAACCCCACCACTGTAGCATGGAACTTGTCACTTAAAGCAGCTTTGATGGGCAAGGAACGCAAAGTGACAATTCTGCCACCACGCTTGTGAGCTCAGTCAACTTGTGAGCTCAGCAAACTCCAAGGAGCTCAGTGGAGCTGCAGCCTGAGGAGTTTTATGGATTGAGTGATTTTATGGATTATTGGAAAGAGTGAGCTAACTGATGCAAATTTAACGAGCAAGATTTTCAGACCTCTGGAAAAACATCTGAAAAGTCAATGTTTTTTAAAGGCAAGTCATTCTGGTGGTCTTTAGACTCTTTGAAGGTGTGAAGGCATGACTCATCTGACAGCTTGGAGCAGAACCAACCTGTCAGGCTATAAAAAGCAAGCTCTTTCCTAGATGATGCCTGGTGCAATGTATGTAAATCACCACAGCGAGAGGAAAGGACAGCGGAGTTCTGCCAGGACCCCTTTACTTCAGCCTTTCCGTCATTCCTAAGTGTTCTGAGAAAGGGTGGAGGGCCAAGCAGAAAGCTGATGAAATTATTCACCCTGCAAGCAGAACTGGAATACAGAAAAGAGGAGAATTTGCAGAGCAGCAGGTAAGCTCCCATCTGAAAAGGAGACACGGCCAAAGGGATGTGGCAGGTGCCAGTGAAGCCATGAGGTGTGGAAGCAGTCAAGAGTTGCTCACTAAGAAGCAGCAGGTTCAGTTACAGGCAGAAAGGAGTGGCTACTGACTGTGAGGATACTCCACTAGAGGACAGCAAGGAACTGCTTTTACACTTAGTATAACAACTACCCTTTCCTCCTTAGCCAATTTTGTAAGACTTTAGTCGCCTTTAAAATTTCAGATCTCTTGCCTAGCTCTTCTAGTGCCCGAAAAAAATATTTCACTGTTGCGAACCAGACTTCATCTTGACAAGAGATCGATTTGAAAAATCTAGAAACGAGAACAGAAAGACTACCATTTCCCTTCCAAAAAAATAATTTCCTACAGCAATATCAGAAGTCTGAGTAACTTCTGTGTACCAAAAGGATGAGTGACATTTCTAAATTTTAGAAATTCAGTTGAAGATTTCTACTGCCAGCAATTTCCAGTCGCCGTTTCTAATTCCAGCTTACTCATAGCTTTAGAAACTCTTGCAATAACGTATATTTTTTGCTCAGAGGAAATGGAAGGAAAAGAAGTGAGGCAGTCAAACCCAGCAAGGCAAGTCTGCTAAAAAAAATAAAGAGGGTTATGTTGATTATTAGCATTGGCCATCCTTGTCCTCTTCGTGGCATGGCAGCATGCTGTGGTTGTGGTCAGCTCTGCTGTCAGGAGAGTAGACTGTGTTCCTTGACGAGGTGGGTTTTGTCCACTTCTGTAAGCAGTGAAGAGGAAAAGGAAATTTGGATAAAAAACCCATAAGCTGGAGTAGGTTCGTGTCTTTGGAGTAAGTTGGGACAATTGACTAAAACCAATGTTTATGAGCCAAGTATTCACATGCTTTCTTACTCACAAGTTGGTGAAAGAGGGGGAAATTTCTTCAAGTGTGTTCAGGTCTGAGCATCCAGAAGAGAGGTTTGGAATGGCAGTGCCTGTTGGGTCATCCCTCCACCACCTGCCACTCCTGCCAGGACAGCCAGAGCTGTCTTCTGATTTCCTCACCTTGTCTGTGACAGTGTCTTAGGATTCAGCTGTGTCCCCACGCTGCCTCTTCTCATAACATGAAATGGGGGGAAACGTAGCGCAGTCGATACTGGGATTTGTGCACCTTTCTCACCAGGTATCTCCATATATAATGATACCACATTAGCCACGACCAGGAGAACTTGAAGATTTGATGTTCTTGTAGCAACAACTCCCAAAGAGACAGTAACATCTAAAACTCATCCGTTAGACATCATCTAAACCAACTCCCATTGAAGTGGTTTCTGAAAGTCAAGCTTTTCTTATCTCAGATCCAAGATAACACCCAGGGGTTCCAGCAGAGCTTCATCTGGGCTACTGGAGTACAGAGGATTGCCCCTGTACTCTTAGTATTCTTAGCATATATTTAAGTTCGTGATGTTTGGATGTTGGCATGGGCCAAATGACTGCACAGCCTTCAAGTTGGTGGCCTAGAGGGTGGCCCAAGGTCATAAAGATGGCAAGTTGATGGCTTCAGCCTGAGAAGCAAATTTTTGATCACAAACTGTTTCTTGGGCTGCTTGGAGCACAAAAGGCAGACAAATGGTTGTTAAAATATCCACGGGCAAGTTTCCTGCACTGCCTCCCAGGCCAGCTTGGTCATCACTTGCTTTTAATTAGTTGTGCTTTTGAACTTTGCCTTTCTCATGCAGAAAGGCTGAATGGCTTGTCCATAATGAAGCAAGGAGGAGAACAATGTCTCTGGTGATTAACGGAAACTCCTGTCAGAAAACCACACAATACAAGATACAAAAATTATAGGCAGGGGAAGAGCAGAGGAAGAGGAGGAAGGGGAAGAAAGTGGTGAGATGCTGGTTGTTGCTACGTGATGGAGTATCTGTGAACTCTTCCTTTTAGAAATAACCAACATTACAATCAGCCTGTCCTTGTCAGCTCCGACCATCAAAAAAAGGGCTTTGCTGAATATTTGAATAAATAAATCAGTTGCCACAAATTTAGAAGAAAAACCTGATGATAGCTTTCTTTTGCATGTCTTAGTGCAGAAGGACTGCTTGGCCTGAACAGATCCAGACTTTGCATTGTTCCTGTACAGAGTGAGCATCAAATTTTCAGGAGCATTCTCTGCGTATGAGTATGAACAACTAACCAGCAAGGGAGGGAGGGAGATGGTGCAGAAATAAGCCCAAAGTTTCATTCGACAGAAGATGGTTCAAGCTTGCTTCATGCCCACGTAGAACAAATTCATTGGATAAAAACGGAAATGTAAAGTGTTTTCCTCAGAATTCCTCTTGCTTCTTTAGTCCGTGCCTTGCTCTCAGTCTTGGAGGACAATTTGTGTTCCTGTATGTCAGCAGATAGGAAAATCGTGTCCTCTAGCTGATAAAAACAGTGTTGTCCTCTGTGAATTAGAAAGTGATGGGCACAGGCTGGGTTGCTATGTCTTAGAACAAGGATGTGCTATAAAACACACAACGCATCAAGTTTGAAATTATCAGTGCTGTCAATACAGATAAATCTCTTCTCCCCTTGATGGTCATATTAACACGGGCTTTTTCCTGGGTTACCATTGCCTTCTGTCTCCTGCCCTTTCTGATCTCTCCTTCTCTAGAAACTTCCAAGACCCCCCTGGCTCTGTTCCTGTGTGGGCTGCCCTGGGTGACCCTGCTGGGGCAGGGGGGTTGGACTCGATGATCTCCAGAGGTCCCTTCCACCCCCTGCCATGCTGTGACTGTGGGATCTGCTTCTCCTCTTTTGAATACTTTTAGAATACACCTGGCTAGACATTTGGCATCCTGGGCACAGTGCTTGGGGTGCGAGCATCATCGCAAGAGAGCCACGTGGAATTCCAGGGGTCTGGGAGGAGTTGCTGCCTCACGTTCCTCGTGAAGGGAGGCACAGAGAGTCTCTACTCAAGGACAACGCCACCCTGCCCAGCAGGAATTTTGAGAAGGACGTTTGAAGATCACTTGCCCTTGGGTGGTTTCTGTCTGCGTTCTGGCTGCAGCCACGAGCAAAGCTAATCAGAGTTTCTGTTCTAGCCAAGGCTCCTTTCAGCATCTTGTTAGGAAAATTAGTTGGAGCTTAAGGTCAACACAGGAGAAAGGTTTTTTGTTACAGATGGGAAAGCTGATTTAAGCTAAAAGCATATATTTATTGGGATGTTGGAGTATGCTACAGTAACATTTGGCATATGCTATCTGCACTGATAAGTGGCTGAGCTTGGAAGTAGCCAATGCATGAGTGAAATACAATGTGTGACACACATGAGGTATCCCGATGAGAAGAGTGAGGAAAATATCCCCAGAAATGATGATTGGAGGAGCCCCCAGTCTCCCTGTATCCCACCCGTTTCTTCTCAGACACCACTTCCATGTGGTGATGGCACGTTAATACTTTTTAATTACTGTACCAGAGTGAACATCATTTGCAACACAATTAGGAAATACAGAAGATCTCTCTTTTTATTTTTCTCTTGTTTGTGAGTAGTTTGCGTAGAACATCCCTGCTGTTCTTACCTAGGAATTTAAAGTTCACTGTAGAGATCACTTGGGTCTTTTTTCTTTTATGTTTGATATTCACCAGCTTTAACAACTGATTTGAATGACTTTATTTTCACTCACTGAATACCTTACTCAATATCGTTTACACTTAGCCAACAGGTTCTTGGGGAGAAGGCTTTAAAAAAAACCCCATAGTGATGGAAAAGACAAGAGCTTTATCTGCCTGTACTCCAAAGGCAGTGGAAATAGATGGGACGCTCATCAGACAGATGAAAACAGAAGCAGAGGAGACAAAACTCAGATCCAGTCATCAGCTGCAATCCCTCTGGTGATAAAAGGCACCCAGTTCCCTCACAGTCAAAGCTACCAACTCAATGAGTCCTTTTAGAAATATTTTCAATAAAATGAGAAGAAAATAAGGCCTCCATTTGAGGGCCCTTGGGAATCTGTTACATGTGCTTTACTGGTGCCTTTGGGTAAATCAGTTGTGGGAAAAGATAAAGAGATTAACTACAGTCTTTGAAATGGCATTCCTAATGACTCACTGTTGCAGAGAGCTTGGCAATTTAAGCTGCAATTGAAAGGAAGCATAAAATGAAAAAAAAAAAAAAAAGAAAAAGAAGATGCAAACATTTTCTTGGATATCAGATGAGTTGATATCTTTTTAAGGCTGAACAGATGTCCTAGAAGAGGCAATTATTTTAGTTCTGATTTCCCTTTACTTAACCCAGTTTCAAAAAGCAGAGGTGCACTGTCACACAAGTGTAATGGTGAACAGAGTGAGAACCAAGACACCAAGAGCTGCAAATCAGAAAAGCTGATCGCCTGTTTCTATTCTGCAGGAACATCCAGTGTCTCAGCTTGTAGCAGAGTTCCACTTTGGGACAAAAAGCCAAGATTTGGCACTAACTTACATCTGAAAGAACTGGGTTTGGTATACTAGAATTCTGGAAGTGTTTCTCTTCCCTCATGCAATTGGCTTTGTAGCATTGCTGTCGAATTAGCAGAACCAGGCAAGAAACCCAGACTCACCAAGACACCCAGACTCACCAAGACAACCCTCTCGGAACCACCGGGCTCTTTATCTGCATTTCTAAAATGTTTTGCCTGCTGGATATCTGAACACTTTGCAGTTTGCCAGCCTGCCAAATACTCTCTATTAATTGCTAATACATCGTTAAATGCTTGGCAAATCATTCAGGCAAAGTAATGGGACTTCTGAAGTTCAGTCCTAACAACAGGACACATAGCAAGTGAAAAAGGAAATACAAAGAAAAAACTTATAAATAATATTATTTTAGCCAAACTTCCCTCTGCTCCTCTCTTGATCTTGCTAAGCACGTGGCATCTTTGGGAACACGACTGCTCTTCTTAGAGCTGTGTTGAAAGAGGTAACTGTTTTAGGGGCTGTTTTGTTCCTCAGCCTCTGAGTATTTTCTCAGTGACCCTTGAAAGGTGTTACGGATTCCTGAGAAAAGAACTGCAAAGGTGCTCAGCTGCTCTGTCTTCTGCCCTAGGTAATGGAGAGCACCAAGCCGGAGGAGCCTTGGGTCAGTGGTGCTTTCCAGTAAGCCTCTCCACAACTGCACTCACCAAGACTCGGGTAAGGATTTTCTCTACGCTAAGGATAAGCAAAGAAGGCTTTTGTGAAAACTTGATCACGACGTTGGGTGACCAAACTGTTCTAACAAAGCATTATGGAAACTAAGATCTCATCAGTCATTAAATGTGACCAATGAAAAGACTGTGGGAAAGTGGTGGTCTCCAGGTTGTGTCAGCTGTTTAAAGTTACTTCCTATATGATCTCCTCACAGAAAGGGGTTCATTCATAATGACATTTACGTTCCTTAAAGCAAATGTGTATTAGGGCTGAACCGATTATAAAAATTATATATTTCCCTTTGTGACAAAAACCATTCTGAGTTCAGGATACATAAAAATGGATCTCGTGGGCTTTCTCAGAAGAAAACTTCTGCAGAATCTATTTATCCCAGGGCTGAACTGGGAAAGACATGAGAATATGAACACTAAGAGTTAAGGCATTTATTACAAAGAGACTACAAATGATTATTTCAAATGGGTCTGTAAACTCGACATGACCTACTCTAGGAGCTCTCACCCATGTCCCCATAACCCACAGTAGCTCTTTTTACACCAGACAAAGACACCTGTAAGCTATAGTAAGCATTGAGTCATTCTCCTAGAGGGAACTGCCTTCCACATAGGTTAGGAGACTCACAGGAGTCTCCCAAAAACAAACACTTCTTTCTGCCACTCTAATTTGCCACCTAGGGATACATCCCTGCTTTGATCTGCCTAGCTCTTCCAAGTCCTAAACATAGGTACCTTTTCAGGCACAAAACTGCTGCTTGCCTTCCTTCATTCCTCGTGCTGAAATATTTTCCTCAGCAATTTTCCACCTCAACGTTCTGGATTCAGACTTTTGGTTCAGGCTAACTTGGAAAGGGGATCTTCTTTCAAAGGGTGAGAGACTCCAGATGCTCTGAGATGAAATTAGCAATTAGAAAGCAAGGTGTGGTAATTCCCATCGCATTGCAAAAACCCTGGGACGTTGGTAGGGCTCAACCCACGTGGAGGGAGCTTTGTGTGACACTCGGAGGGGTTTAGGAAATGTCCAGATGTGGCACTTCAGCACACAGCTTAGTGGTCCTGCTGTTAGCGAACGGTTGGACTCGATGATCCTGAAGGTTGTTTCCAACCTTAATGATTCTATGAGTCTGTTTCCCCAGAGTTTGAGAAACACGTTGCCATGAAGAGTGGCCAAGATCCCTTAGTCAGATCCTGGCCTATTTTACAGTCATTTTCAAAACTCACCCCCCTGGATTGACCGAATCTGGTGGTTTTCCTTGAGCCATCATACAACTGTGCCTGTTGAAACATTTCAAACTGGCTACCTGCATTTTAAATCTTAGTTGCCTCTTTTTTCTGTCTTTTTTACCACTCAAGCAGGGGGAATTGCATTTTTTTCACACCTTTATGCTATATACTAACCAAGACTAACTCATGCACCTGTCAAAATATCAGGAAGAGAGCACAGAGAAATAAAATACCCTGATGATGTTGTGGCTGCTGTCCCCCCTGAGCAGAGCATCTACTGCTCCGCACATGTCTCATTCTTCTGAAAGGTAAAATAAAAGCTACAACATAAAATCCCTGATGCTCCTTGGCCACGGCTGATGCCAAAGGGGAGGACTTTCCAGGGAGGATTTCTGAGCTGCCCACCCACCAGCCTATTCAAGTTTTTAAGGCTTTGGGGTAACAGATACTCCTTTATTGCTCAGAAGAGGCTGCCTGTAAGTTTATATCAAGGAGGTCTGGTGAATTTTCAGCACATGAAATTCCAGGATTTTCCTGACTGACTGACAGCCCTTTGAGCTCTTTCTCTTGGGCTGCTTCTGTGCGTGCTTTTAGGTGTTTGGGCTGTGTCTTCAGACCATTCCACAGAGGAGCACGGAGGTGACAGCAGGGAGGGAGACCCCCATAAAGTCACCGGAGACACGGGTCCCTTCCTGCCCCTTGCAGGGCTGTCCCAGGGGAGCCTCAGCCCCACGGGTCAGGTGTGACATCCATCAAGGTGAGGTGACGGGAGAACTCCTACTCATCACCTCACGGCCTGAGAGAGGGGGCACACTGTGGGACAAGGGGAACAGCAGCTTGGGATGGCACAAACTTATAGGGTGTCATGGAGAGCAACCCAACGCAGCGAAAGGGAGGGATCATGGTGGTTTAGGGAATAATGAGTGTGGGGAAATCAGAGAATAAAAGAGGTCAGGGCATGTCAACGGACATCCACCACCCACCCGTGGGTGTGACCAGTGCTACTGCAGAGCAGGAACATCTCTGGCTCAGAGAGCTGTAGCAGGAGGAGTGAGGAGCACATCTCAACAGGATGGTCCCTCAGCAGAGACCACTTTTCAGCTCCCAAATGGATGTGAGTTAGGATTTAATTCCACCCAACAGCCTCATGATAAGGAAAAGATTAAAACTTGGAGGAACATGCTAATTAAAAAGCCTTAACATAGAACAGTGGAGAAGGCACCAGCTCCACACAGCAGGGTGCAGGAGCCAGACCAGTACCACCATGTGCCGAGACCACCCTGGAGCTTTCCTTGCAAGTCTCGTGTCCCATCCTGGACCACTTCACACACTGGGGGCTGGTGCCTCCTTTTCCCAGGACATCCACCTCCCTGGCTTGTGCCTGTGTCCCCATTCTCCTCCCGAAGTCCTCAGCATTTCTCCCTTGAATGGTCTCTCCTCTCTGGGACTAGGGGAAGGGAAAAGGCCCACTGTTCCTTGCCTGTTCCCGTGCTCAGAGGCCGTTCTGTCTCCATGGCTAATTAGGTTCCTTGAGACAGCAGAGCCACCATAAGCATGGGCTTGGGGAGCACCAGGAGACAGGAGAGGGAGGAAGGTGCTGCACAGAGGCAGATGTGCACACGCAGCTTCCAAGCAGAGCAAGGTGGGAGAAGAGGCATAGGACTCCTGTTCCCCCGTTCAGGCTGCAGCCTCCTCCGCAGGGAACGCTGCCGTTCCCAGAAGGTTTGGAACCCCAGTGCAATCGGAGCTAACAAAGGAGACAGCCCTGCCCTAAAGCACTGACTCCTTGGCCCAAAGCTGAAGAGCATCCCCGTTGCCACAGTGAGGGCCCCGGAGAGGAGAGGAGAGCTGGAGGAGCAGGCAGGAGGTAGGGGGCAGTGGGCTCAGAGAGGCCCATGAGCAGAGTGGCTTAAGGGAAGCTGAGATGGGATTTCAAGTTCAGCTCTCTAGGAGAAGGAAGACCGATCCCACAGCTCACCAGCTCCGTGCCATGTAGCAGAGGAACTCTGAAGTGGCTGAAACAGCTGGGTGAAGGCAGATGTGCAAAGTGTCTCCTGCGCTTGAGCTGCAAAATCCCTTGGGTTTGTGTGGCAAGGTTTGGCTACGGGGGGGGATTCTGAGGGAAGGTGTGAGAAGCTTCCCCAGTGTACACAAGAGCTGATGCCAGAGGGCTCCAGGATGACCCCGCCACTGGCCAAGGCCAGGCCCATCAGCGATGGTGGCAGCACATCCGTGCTAACAGAGTTCCAAAGGGGACAAAGTTGCTGCACAGCAGCAGCTGCAGCCAGAGAGAGGAGAGAGGGTATGTGAGAGCAACAGCTCTGCAGACACCAAGGATGGTGAAGGAGAGGGAGGAGGTGCTCCAGGCACCTTGTGATGAAGACCATGGTGAGGCAGGCTGTCCCCCACAGCCCCTGGAGATGGACAGTGGAGCAGATCTCCATCCACAGCCCCTGGAGATGGACAG
>JANVCC010000261.1:1181106-1193501 GCA_025345505.1 Todiramphus chloris collaris
TGGAGGTCCCCATGCTGGATCAGGTGGGTACCCGAGGGAGGCTGTGACTCCACGGTCACATGGAGCCTTGTCCCCATGTGAAATAAGCAGGTATCCCAGTGGAAGCACCAATGAGGTAAACATCTCTGGGGGATGGCCCCATCTCACACACCCTGACACTCAGGGGCAGGAGCATCCTGCCACCCAACCAAAGGGGCCAAGCTCAGAGGTGGCTGAAGCTCCGAGTCAGTACCTGTCCCTGTGCTGGGCAATAAATGGAACATTTCCATGTTTTCCTTGCAGACCGTTGAGATTGTGCCGCGGGGCTACCTAAGCAATGCTTGCTTGTGGCAGGCAAGGTCCACATCTTGGGTGGCGTTGAGTCCCTTCTAGGTCTTGCTTTAAGTCCCATCTTCATCAAGCGGAGGAAATGAACTGTGCACCCAGCAGCAGCTTAAAGCTGAGGAGAAGGACCAGGCCAGCAGAAATTGGCAGTGCCCATCTTGATTCGTGACCCAGCTGGAGGTCCCAGTGTGATCTCAGGAGGCATGATGGAATTCAGCAGGAAAGAAGAGAGGGCCTTTTCACCCTGCAGCCTCTACTGCCAGCACCGTGCTGGGGGCACTGCTGCTTTCTGCCAGCTGAGATAATGTTAAAAGCACAGATGGTCTCCACGACAGACCCTCGGGTAAAGCCAACCTCTGCCACCGTGCCGAGGAAGAGGAGGAGGATGGCAGCTGAAGTCTGTGTACCAGCCTCTACTGCCCAGGTTGGGCCAGGCAGGGGAGGAAGAGGGCTTCCTATGGCTCTTCATCCCTTGGTTCAGCACATACCTTCAGACATAGGTTTGGATCTATGAAGACTAAGATTGGGTTTTAATTGTGTCTTTAAGAGGATGTAGCGAAAAGGTGTGAGCGTAGTGGTTTGAGGTGTGAATATCTCACAGAGCAAGTGCCAGCCAGAACTGCAACAGCGCTGATTAACCGCTGGGTGAGAGACACCTTGGGTCAATACCACTGTACTTTTTAAAGCAGGGAGTTATCTGCATGCAAATCATAAGGGCATTTTTAAAAAAGCTGGTAATCCTGGAACAACTGGATTGAGCTCTAGTAATGCATTTACTGAGTCAAAAAATCTATTTATTTATAGACACCCAAAATGAAAATATGATGTCTGCTTTCATGTGGCAGGCTTAGAGAAAAAAAACAACCGAAAAAACCCCAACAAAAACAGTCACGGAAAAAGCATTTGTGATGGAAAGTTGCTGTCCTCTCTCTGGGAATGCTCAGTCTATGAGAAGAGAAGGAAAGGGAAAGGCAGGGCTATATATATATCTATATATATAGATATATATATAGTGTGTGGTTTATTTATCTATAGATATTTATATAGAGAAGTAAGAATCATAATCTGAGGAGAAATCAATAGGAATATTTTTAGGTAATATGAGGAGAAATAATATTCTGTCTTAGTCTAGAAGGGAGCAGCCTGTGCTCCGTGAATGTGCACATCCTTGCTGGGAGCTGCTGGCCTGGACATCACCAGTTTTGGTGAGGGCACAGATGACAGACAAATGAATCCAGGCCCCAGCTCCCACCAGCACGGCTCCCAGCACACGTACTGGGGACACAAAGAGTGGCTGGGTAGAGGGAGGGGGTAGGGGTGTTTGTCCACAGCTTTCCTGTGGGAAGCCTCCAGGGAGACTGTGGACTCCATAGGAGCTTTATATGCTGCACTCTGCATTTATGAAAAGTAATTATAAGGTGAATTATAGGCTTTTACAGGGCAAAGGGAAGCCCAGCAGCTAAAACCCATCGGAGACCCAGCAGATGCCCTTGCACGTGCAGGCAGAGCAGCGGGCAGCCGGGCAAACCTCGCCTGCAGCGATGCCAGCCCACTGCTGGAGAACAAAACCTCCCACCAACTTTTCAGAAGGCAAAAAAACCCCAAAATCCACACAGAAAAAATAAAACGAAAAAAAGCCTTGCCCAAAGCAGCCTCGGGCCATTGCAGCCAGCGACAAAACCAACAAGCAAACCAAACAAGAGAAAGAGCCCGGCAGACCCCAGCTGGCTGAACAAACAGAGCCTCGGGTTCCAAAGAGCAGGGCAGCTGGGTTATGAAACGAGGTGTTTGGTACAAAAGGAAGCTTAGAGATCTCTCTGATGGGACAGGGAAGAGAAAGGGCGCTCTGGTGTCAGGCCACGCTTCGCACACTCAGAGGTTATTCAATCAATATTTACCCTGGAACCGCGCGCGGTGGAAAAGTTTGCGAGTGAATGGTCAGCAGAATTTAATGCTCATTCATGTTGTGCTCTTGGATGGACGTGTGTTTTTAAATCTAGCGTAATCTAAGCAACAGAATCCTGTTTCTAGACAAAATACAGGAAAGTGTTGGAATGAAACACTGCGTTGGTAGATGACCTTCACTTCCATATTCAGCGGGATGGGGACGCCTCACCTGTGAGTTCACAAAGGGATCAGTGGTAGGAGAGAGATTATTTGAATCTCTAAGTTCTGGACCTAGTAGGAAAAATGATTTAGTTAAGGCTCCAGAAAGACAACCCTGTCCACAGAAAGCTTCCCAAAGCAGAAGGGAGGGTTTCACTCCTGCCATCGCTGCGGCTCCTGGCCACGCCACTCTGCTGGCGTTAGGGGTTTTATTTAGGGTCATGTCAATAGCAGCAGGAAGATAGAATCCTCTGATGAGCAGACAGCTGTTACCCCCTGCCTTCAGGAAAATGATGAGCTCAGGTTGAGGATATTGTTGCTTTGAATCATCATATTTTTTTATCCCCCTCCCCGTGAGTTCAGCACAGCAGATTGTTTGCTTATGTTCAGATCAGAAGGTCGGGACTCCATTTTTCCCCCCCTCCAGCAAGAGCTAAAGGAAATTTGACCCACAGGGGCCCTAACCATGGACTTTAGAATTTGGCTGTAAATAATGATGATTAAAACACAAACAAAACAAAATAAAAACCAGACAAAGCCCAACCCTCTTTCCTAGTCACTTAATGACAACACAGATGCAAAGCACAGCAGAACATCCAGCTCACCTCAGGTTGTGCTGCAGGTGATGGGTGGCATTCAGACAGCTATCACAGGAGCAGGATGCCTCCAAGTCCTTAACATAAAGGTTGTGTGTAGCTGAAGTGGGGTGTTAGTACTCTCTAAGATCACGTAAGGGGTAAATTCAGCTGCGCAGGGAGAGGTTTTTACTGCTGCCTTAAATCTAAAGGTGTCTTAGGCATCTTTAGGATGTCTTCCTAAGGCCGTGTCACCATCTCAGCCCTAAGGACAACAGGGGACATGGCACACAAGTGGTCCCTATGCCTTTAGCATGGCCATGTCTCACCCTGACCACCCCCCGGACCTCAAGTGAGGTGCAAGGGGAGTTGTACTGATGATAGAGCATCAAAACCCGGGGCAGGAGAGCCTCGTTCAACAGCACATTTACAGAACCGAGGCAAATACAGAGGCAGGGTGACTGCTTCGAGGCAGAAGCTCTCAGAGAGAAGTTTATTTTAACAGCCTAGCTGGAAATTCACTGGAAAAACAGCTCCATCAGCACTGCTCAGGAAGGGTAAGGGCAGAGATGACGTTCCTCTGGCAGTCTGTCCTGCAGAAGACCTCGTGCTCCAGCACAGGACAAAGCATCGCCATGTCCTGCACCAGATCTGCTTCAGTCCTCGTGCAGCTGATGGAAAGGAAAAGAGAAGAGGCTCTAAGTTGGCCAGGCTATTAAGGATCACCCTGATGGAGTTCAAGCAGCCTGCTGAAACAGCTGCCCGCATCAGGGCCTGGGACCAGGGGGAAGGCTCCTTGTCCATGGGGCAGGTGGAAAACCAGCGAGCCACAGAGCGAGTGGGTTTGGTGTAGAGTTTTGGGTTGGGTGTAGAACATCCTGCTGCCTTCATGGTCTCCAGGACAATTCCTCTCCCACCTGTGCACCCCATCCCCTCGCTGAGCCACGGTGCTGCTGGCTGGGGAGAGGATTGTCCCTGCTCGAAGCCGGGCACCCTGACACCAAACAGGGTTTATCTTGTGCGTGGTGAGCAAGGCTGGCACGTTCCAGGAGGGGAGGTGATCTTTCCAGTTCTGCTGCTGGGGTGGCCCGTAACACCAGTACTGCAGGCAGCAGACCTCAGGTTTCTCAACACCAACTATCAATCCTACCATAACATCACCAAGATCTTTTCTTGGAGGTTTTTACTGCTGCCTTTAATCTAAAGGTGTCTCAGGCATCTTTAGGATGTCTTCCTAAGGCCGTGTCACCATCTCAACCCTAAGGATAACAGGGGACATGGCACACAAGTGGTCCCTATGCCTTTAGCATGGCCATGTCTCACCCTGACCACCCTCTGGACCCCAGGTGAGGTGCAAGGGGAGTTGTACTGATGATAGAGCATCAGGGAGGGAAGCCAGGACTATGCCAGCAGAGACAAGATACAGATGAACCAGTAGTGAGGACAGAGCTAGAGAAGACACTGGAGCAGTGGTTACAGGGAGGATAAGACCAGGACTGGAAGATACTCTGACATCCTTGTTTCATTTCTTTCCAGTAGAAAACTGGTATTTCTCGACTCTAAAACCAGATGGGATATGTTGGGACCACACTTGAGGTTTTACTTCTATCTGTACCCTTGATGTAGGTACATCTGTACTCCATTTCACTGTGTATTCCCCCCACTTCCAACCTTGCTTCGGAATTCAAGGCCCAGCTTCCCTGTATCTTTCAGGCTGTTAGTTCATTCATTACCTGCTGACAAAGAACTGCAGGTTAAACTCTGACTCCTTCGCATCAAGTTGCAACCACACTGGCTACTTTGCTGGCAATTGTAACAGCTCGGAGTTAAAAATGAAGCACAAAGACATTCAGATCAGCTTCTGAATGTTCAGGGAATGAACATCCAGGGTGCTGATGCAAAGAAGCATTCAGCTAGCTGCACTGATCGCTCTGCTCTCCGACTGACTGGTCAGCTCGATGCTTTTATTCCTCTGAACCCCTTCTTTTCGAGGCATAGTTGAGCAAGCTTTGAAGTTCCAGGGTTTTCTTCCATAAGCATTGTGCTGCTACAAGTCAACACTAAGGCAGCATAAAACTCTTAGAGTGTGCAACACCCAGCCTGCTTTATCAGAGGAGATAAATGCATTTAAGGCAAACATTAATACAAAGGCAGATCCTAATATACTCCCTGACAAAGAGCAGCACTTGAACCCAGCAGCAGCCTTTGGGGCTCTTCCTGCAGCGTGGTGCTTTTCAAAAGGAGTAGGGTCATTAGGGTGCAGCTCTGGGAAGGGACACCATGCATGCAAGGGGAAGGTAAAGACATTTCTGCTACCGAGGCTCTGCTACCTCATCCTAATGCTGATCTGAATGTGGCTGATTGCATCTTGCCTCCTGGGCAGGGTAGAACAGAACTCTTCCAATCAGTTTTGAAAATGAGTGAATTTAACCAGAGTATTGCAGAAAATTGGCTGTTTACAGAATACCAGTTTTGTGCTGAACCGCAAGTTGTGAGCAGGTATAGAAGATATAGAAGGTGTATATATACACATATATATATGTATAGAAGCCTCTGGCTTTGAGGCAGCTTTTTCCCATAGGAACACAGTCACGCTGGCATCACGGAGATGGCTAAAACATTGTCTAAAGCAGCCAGCAGAATGATTCTGCTACATGTTCCTTCTACTGCCCTGCTTTGAGCAGATGTATTGTGTCCTATTAGATCTGGTTGCAACTGCATCCCCACGGGGAAAGGTGACAAAGTGAACTAGAGAGAGCGATATCCACGCACACACACAGATTTGGAGAGAAAATCTTGTTAAAGCCTTTTGGTGTCTATTTGAACCATTTCCCTTTTTATTTCCTGAGGGGCTGGCACAAAACCCAGTCACCTCCAAAGCTGTTGAAGTGAGTGAGAACGAAACCATTCTTTTTTACCTTGGAAGAAGGAATTACTGGTGTGCCAGACTTCCCAAAAGAGAGACCTGTAGATGCACCAAGTACGTACCAAGTGCTATTCTAGGAGAGCCATTCCCTCTGCTGTTTCTTTCACTTCACCTTTTGGCCCCTAGCTAGGTTTTATTTGTTAATAAATTTTAGAATGGATCTGACAGAATCTTTCCAGCTCTTATTTCTTCACAGCTTAATGGATTTATCCTTTCCTTGGGGCTCAAGGCTTGAATTTTAGTCGCTTGATTTAAATGCTGCCTCTCTTCCTTTCCTTTATTCCACACTTGAATGCTTCATTTATTCAAGCAGCCTCGCTGATCTCAATGTGAAGCTTATCATATCAAGGTGCTATTTAATCTGAGCAGAGACGGCAGAAGACTTTTGATCTGTCTTGCCAGGGGATGATCTGTCCCTCTGTATCATTTCCATTTGCTGCTGACAAAACTTTCCTGACCAAACATTCTGAGGAGAAATGCCTGCTGCTTGGATCAGTTTTTAGCAGGTTTAATTTCTGTTGGATCATGTAAAAGGTGCACGTGGCAAGTGCCGGTTGTTCGGGCGGGGGCTGAGCTGCTGGGTCCCCCCAGGGACAGCAAGGCAGCCCCTGCCCCATGGCCACCAGCTGCACAGACATGGGCATGGTGGCCGTTCCTCAGCAGGGGAACTGCTCTTCCTCGAGCCCCCCGACACGAAGGCAAGCAAGAGGGCTTGGGAAGAGCAGGCAGCAGCCCCAGTGGCTGCCCAGGACTGCAGAGAGGAGCCCTACAGGGCTCTGCTGGAGAGCTCCCGACCTGACCCTGTCACGAGACCACCCCAACCATGGGAGATGCAACTGGAATGGGTAGAAGATGCACCCACCAGAACGGGAGATGTGCAGCCTGCAGCTCAGAGGTTTTTGGTAAGAAGAGCTGCCTCCCATCCTCCTCCCACCCAGCCCACAGCTCAGCCTGGCCCCATATCCCCAGCCACCAAGGCTGCCACCATTTCACTGTCCTCCTGCAGCTTGTGCCATTCTTTTCTGGCCACTCTGGGACAGATGCAGAGCTAACCTGGCCGGGTTTTATTATGCTGCTTATTTGACAGTGGCAAATATGTACCTGGGACTATTGCATGGAGGATCCAGGCAGGACGTGTGCCTTGTCCTGGGGACAAGGCAAAGTGGATGCAGAGCCCCCAGGGAGGTGGCAGGCAGGTGGCCCGAGGTGACAGGACACAAGGGTGTGGGTGCAGGTTTTAATTCTCCCCGCTGGCTGACTGCTGTCCACACCAGCCTGCCACAAGCTGAGGATCTCCAGAAGTCACCAGGGCTCTAAAATCTCCCCCGAAGTTTTGGAACGAACGACACGCAGTGCTCATGGGCTGTCACATCGCACGCAGACTGAGACCTGCCACTGAGCTGGCCACAAAGCCCCAGCTCCCACCACCAAGAAGTTTTCCGTTTGCTTCCTTCATTCCCCTTGGAGTCACACTCCCTGAATTTCCTGTTTTCAAGAGGAGGGAAAAAAAAAAATCCTTTGAACATTTCTTTTCTTTTTCTTGGCTATTAAACATTTCCAGTCAGGCTGAACTCATAGGAGAGTCTCTGCAGTGGGACACTTGACCAGCACATCCCCCCGGGAACTTCAGGTGCCGTTTATTTAATGTTTTCACTCATTGCACAGCGTGTCTGAGAAGGTGTCAACAGAGTTTTCGCTCTCGCCCAGCTCCTCTGTCTGACTGTCCTGTGAACTGGAGGAGCTTCCTACCCTCAGCAGCCAGCAAGCTGCAGGACTTGCTCACACAGATGCTTCAGAAACCTGCAGCTTGTTTTAAAATTATCCCAGGGCGATAAAAAATTAAGAGATGCCGTGACGAAGACAGATGTTCTTCCAGGCTTCCCTCGGAAATCTTAATGTCCAGTGAGTCTGTGCTTGATTCCAAATTGTCTCAAAATGGTAAAGAACAGGGCAAATCACAGCTGTTGTTTAAGGGAAACCTAAAGCAAGCTCTTTTTAGCAACCAGTTACTCTGTTCTACTGCAGTTACAAGTCGCTTCTTATTTATGCCAGTGCTTGAGGAGATTCCCAGGCAGACAGGACACTTGCCTGCTCCTCGTTTCACCACAGAGTGCTCCATTCTCAACCTCACGCCTACGGGAACTTACTGTGATACTGCAGAAAAACTTAACAATTCCTGACTTCACAGAAGAAAACTGCAGCAAGACAAGGACAAACAGAGGCGGGTTGTTTTCTGTACAAGTGCCCACAGTTTTTGTTTTTCAAGGGAGGGAGGAGCTATGTGGCTCTGTTCCCATTTAATCACTCCAGCAGGAGCCAGCAACAGCCACATTCCAGCTGTAGTTCCAACAGGGCCACCTTCCTTGTTTTGTCTGGTTATCCCACAAACCCACCGAGCCATGGGAGAGCATTTTATCAGCACCCAGTGAAACAGAGCTCCCAGTTTAACGGGGAGTTAAGGGGTCCGACAGCATATAGAGGAAAAAAACAACAGCAGCAGCAACAAAACCCTAAAAGCTTAAGTTGAATGAAGAGCTTTATTGATTCAAGCATGTAAAAAAGGTAAGGAGGAATCCATGCTGGATGTGCAAGCCCCCATCCCCTCTGCGCATCAGACCCAAGGGTGGCATCTTTTCCTCCTTGCAGCTTCTTCTCTCTCCACGTCCAAAGAGGCTGCTCGCTCCTCCTCTCCTCTTGCCTGCCCTGCCCCTGTGGTCCAGCAGCTGCCCCTGCTGTGCCCCACAGCATCTGGGGACATCCCTCCCGTAGCCCTGGGGGCTGCACGTGCTCAGCCCATTCAGCAAATGCAGAAGGCTGAAGTTTGCTCCATGAAGATACATCCTCACTGGCAGATTTAGCTGCTGGGCAGGACCAAGTCCCCAGCTAGCGCAGGCAGGCTATGAGTCCAAGGCTTAAAACTGGACAGAGGGGGGTGGATTTTGACAGGAAGGGCACCCCTCTCCTCCTTCCCCACTCCCACCTCAGAGACAGAAGCCCACCTCCTGAGTCCTTGTCTCAGTGTGGGGATGCTGGTGTATCTCAAAGGAAAGGTTGTAGGAATTTCTGATGTGTGCTTCTTGGTCTTGCCCTTGGACCTGGAATAACCATGTTGAGCAAAGTTTTCCAAGAAATGTTTGGCTCGAATTGGATCCAATGTGTGTCTAGCAATGGAAAATGTTAAGTATTCTTAATGAATGTCTGTTGCCATCTGCATCACCTACAGGTACTGTAAGCTGAAGTAATTATACAGCTTCCAGGCTTGACCACTGAACTCGACCGCCCAAATTTCTCCAAGACAAATGACTATGGGTTCTACCACCCACATGTGCACTACGAGCTTACTGAAGGGCGCAGGAACCTTTCAATGCACACACAAACACCATGCACACCCCACCTCTGACATGACCTGCAGGTTGGATGCCCTGATAATCCACACCTCATCTGACCTGCCAAGTCACTGCTTCATCTTCGCTGAGGGCATTTGCTCCTGCACGTCCTGCCCTGCAGTCACGCACATCGCTCCAGACAAGAGGTTAGGTGGTCACAAACCTTCCCACTTTCCCACTGCCATATAGTTATTTGGTTTTACGTTAACTTGGTGATGTTGGCACCTACCCTAGAACGATGCAAGCAGAATTAGGTTCTTCACTGAGAGGGAAGCGTGGACCTAACACCTATCCAAGGAATGCTGCTCTGCAGACAAGGTGACACTTGTGTTGGTGTCAAGCTTTTATGTTTCGGTTACTAAAGGTGGCCCTTGACAAGTAGAACACTCAGGCTGCTGAACAATCACCAGTGGAAAGCACAAGTACTTCGCATTTCTGAGAATCAGGCTAAATTTACAACAGTCTGAAGGTTGGGGCCTGGCACCAAAACATGCCTTGCTGTCCAGATGCAGTCTTTTGTAAAGAATTTGTACTGTCTTTATCCAATTTCCCTTCTTAACTATGGCTCTCGGTGCTCAAACTCCCTCTGCTTTTTTTCTGTCAGGCAGAACCATTACTGAATTCATATTCCAAGTCCTTCTCCAGTATTATCACTGCTTTCCTCTCTTGAAGTGCAATTCTCTTCTGAAGAGGGACTCTGGGAAGGAAAGAAAAAAGCATTTCTAAAGGCTGCACAGTCCTCGTTTCTCCAAAGTCCTGCACATCAAGAGTGCTCACAGGCTGCACGAAGCCTGCCTGCCCATTGGGGTCTGATGGTGACACCCAGTACCACCAGTGACAACAGCCTCTGCTCTCCACTACAGCAGTGTGACCTCCAGGCTAGATCTGTGCTGAGCTTGGCATCCCACAATTACCTGCCTGAGCCCATCACTCAGAAAACAAGCCTGTCAAAGTTCCAAGGGACACCTGCATTTACTGTATCTTCCCTCAGCTGCCTCGGTCCTGCAGCTCCAACGAGTGTCAGCGACAGTAAGAAACTTGGGTTTGTCACTTCACAGGCAAACACTGGCCGAGTGACTCATGGTGGTGGCTCAGGACCGGTTATTCCTGCAGAGTTAGCTCTTGCTACAATACAAATCTTGCTTCTAACTCCAATTCCGGGTGAAGTTGTCAATATTTTTCAGCGTGGCTTGGCAAACCCCTCGGGAGCCCAGCTCAAGGTCTCCGGCCTTTCAGACGGGTTCTTCACGTCCTGCCGGCCACACGCTTGCCTTGAAGCAGGACTGTCCTCATGCTGGTTAAAGGAAACCCAGGAGAACTTCCCCAGTTCAAGAGAGACAAGGAACTACTGGAGAGTCCAATGGAGGCTATGAGGATGGTATAAGTGGACTGGAAGATCTCTCTGGTGAGGAAAGGCTGAGAGCCCTGGGGCTGTTCAGCCTGGAGAAGAGAAGCCTGAGAGGGGATCTTAGGAATGGTTACAAATCTCTGCAGGGTGGGGGGCAAGGAGAAGGGGCCAGGCTCTTGTCAGTGCTGCCCTGGGATAGGACAAGGAGCAACAGGTACAAACTGGAACCATGAAGCTTCCACACTTGGATTAACTTTCCTCTGAAGGCAGGTATGCAGGGACGCCACTGCACCAATCTCAGTTCTCAAACTGGCAAATTGCTGAGCTTTCATTTTTGTCCAGACACCCTCCACCCTCTTCAATCTCTTTAAAGCCATCTGCTCCACTCACATGGGCTCATGGGCCCCCCAAACGCCACACTGTCTCCGAACATCCTCAACTGATGAGCTTCTCTTCCAGCACTGGGTGAAAAAGCCATTGTGCTCTAGCAGTCCTGTTACCACTTGTCATCCAGCCACTTACATCAGCCTGTGACCTCTGAAATAAAAACATTTGCTTGCAGTTGGGTAGAGCTGGTTGGCTGGGAGAGAACCGAGAGAGAGAAATGATTGAAAAAACAGTCACAGAAGCAAGCTTCCAGAATATGTCTTCTGGGTTTTCCTTTCAACTTTGCTATTTCCTCCACTCAACTGCTGGTTCCCCATCAGAAAAAAAAAAAGGTTCAGCCAGAAAAGTCAATTTGATTAACTTTTTTACATACCCTCTAGCAGACGGGACTACTACAGCACATGTAATCATCTATAGTTCTGCTGTGCACAGATCAAAAGGACTTAAGTAATTGGGGGGGGGGGGGGGGAACCCACACTCATCTTAGGTTATGTGCATTCATTTAAATTTGCTACTGAAAGTATAAATAGGCCCCTAGAACCTGGTATTTCTAACGTGCCAATTATCTTCGTACTGTGGTACCCCACTCATTATCAAAAATAGCTTCACTTTAGGCTGAAAAAAGTCATGCTTTTCTTCTTGTATGTGGCTTTCTCTCATCACAGAATGGTAGGGGTTGGAAGGGACCTCTGGAGACCACAGAGTCCAACCCCCCTGCCCCAGCAGGGTCACCCAGGGCAGCCCACACAGGAACAGATCCAGGGGGGTTGGAAAGGCTCCAGAGAAGGAGACTCTGCAACCTGTGCCTGTTGCTCCTTGTCCTATCACAGGGCACCACTGAAAAGAAACTGGTCCCATCCTCTTGACGCCCACCCCTCAGATATTTGTAACCATTCCTCAGATCCCTTCTTGGGCTTCTCTTCTCCAGGCTGAACAGCCACAGGGCCCTCAGTTTTAGTCCACTTACCATCCTCATAGCTTCCATTGGACTCTCTCCAGTACTTCTTTGTCTCTCCTGAACTGGGAAGCCCAGAATTGGACACAGCACTCCTGATGTGGTCTCACCAGGGCAGAAGGGGGACAAGAACATCCCTCAACCTGGTCATGCTCTTCTTAATGCACTCCAAGATACCATTGGCCCTTCTGGCCACAAGAGCACACTGCTTGCTCATGGTGAACTTGTTGGTCTTCCAGCATTCCCAGACCCTTCTCCCTGGAGCTCCTTCTCAGCTGGTCAGCCCCTCACCTATACTGGTGCAGGGGATTATTCCTCCCCAGGTGCAGGACTTGTTGAGCTTTATGAGGTTCCCCTCCACCCAGCTCTCCAGCCTGTCCAGGTCTCA
>JANVCC010000261.1:1198501-1212228 GCA_025345505.1 Todiramphus chloris collaris
CTCCTTCCTCACCAGCATCTCCCTCGACGGGCGGCCCCCGCCGCCGGGCAACGACGGCCCCGCCGCCAGGCCCCGCCAGGCGCCGCCGCCGCCTCCGCGGCTGGGCAGCCCCCCGGCGGCGCCCGTCGAGCCTCCCCGGGCCCAGGAGGAGGAAGAAGAGGAGGAGGAGGAGGACGCCTTCACCGCAGTGCAGGTGCCGGCCGCCGCCTTCCTGGGCGCCGCGGCGGCGGGTAGCCGCGGCCGCCTCAACTCCTTCACGGCGGGAGTGCTGCCGGCGCCCTTCGGCCGCACCAGCCCCCAGGGCCCCGGCAGCGGCGGCGGAGAGCTGGGGCAGCCCGGCCCCGCCGCCGCCTTCGAGCTGCAGCGGTCCCGGTAAGCCGCGCCGCGGGCGGGACGGATGCGCTGGATGCGCGGGCGACGGGCTCGCCCCTCGGGAAGGGCGGGCGCGCAGCCGGGCGGCGGGGTCAGCGGCGGGGAGGGAGGGATGGAGGGAGGGAGGGAGGCAGGCCCGTTAGCGCGGGCTGGGGAGCCTCCCAACGCCGAGCCGGCCGGGGGGCAGCAGCGGCAGCGGCGGGGCCGTGCGACCGAGGGGGAGCCGGGCTGCCAGGGCGGCCGAGCCTCCCGGGCGGACGGGCGGGCGGTCCCAGCCGGGCGCGAGTGGCTGAAATTTTGTCTGCCGCTGAGCCGCGCAGCCGCCGGCCCTCAGCGCTGCTCCGGGGGCAGCTGTCACCCCTTTCTCGTGGCTCAGCCCGCCCTGCTGCGAGCCTGCGAGGCAGCAGCGTGGGGAGCCAGCCCGGAGCCAAGGGCACTGTAGCCAGATCCCTAGCCCGCAAAGGGGAAGGAAACCTTGGCACCGGTGCCCACGGGTGGCGGTGTGAGCGCGGGGCGCGGGCAGCCTCCCGCTGCCTCCCTCAACAAGCTCTTTATCTGCAAACATTTCGTGTTCCTCTGGGTTGTTCCTTGCCGCCGGGGACTCTCTTGTTTTTTAATGAGCTCATCTCAAAAGAACAACCTCACCTGCTTGAAAAGCTGAGACTTTTGTCTAAGAAGGTGCAGTCACGTAAAAATGTGCAAATGCATACGGATGAATTGCTCCACGGGTGCAGAATCATCCTCTTTCACTTTTGCAATACAGCATATTAATACATAGAGTCCCATTCTGCGATTCTGGGGTGTTCGGCTATCGAAGGCCAGGGGGGACTGGGGGAAGAGCTCAGGGAAGGAGCTGGAGGAACCGACTGCTCTCCCTGGGCCCACATTGGTTGCCACTCCCACATTCCCCATTAGCCACACTCCCTTCTTGTTTCTCCCTTGGACAAATAGGTAGACTTTGAGTCACATGTTATTGCAAGGGTTTATAAGGGTAATTGAGCATAGATCGCTGTAGAAAAATCCCTTTCAAAACCAACCAGCTTGGAGAAATTGGAGGTGTTCCAGGAGAAAATTGTCGTTGCTGAGTGCCCCATCGCTGGTTGTTACTTTTCCGTCCATCTGGATTGTGTTGGTCGCTTTTTTAAGCCCATTTTCAGGTGCCGTGCTAGGAACCCCAGTAAAATTCCTGCTGGTGCGTTTCCACCCTTCTTCTCCCGGTTGTGTGTCTTATCTCTCAAAACATTTCCAGCAGTGACAACCCTCTGAGTGCCCCGTGGGTCACCAGCACAGCAATGTGACACACACACGCTTGTGCATTTAGTGACATGGTTCTTCACGCTGCTGCCGGTGGCTTCGTGAATGAGGAGCAACCCACACACCCTGATTTGGGAATTCTTTTCTACTCTTGAACCTTTTACTTGGTGATAATGCACTTGGCAGTTCCCTCTTAGTGTTCAAGAGGCTGGATTCTCCTTGGCCTCCCAGTGAGTGAGTTCATTGTTCATGCAGGACTCCTTTCTGGATTCACAAGGATCCTCTCTGTTTTTCCTTGCTTGCACACTTGGATCCTGTGTTCAGTTCTGGGAAGGATGCTCAGATCTCACCTGTATCACTTCTTTCTCTTCCCATCATTGTTTTCCCTTGTCCCTGTTTGCCACTCTCTGAATTTTTCCTTCCACAACTGATGCTGCTTTATTTTTTTCTTCTGCTCCATGAGAACAGTGTGGAGTTCAAGAGGGAGAGGTAATTACTGGTTTTGTTTAAAACCTAGAAATCCAGTATCACGCGAGTTCCCCTGTGCTTGAATGGATAGCCCAAGTTGATGGTGAGGGAAATCATAGAATCATAGAACTGTCGGGGTTGGAAGGGATCATCCAGTTCCAATCCCCTGCCATGGGCAGGGACCCCTCCCACTAGAGCAGGGTGCTCACAGCCCCATCCAGCCTGGGCTTAAACACTTCCAAGGATGGGGCTTCCACCACCTCTCTGGGCAACCTGTGCCAGTGTCTCACCACCCTCCTGGGGAAGAACTTCTTCCTAATGTCTCATCTGAATGTACCCACCTCTAGTTTTGATCCATACCCACATCTCCTAAGGACCCTTCCGCAGGGTGCTCCTCCAGTTCTGTACTGGCCTTCCTTTGTACTGTTTTCTCCTGCTGTCTGTTTTCTCACGCAAGGGCAGTGCTGGTTTTCTCAGGCTCTTTTGTTTTCCTGAGAGTCCAGTTGGGCTGTGGTGGAGACCTTGCGTAACTCCAGCGAGAAGCGTGAGGCTCTCTGCTGTACCCCCTGCTTGCAGCTGGCCCTGCTGCAGGAGAGGGCTGCTGTGCCCCCGGCTCTGCTGGCGGCCGCGTCGCAGCCTGGGGCAGACTTTGCCCTGCCTTCAAGAGGTTTGTTTCTGCTCTGGAAAAGGTTATGTAGTTTTAAGGATCTGAAAGGGACAGCTGCAGACCATGGAGGTTGTATTGAGCATTTGCTCCTCCTTATCTCAGTGGAAAGATGTGGTAGGGGCTCCGAATGCTGGATTAGCTCTCGGCTGCACGGAAGATAAATCGTAGGCATGCACAGGGCTGGCACGAGCCCAAGGACGGAGGGTTCGAGCAGATCCTTCTGTGGCTCTCTTAATGGAGAGGAGGGAGCCAAATGGCCAGCACATGGCCTGCCCTTCCCTCTGTGATGGGGCCGGAGCGACAGCACCTGCCCAGAGACGGGCAGCAGCTCACCTGGAGGAGGATGCGGAGCAGCAGGGAGGAAAATCAGCATTTTTTTTGGCAGTCCGTGTGTGCATCTGCTGTCTCCTCCCACCCCTCCGCTCTCCTCGCAGCGGGCTTGAAACTGGGTTTGATGTAGCATTTGACACGACTAGTCCTCTGTGCTGGGACACGTGAGATGCTGTAACGTGAAACCATTTGCTATTGCAGTATCAGGCAAGACGGGCTGCCGTATGTTGTTGTTTTTACTTAGTTTCCAGAAACCATTGTGAACATATAATCAGAGTTTCCTGGCTTTTTAGGGGTTTTTTGTTTGTGTTAGCAGTTTGTATAAGTGCACACTGGTTTATATTTAACGAGGTGATCATTAACGTGGCTTGGTTTTGTGCTCTGCGTAGATTCGCACGAAACAAGCCATCCAAAAAAAAAGAAAAAGAAAAACCTGGGGTTCCTAGGTGTTCGGAGGCACGCGTCTGCGGGGAAAAACTCACTTGCTCAGAAGTCGCCTTGTCGATGCCAAAGGCTCCTGTCTAGGGCAGAAGGAATTGTCCTGGTTTTGTAGTGATTGAGTGGCTGGGGACGTGAGGCTGCTGGAAGCTGGGGCCGGGTTCTGCCAGGTTTGCCTTCACGTCGGATTAGGATTCGCGCTCGTAGCTGCGTGGTGAATTAGCTCCGCGGGACAGGGTTTCGGCAGCACCTCCTCAAAACCATGGCAGGTGCTGGGGGTTCGGTGGTAGCCCCAGGGACTCGGGTTTATGTACAGCCAGAATTCTTGTTGCCATAGTTTTCTTTGGGGAAAACGATCGCTGTTTATATATATATATGAGATATATGTATGACACATATATATATATATACACACACACACCTGAGGTTATATACATATATATATGTGTGTGTGTATATATATACACCTGAGGTTTCCTTTTCTTCCTAAGGCCTTTTCCAGGGGGCTGGGTGGTTGGAAATGAATTCTTGGTGTTGTTTTTGTTGTTTTGTTTTGTTTTTTGCTAAGGAAGGGAATCAGTGATCGGCTTCAGAGTTTAAACCTCACTTACAGTTGCATTTGTCTGTGTCTGCGTCAGACTGGAAGGCAGATGGGCTGGAGAATTCCTTCTGGGAGCAGCTGGTGCTGGGAAGCAAGCAGAGAGGACTATCTGCTGAGTAATGGCTGCGGGGAAGGTTCTCTCAAAAGGACGTTGAAGTTATCGTGGTCCAAATAGATTTACGTTCAGAATTTCTTGACCTAGAAGACAAATCTAATTTCCTGAGCATTTCTAAAATGAATTTATGATTGCTAAGTCTTGTGAAGATTCAGCTGGTTTCTCCCCAGTAGGAAATAGAGCTGCCTATGGCCTCAGTGTTCATCTCCGGAGAGGTGCAGTGCAGGGGGATGCTGGAATGGGAACCTGCCTGGCTTTTGTAGGGCTCACAGAGTGCAGAGGGTTGTGAATGCTGGAGGAAGCCTCCAGGGTGGCGCTGAGGAGCTGAATCCCACTGTTTAGTTTCATGTCCAAGGGCTGAGACATCAGAGTCCAGTCCCCTGCAGCCTCGGGTGGGTGGGCAGTGCAGACTCGGCCTACCACAGAAGATGCCTCCGAACTGAACGTGCTGGAGACAAAAGAGTCTCTCAGAAACAATTCTCTTACAGGCAGAGTCCTGAATGAGGAGCAAAACAAAGAGCTGGGAGCACCATCCACCCCGCGGGGTCAGCCCAGCGTCAGGAGTTGGCTTGTGAGCGCTGGAAGCACATCAGACCTTTTGTGTGCGAGGGAGACTCTGCTATTCACTGGACCTAAAGCCCTTCAGGCAGCCCAAGTTCCAGAATGTTGTAGACAAGAATAGCGTGAAAGCACCAATTTAATGGTTGAAGAAGTGAATGGGAAGTGCACATGCTGAACGAAGTCTTTTCATAGGTGTGTGACCTTTGATACCACCGATGGTTGCTGTCTCTAAACGAGGGGATGCTTACCGACTTCAGGAGGCTAAATGGCCTTCTTCTGCCACACTGGAAAGGGGATGTTCAACAACAGGGTGAACACTCAGGTAACAAGGGCTGTTTCTCTGGTTGCACGAGCACGCTGCTGCACCTCTTGGGGCAGGTCCCTCACAGTATATTGCTCACAGTCCATTGCTCCCCAGGAAAGGGCTTGCAGTGCCTGTGCATGCAGTTTTCAGACTGCTCCAGGAGTCCTGTGAGGGTCAGAGTGCACCCATGTCCTTTAGCATGAGCATGCTGAGAGGCTGGGTCCTCATGGTCTCTTTGAGCTGTGCAGGAGTGGTCGTTGACTGCAGGATGGGCTTCCTGAGCTGGGCATGTGCAAAGCATGGCCAGCCCCACACCCCCAGTGACCAGCATCCCTCACCATTGGGCTCTGCTGGCCTTTCCCCTTGTTCGGAGAACAGGTTTGAGCCTCTCTCTGCCATTTCCTTCAAACCTGGGGAAATGCAGCATCGGTTGACCAATAGTTCAGAAGTCAGTGCAGTGCAGAGACAGATGGACAGCACAGATGCATCAGTTTTGTTCCCTTAATACACACAGTTTCCAAAAAAAAAAGTCCTGCAGGGGTTTGTAGTGACAAAGGTTGAGCTTTTGTTATGCTGCTTAGCAAGCGTCTCTGGCAGATAAAAAGGGGCAAAAGCCCCTTGCTGTCAGTTCTGAAGAGGAGCTGGGGCAGAATGTGGTGTTCACTACTACTGGGGAATTAGAGACCTTCTCGGAGCTGCCTTTGCTGGAGCCTCGGGACTTGGCAAGCTTGGGAGCGCGATGACCGACAGGTAGCACGTGAGAAGCCGTGTTTGCGTTGGCTGCCTGTGCTGGCCGCCAGTTCAAAGCTCTCCCAGTCCAACCCAGCCTCAGGAAGTCCTGTGGTTTTACTGCTCAGGTGCTTAGCTGATCCATGGTGGCCCCTCCTGAACCATCAGGAGCGGGACGTTTCAGCAGGTTTGCTGACGTGGTCAGTGCATTTCCATTACTCAGTTTTTCTTTCCATCCTGTACCAGCAGAGCTCCTGTGGACCATCCCTTTTCCTTAGGAGCCTGCTACACAGCTTGCTGCTGCATGGTACTGCCGAAAGCATCTTGAAATGATGAAGATCAGTAGCAACCACGTGAGTCACCAGCCCTCCAGACCATCACACAAGCATAGTTTGATGGTAGATAGATAGGATAATGACAGATCATAGTTTGCTGACAGCTTTTGGATGGGAAGTGTGTTTTAATCTGTAATTATTATGACTTGGAGAACTCTTCTGCTGGAGGATACAGCTTCGCTTGGAACAGTTCAAAATAGCTAAAACACAAATACGAGATTTCCAAGTGATCTGAAAGGAAAAAAACCCCAACCCTCTAGTGATTTTATGGCTTCCTCTTTTCAAAGTAGTAACTATCAGGTGGGCTGTCCAGAGGCCCTGTAGAGTGGTGGGTGTGACAGGAGGTAAAGACAAGAAGTAGAACCAAATTGCGACTTTTCATTTTATTTTCAATTTTTTTTCCCATCCCTCTGATTCCAGCTGTTCATAGTCTGTAAGGCAGGATTTCCATGACAAAAACATAAAGGCTCATCTCATAATTCACCCTGAAAATGGTTGGGTTTACCTCCTGGGACTTCTATACATTGAAACTTCAGGAGACACCAACTTATCCGATGTTAAATCTGGGAAATCGGGTTCTCTTTGAGCCATGTGAATACCCACAAGTTTCACCTCTAGATGTTGGCTAATACTGCCAAGGATGCAGTCAGTCCTTCCTCACTTCCACACCCCGAACTGCCATCGGGGCTGTCATGAGATACAAGGCTTAGCAAGACAGCGGGTGCTGCGAGACATGGAGCTGGCTCTTTTCATAACCCAGGTGAAAGACCCCTCCTGCCCGTCTGCTGTAAGAAGCATCATTCCTGGAAAATGGGAATGGCATAATTTGGAATATGGAGAGCATCCACCAGCCGACCTGTGGTTTGCAAGTCACACACTGAGAAACTTAAGGAACGGTGTTTTGATTTCCTAAGCAGGGCTTAGCAGGAGTTTTATTTGCTGCAAGGGTAGGGTAAGGAGCTCGGCAAATCGGTTAGGGGAAGAAAATTTCACCAGTGGTTGGAGGAAACACGGTGTGCCCACGGGAACTTTCAGGTTTGCTGAGCAGGCTGCAGTATGCAGGTTTGGAGGAGTAGTTATTTAAGGTCCTTTTCCAGGGGCTAGCGTGTTAACATTCCTAGTAACTGCTTTCCTGTCACGAATGCTAAACTGTTTTCTGCCCTCATGATGTAATTCAAAGTCAACACTGCTCTTAGCAGCTACGTTCCGAGTAAGGAAGGTTTTATACTGTGGAAAATTTAGAAGTGAATGAGAAGTGAAGCAAAGGCTGCCTTCCTTTCTAGTATTTTTTTAAAAAGAACCTTTCAGCCTATATGTGAATATAACATGTTCTCAGCAAGCAGTTGTGTTTTCCTCCATGTCATTACAGATTAGGCCAGCAATGTGTTAGTTTGAGGAAAAAAAGGTTCCCTTCCCACAACTGAAATACGTTTTCCCTTGCTTGTCTTGGAATGCAGAGGAAGGTATGTCCTTTCTGACCCAGGATCCTGCAAAGCCTGTACTGTGCATTTACAGATGTATAAAATTACTCAGTTAAATCAAGCACCAGTGTCTAAAGTTAGGCTAGTAAGTAAATCTTGGCAGTATCAGGGATTTTACTGTATAATATTTGTGGCATTAAAAAATAGAAGGCTAGTTAATTTATAATAGTTTTTCAGACAGCAGTGGGTTGCATTTTGGTACTCCTACAGGTAATCGTGTTATCAAGGTAAATATGATGAGGTTTTCAAATCTACATGCTGTCAAGGCTAGTCAGAGACAGGCACACCAATTTATGGGTGAAGGCGTTCAAAAGAAGCATCAATTTTCCCACAAAAGAAAACAAAAAAAAAAATTCCCTGACTTTGTGTAAGGGGAAGAAGCTGTAAGGTGCTAGGCTGGAACAGAGACGAAGCTCTTTGGCTTGCTTTGCCCTTTCTCTGGGCTTTGGGTGGGATGCTGAGCACCAAGAAGTCAGCAGTGCTCCTCGGTTTGCAGCCTGCTTGCCGGTAACTCCTTTCTTTACATCTCTCCACGTGCTGCCTGCCTGCTGTGCGTGGCCTGGCCCATGAGCACGCAGGACAGAGCTGCACGTGGTTTTTGTGCGGGTGCAAGGGAAGAGACGTGATGGTGCCAGTGCAGCCTCCTCAACGGGTACCAACTCCTAGATGCTGCTGCTCCCCTTGGAGTTGAGCTTGTGCCTGGTGCAGTGTGGGAAGGCTGGTGATGGGTCCCTCTCTGCCCTCTGTGGGGCAGCTTTTCCTTTCCCATTTCAGGATGGAGAAAGAGCCACTGCAGGCACAAGGTCAGCAACTCCTGGGAAGGAAAGTGGATGGGGCAGCGTGCGAGAGGCTCCAGGACCCCCAGCAGTGTTGTTTCTGATGGGTCTGCCGTGGGTAGAAGTGCAGGGGAAAGTCCCAGCCCTCCACCGTGGCTGGTTCACTTGGAGGTTAATGCACCAGGAGGGAAGAGGAGGAGGTGAGAGCCCCGAGCTGACCCGTCTCCCTGTCCCACAGGAGGTGTGTGTGCTGCCACGGTGACATGGATTTTAATTCCATCACGTGAAAGGGGCAGACGTTGTTACCACTGCTTTTTGCAGAGATGACTCCCAGCACTGGAGCAGCCTGTTGCCCGCTGTGGCTGTAGCAGGGAAGTGAACTGTGAGCCCAGCACGTGCTGTGCCCTTGGTGTGCTGTGAGCAGCACAGCTTTGCCCAGCCTACTTGAGAGGGAGAGTTGCTGAATTTAGATTCCTGGGTATGTGGTGCTGGAGGAGGGGAGAAGAGAACCTCACTGCCCCAAGGACCTAGGATGCCTTCATCAGTCAGGGAAGACTGTTGTGTCACCTGGAGGGATGTTGGTTTCATCCAGGACCTCCAGCACATGTAGGGATGGAGAAAGGGAAACCAGAATGTGAATGTCACATGAGGTCCGTTGCCTTTAGGCCCTCGTGGATGACATACATACAGTTGTGTGTACACAAATACAGTCCATAACCAGAGTTCAGGAAGCTCTTGGTGTTCGTGCTGGCGTGTGCTAGGGACCTGCACATCCCATCCCACTGAACTCAGCCTCTCTGGAGGATGGAACATAAAGGAGAAGGTAAACATCAGCTGCAGTCCAAAATGTGTCTTGAAAACATCTTATTCCTCTGGTTATTTTATTACTCACCAAGCCTATCCCGTGTGTTGTCTGTCATGGCCCTCTGCAGACAAAGCTTTTATCTTCCCATTGCTTCTGCACTTGCTCGAGTACCTACAGATCCAAGAGCAAGGACATTCATTTCCTCCTCCTTCAGTGGAGGCTGCCATCAGCTGCACCCAGGCTAATGGGGGCTGACAGAAGGCGTGCCCGTGTGGCACTGGGGTGTGGTGGACTGGCACAGCAGGGACTGAACATCTTGGGTGACAGAGCTCGGTGGAAACGCCGTCTGCATCTCGGTACCTGTGACACGGGCAGCTAGCAGGCTTGGGAGCTGCAAGCAAACTTCGTAGCTCTCCAGATTTGCAATGAAATCATTTCTGACTGTAAAACACAGGTGGGTTTGGGTAATAGGAAGAGAGGAAAACCAGCTTTCGGATGCTACGGTGCAAAGTTCAGTTGCATTGCTTGGGCAGGAGAGGGGTGCAGGTGCTGCGGCAGGTTGGCTAAGGCGTGGAAAGCTCACCCACTGGTGTTCATAGTCCTGGCAGTACAGCCTTCAAAACACAAAAGGTGGAATTACTTTTTCAGAAATGGACTTCACATAACCTCCTGCCTTCGACCCGTTCTGGATCTTAGGAGCCTCCTTAATTTTACACAGCTATTTTCTTAATGAAAGCAACGCCGATCTTTAATTGGTGGTATTTACTGCTTTGGAGAATGCCATCTTTTAGCATTACCTAATCCAGAAGAAGTGGCAGCTAAGAGGTGGTTGCTTAAAAAGGCAGAATTATTTACAGCAGAACACAAAGTGCCACTGTCAAGTACCTCCACCGTGACCTTTGAGATTTATTTGTAAAATCCGTATTTTTCCGTGTGCATGACTCGCATCAAGATAAAATACTTTCCTATTTTAGAAAACCCTTCAGGTACAGCAGAACTCAAAAGCAGCCTCATGTGTCTGTGCACATTTAAGGAACAGACTTCATTGTCCAAGGCTTTTTTTTGCCTCTGTTTGTTTTAAAGGGATTATTATAAATAGTAGTTTCTTGTTTGTTCATTAGTTTCCTTATTGATGTAAGGCTGTCCGAGTCCAAGGCAGTGCTGGGGTGTAACAGGGAGCAGAGTTTGAGCAAATTCATTTAAAATTAAAAAAAAAACCAAAGTGCAAATGGTAGGAATTTGCCAGCCCCCTGAAACAGATGCTCTCAAAGTGGTATTTTGCGTTGCCATCCTCATGCCTGAAGGTCAAGGAGATGGTGTGAACAGAAACCTGTATTTTCTCCCGGTGAGCTGGTGAGCTTGCAAGCTTCCTTCCTTCTGCTGGAAGGATGGAGCCTGGCAGCAGGTGTGAGGAGATCTCTTTTTTTTCCTGGTGTGGCACGGGTGCCGTGCTTGGTGCTGTACCAAATGCCGCGACTCCTCCCTATCCCTCCCCGAGCTGTCTGTGCAGCAGGGCAGCACGGGGGTGGGGGCTGTCGCTGGAATTTGCTCCCTGAGGAAGGATGGAGGGGGAGCAAAGAGGCTGGGCTGAAAAAGCCCTCGTGAGCCGCTCTGTGCTGGCAAAGGTTAAGGTATCTGACAGTGAACGGGCTCTGGATGAGTTGCAGGGTTGCTCGGGCAGGGATGAGGATGGATTCGGCCCGTAGTGCCGGATACAGGAGATCAGTAGCCGAGGCTGGCACGGTCTGCTGTGCAACTGGCAGTTGCCTTGCAATTGTTGCAGTTCTCTTTTTTGTACAATCCACAAGAATATTTCAACATGGCTTTTACCTGTGTTGGTTTTCTGTGTGTGTGTCGTTTACATATGTTCATTAGATGGAACACAGCTTTTGAGAAGCTCTTGACCCTTACATCCACCTTTCCATGATGTGGGCTTCTGTTAATGAAGACTTGACTTCACTGCTCCAGCGTTTGTTCTGAATTAGAGATCTGTCTTGCATTTTTCCAGCTAAAGAAAGTAGAGCAGTCGAGCAATTCAAGCTGGAATTTTTGAAGGAGCCTCTGAACCTGGAATTTTGAGGAACTCTCTGAACTCCTTTGAAAAAACAGCCTGTGCTCTTCTGCTACAGGCTTTCACAAATCTTGTTTACCACCCTGTCCAGACCTGCTCCCGTTGGTATCCTTGCCCTCCGTGGCATTGTTTCGGGAGCGGATGGCGTTGGCATGGGCTGTAATTACAGCTCTGCTGTTACTGAAGCTAACAGCACACCTCTGGGTTCATCAGCGAGTCACAGAGCTTGCTTTGTGCTGACACATTAACAGAAATGGGCAGAAGTGGTCCTTATAGATCCTAAAATGTAGGCACAGCACGACTGTTCCTTTGCATCTTAGCCCGTGGAGGGACGTGGGCCATAAGGAGCTGAAAACTGGGGGGCAGTTTGTGTTTTTCTGCTGCAGTGTGATTGTAATTCTCTGGTCGCTCTTCAAGATGTTGTTTCCACAAACTCAGAATGAGAGCAAAATTAGAATTAAAAGGACATCTGAAAGGCTTGGTCAGCTCCTCACATGACGTGTCCATGTCAGTGATGGCCAGTCCCGCTGGGAAATGCTCTTTTTTGCTTTGCACAAGCTGTTTAAACATCTCATGTGCTGAAACAAAACTAAACAAGAACCAGCAGCGCTATTTAAACCCAGAGTCTTTGCGAGACAATTGGGCCTTCTCCATCCAGAAGGTGCCTGTCTGTGTCAACAAGCAGCATGGCCCATCGGGGTCAGGTTGGTAGAGCTCGGAGCTTGGTCCATGCTGTAGGCATTCATAGAATCACAGAATCATGGCATGGTAGGGGTGGGAAGGGACCTCTCGAGATCAGCGAGTCCAACCCCCTGCCCCAGCAGGGTCACCCAGGGCAGCCCACACAGGAACAGAGCCAGGGGGGTTGGAAAGGCTCCAGAGCAGGAGACTCCACAGCCTCTCTGGGCAGCCTGGGCCAGGCTCTGGCACCCTCAGACCAGCTTTAGCATAGAGCTGTGGACTGGACACCCAGCAGTAGTCCGAGGATGGGCACTGTGCTCCTTCAGGGTGTCACTTGGCTTCCTGCTGTTGGAGGGGAAGCCGCCGTGCTCCAGGGCTGCTCCACACTGCAAAGAAGAACGTATCATGAGCGGGCATGGTCAAGGGACCTGTTTCAGTAGCATGTTTCTGGGACAAAGTCAGGCGTGGTGGAGGTAGGGCTGTAGTGTCTCCGATCCCTGTTCTGGGACAGAGGGATTTACACTGAGCCAATTTCAATTCCTCACACCTTTCCTTGCTTTTGGGTTAGTGCACATGCTGTTTGACCCTGTGAATTCAGATGCTTTTCCCCCAGTCGTTTCCACTGGAAATTACTGACTTCCCTCTTTCCACTGGGGATTTTAAAAAAAGATTTTGTAGGGAAAACATATTTTTTTTCCCCTTGTTGAATCAGAGCACTGGGCACCTGTTTTCTTCTTACTGATCAGTTGTGGGCTTTCTAAATCTTCACTTTGTAATGTGGTAGAGTCTGTGAAGATGGGTTTCTTTTTTAATTGCAGTTATCCACATTAACAGACATCCTTCCCATCTGTTTGGTGGCAAAGCCGAAACAGGAAAACCAACATTTCAAAATTCTGCATCACATGTTTGTGGCAGTTTGTGAGCTTGGTCAACACAGAAGCCTAATGTCATACTCAGCATGGCTTTACCCTTGCCCCGTGCTGTTTTTAGATGTGAACATGCAGCAGCTGAGGAAGTTAGTGGTTTCTGTTTGTGAGGTCCGCAGAGTAGAGTTCATTTGTTTAATTAAAAGCGAGGAAAAAACCCAAACCCTGCTTTTATAGCAAGTCCAGCTAACTTCACTTTCAGTGGAAGCAATAAGGCACTGTTTTGCCCGTGACTTCTCCGTAAGTAGCTACCAACGGAGCACCCGTGTGTGCTCCCACCCCAGATTTGCAAGGGGGTTTTGCAGAGGGGGTTTTTGGCTCCCTGCACCTCCTCCCCAGCACTCTCCTGCTTCTCCCCTTCCCCAGGCAGATGCCACCAGCCTTTGCTGGACACAGCCGCTCTGAGCACAAAGCCCTTCCCCCCTCCCCGGGCTTGTTGCTGTGCGGGTGTGGGGAGCAAAGGGTGGCAGAAGCAAAAACAGCACAAGTTTTGTAGAATTCAGGTTGCTGCTGTAGGGGCCGTGGCCCTTGCAGAGTGGCACTGAGTTCAGACTGCTTCCTCTGCAGAGGCTTGTGGGGAGGAGGGAAGATGCTGTGGGCTCTTGGCTGCTGGGGGAGGCAGTGGCAGAAGTGTGTGTTTGGTTCCTTTGCTGGATGGATTCTTCAGAAGGTCCCGTTTCTGAAGGAAAAATCTAGGCATATACATCTCCTGATTTCCATATAGAACCAGGGGACTGTTAGGGGCTGGAAGGGACCTCTGGAGATCGAGTCCAACCCCCCTGCCCCAGCAGGGTCACCCAGGGCAGCCCACAC
>JANVCC010000261.1:1212238-1225532 GCA_025345505.1 Todiramphus chloris collaris
CCAGGGGGGTTGGAAAGGCTCCAGAGAAGGAGACTCCACAGCCTCTCTGGGCAGCCTGGGCCAGGCTCTGGCACTCTCACAGGGAAGAAGTTTCTCCTCATGTTGAGGTGGAACTTCCTGTGTTCCAGTTTGTGACCGTTGCCTCTCACCCTATCCCAGGGCAGCACTGACAAGAGCCTGGCCCCTTCTCCTTGCCCCCCACCCCTCAGATAGGTGTAGACATTCATAAAATCCCCAGTAGCCGTTACCAGATCCTGCCCGAGAGGAAATCTTCCCCGTTCTCTACTGCTCTGTCACAGATAACAGATTGAGACTCTCTTAGCAGTCTCATCCCCTGTTTTACCTGCTGAACTTGTACAGCTGGTTTCCCACCATCAGAACCCAGTATGCCCATCACCGCACTGGGGGCACTGCTGCCTGCCCAGGACAGCCCCGGGGCAGGGCCAGAGCTTTTCATCAGCTGGGGCAGAGCCTGAGCGCTGGCTGCAGGCACCTGAGCTGCTTCCCTCCCACTGCCTCCCCGCACCTCCTGGCTCCGGAGAGCGTCCCCGTGGGACCATCCCTGACCATCCCTGTTCTGTGCAGTGCCGGCCGGAGCACGGTGGGGTGGCTGGAGCTGGCACTGCCAAGGCTTCGAACAATAGCTCTATGCCCACGGTATATCTGTCCTTAGTACGAGCACAGATGTTTATTCTGCGTTGATATCTGTATTTGTTCTTCATGAGGTGCAGGGATAGGTTTTTCTGGTTGTTAAAACAGGTTGTTTTCCCTGTGTAGAACTGCACTGGTTCTGTTACCAAATTTGGTTTTATTTCTTCCCTTGCTCCTTCCCTTGCTCCTTCCCTTGCTCCTTTCCTTCAAAGCATGATACACTTGTTTGGTTAGGTGCAGAATTAGTTCAGACCTGGGCAGGCTGGAGAGCTGGGCAGGGAGAATTGAGTGAAATACAAGAAGGGCAAGTGCAGAGTCTGGCAGCTGGGGAAGCACAGCCCCAGGTACCAGTACAGGCTGGGGACTGACCTGCTGGAGAGCAGAGCAGGGGAAAGGGACCTGGGGGTCCTGGTGGGCAGCAGGGTGCCCATCAGCCAGCAATGGGCCCTTCTGGCCAGGAAGGCCAATGGCATCCTGGGGTGGGTTAGCAGGGCTGTGGTTAGGAGGTCCAGAGAGGTTCTCCTCCCCCTCTACCCTGCCCTGCTGAGGCCACAGCTGCAGTGTTGGGTCTGGTTCTGGGCCCCTCAGGTCCAGGAGGACAGGGAAGTGCTCAAAAGAGTCCAGCACAGAGCCACAGAGATGATGAGGGGAGTGGAACATCTCCCTGCTGAGGAAAGGCTGGGGGAGCTGGGGCTCTTCAGCTTGGAGGAGACTGAGGGGTGACCTCATTAATGGTTATAAAGATGTAAAGGGTGAGTGTCAGGAGGCTGGAGCCAGGCTCTGCTCAGGGACATCCCGTGACAGGACACAGGGCAATGGGTGCAAGATGGGACATGGGAGGGTCCATGGAAACATGAGGAGAAACTTCTTCCCTGTGAGAGTGCCAGAGCCTGGCCCAGGCTGCCCAGAGAGGCTGTGGAGTCTCCTTCTCTGGAGCCTTTCCAACCCCCCTGGATCTGCTCCTGTGTGGGCTGCCCTGGGTGACCCTGCTGGGGCAGGGGGGTTGGACTCGATGATCTCCAGAGGTCCCTTCCAGCCCCTACCATGCTGTGATATAAAAAACCATGGGAAGGTACTGGGTAGGGAAATATTCACTGCATTCACTGGGCCTTCCTCTCTGCACCCTTCTGGCTAATAAGATTTTTTGAATGCAAGCAAGTTCAAGAGGGTCCTAAACAGTTTCTCTTCGTACATTATATTATTTCATCAGGGTACTGTTTTCTGTGTATTACTTAGATACCACTTTAAATATATTTTGAAAGCTTTAAGTCACCAAAAATATGCTACAAAAGTTTATGCTTCTTGAGCTCCTACTTAAAGCCAAAAGAGCTATGTATTTACAGACAGTAATATGCGTTGTTTTGGGGAGGAGACTGACCCCTTTTATGCTGGCAATGGGGAGAGCCTGTGCCAGGCTGCCCAGAGAGGTGGTGGCTGCCCCATCCCTGGCACCACTGCAGGGGAGGTTGCCCGGGGCTCTGAGCACCCTGCTCTAGGTGCAGATGGCCCTGTCCCTGCAGGGGGGTGGACCAGACCTGGAAAGGTCCCTTCCCACCCAAACTGTGCTGTGAATATTTCTTTATTTGCCTGTCTGATCTTCTGCTTGGAAGATGAAGCATTTTGGTAGCAGCTTTGTGGTCTGGTTGCTCGATATCTGTCATAAAATGATGGAACTGCTGCAGGCACAGGGAAAAGCGGAGCTTGCGTTCAGCTCACCAGTAGCAAACTGGGAACACCAGGGAAACTGTTGTGTATACATAATCCCATTAGGCAATATTATTTTTTTTTTCCTTTCCCTTCCCAACAAAGCTTCTAGGTCTGTGGTGAAGTATTTTGTGACACGTTTCTGAATGGGCCTTTTGCCCTGCTTTCAGTTCTTTAATGCAAGGAGCTTTACTGGGAAACAAGAATCTCTTTCTTCTCCGCCTGTGTTTATTCAGCTTGGGGCTGTGGTGCCGAATGTGCAGACAGACACACGAGTCAGATGATCTAAGGTGTGTGATATCATAAGGTTAGCCACTTCGCCCAATAGCCGTTTAAAATCCCTGTTGGACTTGCTAGGTCTGCATTTAATGGCTATGCCATCTAAATAGGTCTGGATCCTTTTTAAAAGACTGATTTTTCTGTGTTTTCACACTTCCTGGTGTTTTATTCAATCCCATCTTTTGGAAGAGGTGGCCAGTTTGAAAGGAGTATTTCTAGATGAGCTTTAGTCATTGGTAAAAGGCTGTACAAAACCAGAGCCTGACTCTGCGGGCACAGAAATGCTCACTCTGGCTCTCCCAGGTAACTTGCTGCCTTTCCCTGCCTAACACAGGCAAAACGTGCATCTTTCTCGTTTCATTGCAGCACAAGCCCTGAGGTTTCTGTAGAAGAGCATCATGAGCAGTTAGTACCTGTGGTAAGAATCTCAGGGTGCATGAGCTTTTGCAGGCTCAGAGCAGGTTATCAGTATAGGTGACTTTTTTTTCCAGTTATTAGTCTGGTGTATTTGCAAATCTTGGGAGAGAATGGGCTTTGAGATCTTTCCGTGAATGGATGTGTGCAATTAGCTCTTGGAATATGAAAAGCTGAATTTAGTGTATGCAACCTGAAAGAATACTGGACACTCAATCAGTGAAGTCTGTGACAAAACCTGATCTTCATCCAAAGTGGTGGCGGAATCAGATTTTTTCAAGGCTTTTCATGCTATATTCTCCTTTATAGATTTAGTCTTCTAAGAGACAGGCTGAGCTGCTGTGAAATTTTTTCCTAGCTGTTTTTCTGGGGTTTTTTTTGTTGTCTGTCTGATGCTGCTCACAGAGCAAAGGCTTTTCTGCCTGGAGGTGCCTCTGTGCGATTTGGGACAATTAAAGGAATTACTGGCCCCAAAACAGAGGCTGGCTGGAGCAAATAGGCTCACAGTTCCAAGATTTCATTTCACAACCTGAAGTATCATCAGAAACTGAAATAGCTGCTGGTTCAAGGTACCAGGCAGGTCTGACTTTGCTCCCATAAAACCCCATGTTTATGTTTTTCAGCTTTCAGGAGCGCGTAGCTTTTTACGTTGGATGCAGTGGGAGAGCCACATCCACTGCATCTGTTTCCAGGGACTCAAAAACTTCTTTTATTTTCTTTGTGCATACCCAAGTGCCTTCAGCATAACTCAGTGCTGGTGTTTGAAAGGCTCCATGTGCACACAGAGCACGCTGCTGGCTCGGGGAAATGAAGGAGCAAACAACGCACACGGTGAGCTGTGGCTTTTAGGATTTTTAGTATGGTTTTTTATGATGATTGCAAGCGCTAAGCAACATTTCTAAATCACACGATCCCATCAGGCCTTCTCTCCATCTTTGCTGCAGAGGAAATTGCTCCAGTATCACCGACTTCAGAGCCTTGCAATACGTGACAGAGGCTTTTTCAAGTTCCCAGAGTGTTGGGATGCTTTGGAGATGCTCAGTCTAATCCCCTTGTATTCTGTCTTTTTGACAAAGTTCCTAACTTTCAAGGTCAACAACACCAACAAAAAAAAGATGGAAAAAGATGCCGCCTTAAAGACCAGAAAGCAAAACTAAGACTCTGTAGGGATTCACAGAAATTCATACATTTTTAACATGTTTTAGCTTTGTGTTTGTTGTTTAAATGAATAGTACGGAGTCACAGGTCTCCTGTGCCTTCTGCTCTCAGAGAATCAGCAAGGACTCCTGGAGGCACCATTTGCAGCTGTAGAGTCCTTGCACGTACTTTTATTTTTTTTACTGGAAATAAGACTCTCTGAAAACCAGTGAATACCACCAGGGAAGTGGTCACAACTGTCCCCACCGCCACGGTGCTTTTAGCATCTGCACTGACACTGCTGGTCACGGGGGGATGCAGCTTCCGAGGCAGACGTGGGTCCAGGGCAGACGGGCTGGGGCAGCTCGGGTACCGCAGTGCTGAAGCATCCCCCAGGGGTAGGGGAGCTGCCTCTGTTCTGACATCTGTAACGGGAGCCGGGGCACGGTGGGGGTGAAACTGGAAAACAAGCCAACACCCTTGACTAGCACAGAGGGTCCTGAGTCCACAGGAGGAGGTGTGGAGAAATGCAAGGGGAACCACACATCCTTCTGGCTCTTGCGCTTTGTCCTCACATCTTCACCCCTCCAGTGGTATTTGTGGGGAGGGTCTGGAGACAGGGACCCCCTTTGGCCTCTGATGCCAGACACCTGTGGTACTGAACTCAGTCAGGAGGGACTTCTGGTTTTGGTTTTTTATTATTACTATTTGGTTGGGTTTGTTTTGGTTTGTTTGCAAGGCAACTGCCTCCTATTTTGAAGACACTGTTCGACTGTGGAGATGACCCGGTGGCACTGTTACCCCTCCACAAAAGCAGCTGGCTCCTCTGGGCCACGCTGACCCCCTGACAGCTTGCTAACCTGTCACGGGACAGGGTGTCCTCTGCTGGACCGAGATGTTCAGATTCAGCCAAAGTGACCCGTGCTTTGCAGGAGCACAGGTTTTGTAAAGGTGCCGGGAGGAGGTGGTTTTGTAAGGGTGAGTGATGGTCACGCCAGGGTGGAGCCCGCACACGGCTGGCTCCTGCTGCAACCAGTCCCAACAGCAGCGTGGGTCCCGCTGCCTGCAGGGCTGCCTGTAATCCTGTCTTCAGAGTGAAGCCAGCCATGAAGTGTCTTAATTAAAATACCTGTGCCTGGATGACTTAATGCTTTTTGACAATAATAGAATTACTGGCAATAGCGACAGTTCCTTGAAAAGCAAGAACTGACGCTGCCGAGTTGTCACAGTGCACGGTGTCGGGATGGGACACGGAGGTGCCCCTTGCGTTTGTGACCCGTGTTTTTGAGAGCTTCAAGTGTTGGAGTCTGTGAATGGAAAGAACATCATGTCTCCTCCTCACTGGGCCATGCCATGGCCAGCTCCCCAGTTCCAGTGGAACTGCACGGGTTTAGTGGCAGTAGTAGCATGGGAGGTTGGTGTTACTGAGTTTCCTCTGAGTTTGGGATTTTTTTTATGTACGCACGGTCTATCAAATCTTTTTCCTCTCCAGTCAGAGGTTAGAACAAGCATCTTCCAGAGAGCGAGATAAATATTCCTAAAATTAAAGGCTTGATTTTGTAAAAAGGCTTACTGGGCATTTAGCTCTGCTCTGGAGTAGTGCACAGAGCTCGAAATAGGAATGAAAAATAAGAAACGCTTGGAGTGAAAGTCGTCTCTGTGAAGGACTCTGCAGCCCAGGGAAAGCTGCTGCTGCTCCAGCTGCCCAGCAAGCATGGCAGGGATGGCGTGGGATATTTTCAGGAGTAAAGGAGGGCAGGGCTTTTTTGCCTGTCTTTTCCCATGACAGGGGTAAAGAAAGTAGCTCCTGTTTTTACTGCACGTGTACGGGGCAGGGAAAGCCGTCGGGGGAAATACAAGGTAGGGAAGAGGAAGCAGCGGTTTCCTTCTTCCTCCCACTTCCCTCTTCGCTTCCCCATCCCTCCCCCATTGTTGGGTGTCAAATGGTGTGGAGATTTGGGCCCAAGGCTTATTTCATAGCGAGATACAGATTGGGAGACTGGTTGGGGGTTACAGCTCCCTGGCACTCTGGTGCCGCTCTCGTCGAGCGCAGAGCTGGAGGCAGAGCTGCTGGGCTGTGCCCGGCAGAGGCAGCCTGGCAGGGTGGCAGCCGGCCCGTTGCCTCGGGAAACGGCGATTTTGGTGATGCAGAAAAGTGTCTCTTGGCTCTTCTCATCTAAGAATAGGATAGATAATCTGGCATTCCCAGTTTCAGAGAGTCGGTGCTCTGAATGGCTCGGGAAATGCCATCCTTTAGCGGGAGAACGTGCGTTTGGGGGCTGCGTGAAGCAGAGCACACACTGTTTGCCCACAAGTGAAACTCAGCAGGCTGTTCAAGCCACCATCACGTTGGTCTCCTCACTCTTTTTTCAAATCCTTGTGTCAAATAACCATGAGAACTAGAGCCAAAGTGCTGCTTGAGGAGAGAAGTAGGACAGCTCAAGGAATAGATGGGAATACAGGATGAATGTGGTGCTTTAGTGATGCCTTGGTACAGCATCACCCTGGCCAGACAGGCAGGAGGAGAGAAACCTCCCCAAAGTGTTTGGACCACTTTGCAAAAGATTTTGAAATGATTCTTTCTTTCTTTTCTGTAGTCCAGTGGCTTGCCTTACAGTGGCAGAAAACCTGCTCCTCCTGTGGTCACAGCCTGGAAGGAGCTGCTGGAATGGTTCTAGAGAATACAGCGGAGGGGTAATTAGAGGAGACACAGCAGCATGGCTCTGCTTCATACGTTATCTATGATGCCTAATGGAGCTTCTCCAACAGAAGTGATTTCTTTTCCTCTCTCCTTGTGTGAGGCGGGTACAAGCCTATAAGCCAAAAAAAGTCAGATAAGTGAATATTAACAAAATGTGACATTAATTCTTGACAGAGCAGACTCTGGGAGAAGGGGGTTGCATTTCCAATGGATTTAAGGAGAGCTTTGTTTATGCAATCCTGTTCAGCATTGTTGCAGGATGTCCCTGAGAAAGCTCACTCTATTTCCTACGCAGAGACTACCATTTCAAAGGGGGGGTTACAGTTTTAGCAGTGGTTCCCCTCTTTCTTGTGGTCACAACAGCCAAGCATTATGTGTGGAGAAGAGTAGGGAAGCTGTGGCTAAGCCAGATTTTCCATCAGCCTGGAAACACAACCTTTAGTGCTGTTAAGCCAACCAGAGGAAACTCTGAGCTTTTCCACAGGAAGCACAGTTTTTCAAAAGGGTGACATGTGCAAACAGTGGGAAATGGGTATTTTTTTTTTCCTAAGTATGAGTCTTTTACATATACAGATGGGTATATACGTCTGTGTGTGTATTTAACAAGAGAAAAATAATGATTTCAAAGTGAAACATCGGCTTCAGACAGATCAAAGTGCTCTGTTGCCCACAAAATGTGAGGTTTTTTGATTTTGCTGAGAGTAGTGGCTAAAAGGAAAACAGAGTTGTTGTTTCTGTTCAGTAATTGAGTCAAAAGCCTGCACCAAGGACTAGCAGGAACCTCTGTCCTCCGCTGCTGTAGTCAGCGTTCCCCTTTGCTGGAGCTGCTTGGCATTTTCAGCCTGAAGATTTTGCCTTTATGGGGTCCATTATTTTTCCTCGTCTAAAATTGTATGGCTTTGACCTGCTCATTTCTATCAGTGAAAACCTGAGTTTGATTTAAGGGAAAGCAGGTCAGCCTTTTGATTGATGTTCAGCTGCTGTTGTACGGCGTACTTCATTCACTGCAAGCAGTGCTTGTTTCCCCGAGTCATCTGCTGCCCTGAGCCAAGGCGATGCTTGCAGACAGACAGCTCTAATTGGACGCAGGGCACCTGCTGTATCAGTGATTAAAACTGAGAAACATTATGAGTAGTTATTGTATAACTGGCTTGGAACCGCTCTGTAACGACGGTACATTCGCCATCAGATTAGGTCATGAAGCAGCTTTACTGCAGCTAGGAAAATTAGGATCAAAAATAGTCCTCTGATTAAAACTTGGAGAAGAAGGATGTGCAAAGGCAGATGTAGGGGGGAAATTAAGCAGTCTGCGTATGCACGGTTCTTGAATTTAAAGAGAAGAACTGATTGAAGCCCTGTGCTAGCTCGTTTCTCACAGCCACCCTGTCTTAACAAAATTCAGCGAAAGATCAGAGCGGTCTGGGAATAAGTTGCCTGAAATACAAACCATAATGGCTCAATGTATTAATAGAGCGAATTTAATAGCTTCCGTGGCCATGCAGTTGTTCTGCAGCCTGCAATAGCAGTTGTCTGGGTTTAGATTAATTAATTTATCCCACATTTAAAATAAATTTCATACACTTTATCAAACGTTTACCAGCAGCAAAATCTTTTCTCTTTGAAGCCACGTTTGCCTTCTGATATCATCAGGAATTAGTCTCCTTCTCTTCCACTCTCTGCTGCAGCACTGTGATTCCATCAACCTCTGGGCTTCCTGTGAGTCCCTTACGTTCCGACAGGCAGTTTTTAAAAACCAGGGGGGAAAAAGAATGTTTGAACTGATAAAGAAAAATAGTTCTCATTTTACTGCTGTTGTGTTGCTTTCTGCATTGAGCAGAAAAGCATCAGCTGTGCTGGAGTTGTGCTGGCGGGTCCATAAAGGCTGGACCTGGTCAGCATGGTGCAGAACGGCTTGGGGACGGATGGGAGCAGCCTCCAGGGATGCAGGAACATCAAGTCTGCTGCTGAAAATTGGGGAATGTTTTTGGGCTGATCTGCTTAAGCACAGCAGGTCTTTTCCTCCCTCACAAAACACAGTAGGAGCAGATCACTAATTGGGTTTTTTCACTTGTGTGCTTGTTAGCGGGATCGATTCCCTTACCTGGCGGGCTGCAGGAGCCCTTCTGGTCCTGGGATCCAGGGGGTGGGTAGATGGCTGAAGCAGCACTGTGTCTCTTGGTCACAGCATGAGTTTATTGGCATAAATCAGACCGGTTTAAACCAATTATGAAGCCATAGTTTGCAGGAGGTCTATGTGGGGGCTGACCTTTACTTCATTGAGTCTTACTTTGGTGTCAGGATATTCTGTAGGTCTGTAAAGGTTAAGTTGTCCACGTTAAGGTTAAGTTGTCCACATTAAGTTGTCCACGTTAAGGTTAAGTTGTCCACGTTAAGGTTAAGTTGTCCACGTTAAGTTGTCCACATGAAGGTTAAGTTGTCCACGTTAAGTTTCTCCTTGCACCAAGCCTCCAGCTGTGGGCTCTTCTGCATGGAAGGTACCTGAGTTTGATTAGTCTTAATGGTGTTCACTTTTTAAAACCTCATGCCCACCTTAGACAAAAGTCAGTATAGTTTGGGTTGACATCTGTTCAACTGATCTCTGTTTACATCTGGCTCAAGCCCATTTTGTATATTGAGAGTGATGCCACGTTGAAGTAGGTGTCACCTGTTGTCTGTGACATGGGACTGATAAAGGATCATGATAAAGCTGAATCCAGTTGCTGTCAGCTGCCCCTGTGACAGCTCCACTAGCCTGGGCATTTACAGGGCATTTGTAATGAGAGAGAACATCAAATGAACTGAGACAAACAAGCACCGCCAAATACGATGTACCCCAAGCTCAAATATGACATACCCCAAGCTCTGAGGTTAGCATGAGCCTCGTGCCTGTTCAGGAAATTGCTGTGGGCTCAGCTGGGAAGCAGCAGAGATGCTCCTGGCCATGAGCATGGTCCTGTCTAGCTGGGGCAGTCAAATTCGCGTGCTGAAAGGCTGATAGAAAGTGGTTCCTGATCAGCATGATAAATGGAATTTTGCATGATAATATGTTTACAGCAGGACAGATGTACTAATAACACGTCCCCTAAAGACTTCGACGAAGCTATAAAAGAACCAAATCTCTGCTGAAAATGCTGGCAGCAGTAGTATTAATTGTGTAAGTTACAGCTGATAATTGTCTTGTTTCATTTGAATGAGGCAGTCGGCTATTAATGGCTTGCACTCTGTAGTACCAAAACAGCAGACTGTGCAAAATTTGTCAGTCTGGATAATATAGTCCTATATTAGCAATGCATCCTAATGGCCATACTTCAGTGGGTAGGGAAGGGAAGAAGCATTACAGTTAATTTCTAATGCTGTTTCATCTTCTATATCAAAATACTTGCTTATGTGCCTTCAGGAAGAGAACTTATTTTCCTCATCTACAAATTGTTTGATGTAAGACAATGCCTGCAGTAAAAAAAAAAAAAGGGAAAAAAAAAAAAGAAGAAAAGCTCTTTTTGTGGTTATTGATTGAAATAGAGAATGACTAATTAGCTGTCTTGTTCCACTTATCTCTTCCACACTGGTGATCTGGGTGAAAATCTTACCCTTGTTTTTATGTGTAGGAGAGACCCCACTGTTCTGCAAAGCTGTTACAGAGCATGCAGGTGCACAGGGTGTACATGGATGTAATACAGAAGTGACCCAAAAAACCTGTTAGAATAAGTTATCGAGCCTATTTAAAATAAAACACAAGTAAAATGAAGTAATTACACTAGGTATTGTGCTAGGTTTACGGTTAAATAAAGATCTTGGAGGTAACTAACCAAACTTAAAGCCCCTCTGGTCCAAATTGAATTAATTTTTGTGACATCCTAATTCATTTGCATTCCCAAAGTGTGTTCCGTTTCATCTGCGGTGAGTTGAGCTGCCGACAGCATCCCAGAGGAGTGTGCTTCTAGCAGTCCTAACCCACATCCTTGCTCTGGCTGATTAATCTGTAAATCCTTCAAAATTTCCCTCCCATGTTGTTACATCAAAGCATCCTCAAGGAAAACATGTGAGCAGAATCCTGAAATGTGCTCCTTTAGGGTGAGAAGGAGTCTTTGTGTCTTTCATCAGGGAATACCTCGGGGTGTTTTATGGGGAAACAGGCGGTTGGCTTTCTAGGGTGCAGGATGTGTTGGTTGGTAAGGGAGAGGGAGCTGATGGCTTGGAGAAGCTGCCTGGAGATGCTCTATAAAAATTGTCCTTGCTTCCTTGTAACCTTTCATCAACCTAATTCATTGCTAACGAGCTGCGAGTTCATTGCAATTCATTGCAGAGCTTTACAATTGTCACCGAGTCAGATGACAAAGTGTCTCATTTGATGTTACCAAGAAAAATTGTCTGATGGATGCAGGACTGGGCAGGGGTGTAACTTGGAAAAAAGTCTGGGGCCTCGTGTTTCTAGAAAGGGTGCTGTTGAACTGCAGCAGTTTTGAGAAGAGAAAGGAAGGGGGAGACCAGAATAACAGAAAATCTTTGTTAGTTTATGTCCGGGACCAGAATAACAGAAAATCTTTTCTAGCTTGCACCCGCAGAGGTTTTATCCTTGCTCACCCTAGGGAGATGGTAATGTGATTGATTTGTTCCAGGCAGATAGGCAAAGCCTTAAATATCAAATATACCCATTTCTGCATTGGCTTCGTGCTTTTTCTTCCTAAAATCATGTGCATGTATATAAGCAAATGAAACACCAACAAGAAAAAATACCAAAAAACCCCAACCAAAAGCCCAAAAGGCTCAGCTAATTAGAGCTCAATAACTTTCTACATCTCTAGTTGAAGCATTTGCCACCCAAAGGTCTGTTATTCTGTCTACGGTCGTACTTGGCACAGCTACAGCTGTACCCACAACACTGCTCCTGGCAGACCCTGGAAGTCATTCCAACTAGGTCATCTCAGCTCTGAGAGGATTGACCACGGCCTCAGCTCTGCTTTCTGTGCCGTGTGCTTTAGGGTTTTTCAGGTGCTGTGATTTGCTCCTTTTCTTCCCAGACATTTTGAGACAGCCACCCTGGGCAGCCACTGACAGCTGGGAAGATCTGGAAATACAGAGTGGTGTCTTACACCCTTCTCAGTGCTGTGGTGGTGAAACTTTGACAGGGGGGAGGTCCATCATCAGCTGCAGGGTTGTGGAAGCCGCCTCTGCTGAGCCTCACTAGTGGAGGAGGGAGATCTTCTCACAAACTGCCCCTCCTGGGACTCGTTGCCCCCACCTCCTACTTGAAGGACAGGGTCTTGAGAAGAAGTCTTATGAGAAGCAGCTGAGGGAGCTGGTCTTGTTTAGGCTGAAGGAGGCTGAGGGGAGACCTGCTCACCCTACAGCTCCCTGGAAGGAGCTTGGGGAGAGGTGGCTGTTGGGCTCTTCTCACAACTCACAACTGGGAGGACGAGAGGAGATGGCAGCAAGTTGGGCCGGGGGAGGTTGAGGTTGGACATCAGGAAAAGCTTCTCTGCTGACAGACTGGAGCAGGCTGCCCGGGGAATGCCTGAGTCGCTGTCCCTGGCTGTGTTTAAAAGGGTGCAGTGCTTATGGTGCAGTGGTGGCCCTGGTAGGGTTAGATGGCAGTTGGACTTGATGAGCCTGAAGATCTTTTCCAACCCGAGCAATTCTGTGATTGATTCTATATATAAACTCACCATAGGCAGTTTAATGTTTGCGTTAACGATTTGTTTGTGATGGGAGGAGCTGATCTTCCAGACTTCCCATGAGGGTAGCGTGTGAACCCATTCCCAATGAATGATCTCTACCAGAAGATGAGCTGCAGCTATATTATTAATGATTGTTTATCTCTTTGTTTTCTTATATGCACTGTAGATTAGATCGGGTCAAGCGCTCCAGAGGCATTTGAAGTGGGTCATGGTGACATTAGGAGTAGGTTATCCAATCTCTTTCCTTCTTCATTGCATAATATGAATGCAACATATCTTTAGGGTGTGCTGGGGAGAGACTGAACATGTCAGGAGCCATTGCTGGAGTTACATGGTACAGCAGTAATCATTGTGCTTTAAGAGGGCTGCCTGCTCTTGCACCTACCTGAGCTGCTGCCTCTGGTTCTTCTGGCATGGCATGGCTCTGTGTGAAGACAGTGAACACATCACTGACATGGGTGAACCAAGGCAGGAGAGCTCACCGAGTTCATAAATGTGAAATATGGGTCTTGTGCTGCCTTCTAATAATGCTGGTCTTGGAGCAGCCCTCTAAATTGTACTGTACTGGCCAGATTTTCACCATGAGATGCTTTTTATTGCTCAAATAAGATAAACTATCCATAGACCCAGGCAAGCAGAGTGCTCTGGCAGCTTTCCTCATGTCTGGTGTGTTGTTGAATCTGCAATAGAATAGAATACAGTAGAATAGAATAGAATACAGTAGAATAGAATA
>JANVCC010000261.1:1225542-1413452 GCA_025345505.1 Todiramphus chloris collaris
TAGAATAGAATACAGTAGAATAGAATAGAATACAGTAGAATAGAATAATAGGAAGAAGAAGAATATAAGAAGAATAGAACAGAATAGAATAAAAATAGAACAGGGATAGGAATAGAATAGAGAATAGAATATTTCAGTTGGAAAGGGCTTGCAATGATCAGCTAGTTCAACTACCTGACCACTTCAGGGCTGACCAAAAGTTAACTCGTGTTATTAAGGACATTGTCCAAGTTTCTTGGAGGTTCGTGGGGTTTTTTTTTCAAAAAAAAAAAAAAAAAAAAAAAAAAGATTGAAAACTGCTATCTCAGTACTGGGTATTTGCTGGTCAGCCCACTAGTTGGCACCCAGAAAAAAACAGCCCCCTAATAATTAATTTATTAGTAATCTGAGTAGTAGGAGACTGTTCAGGTTCCTAGAATAAGCGTTGTTTCTGTGTGTCTGATAACCCAGCACTTTGACAATATGTGGGGAGTATAAGAATATAAAAAGCCATAAATCGGGGACCCTTTCAGGTCTTCACATCCAGCTGTTTCTGGGGTGGCAGAGCAGCACGTGTTCCCCGCGTGAGTGCCGAGGGTGCTGCCCTTGGGAGAGGTTGTTTGCAGCAGAGAGGAGGGAGATGCTTCCTGAGCTGATGGCCATGTACACATTTGGGGAAGCATTGATCCTGGGAAAGGCAGTTCCCCAGCCTACAAATGGAGGCTGCGTTTGCCAGGTCAATGAAAAGCTCATGAACGTGGCTGCTGGCTGCTCTCTGTTGTGCAAACACATGGGGAAGCTTCTTGACAAGCTTCTCTAAATACTGGGCACTACTGGACCACCCTACCTGTGAGCAGATGATACAGCCACACTACCAAATGTTACCAGTGTTATGAGGATCCCCATAATATTTGTGTACTGGGAGTAGGGAGAAGTGAGGGTTCCTCGTGGGGGTCCAATCTCTAAAATGCCACCCTCTGAACCATAATTAGTCTTTGTACGTGTACCTCTGATACACTGTACCAGTGTGTTGACTTCGTAGCTAGTCTTTCCCCCTGCAGCTCGTATGAACTCGGTGTTCTGAAGGGAGTAAACTGGTTTCTGAAAACATTCCAGTTTTTAGTAGAGATCTGTACCAGGTGAGAGCAGCCTCAGCCTGGGAACGTGCCAGTGACAGGATGCCATGCTGAGCAAGGGGCATCAACAGAGAGAGAGAGGAGAATGATCTGCTACCACCTATCAGCCCCAGTGCCTGGTAACAGGAAGATGCCATTCCCAGTCACCGTGGCAGGGCTGAAGGGAAAGAGGAGGTAGTTTGCTTTTGCCAGAACAATTATGCTGATTGGCTCCAGGATCTGTCCCTAGAGAGAACCATGTGAATTGCCTTGGGCTTCAGCAGTGGATGGTGAGGGAGAGGGGGGCATTGACTCCTGGGTATGTGATTATTTCCCAGGATGGTGGGAATTTGTAGAAAATGTGCCCAGAACCAAATCCAAAGTATTCACCTGTAAAAGCTGTGGTTGCCACCACCTGTACCAGTATTCATATCTCCTGCATGAAATGCTTCCTGCTAACCTTGGCTTGGTCAGTTTGGCCTTTCTGTCCTGCTCACATAGGGGACTTTCTTTTTTCCTTCAAAAGAACTTTATTCAGGCAATTCACAGTGTCTAGGATATGGTTTGGGTATTTTTGCAGTGAGATTTATTAAGTGCCTGTTCAGATCTCTTCTAAGTCTGATGCTGAGATGTGGGCTTGGAGAATGTTTTCCCAGCTAGCACATGGGCATCCAGAGACGAGACAGGAATTTGAGGCTGGGCTGCAGGTAACCCAAAAAATGAAATAAAGGGAGACAAACAGGAAAAGGCAGCAGTTTTAATTGAATAGTTAGGTAGGTAGGCTAGAATTAAAGCTGTTTCTTTTTCCAGATGAGTTAGTGCATATACGTGTTTCCATGTGTTATGGTATCTACTGCTTATAGCTTTGACTTGCAGGTGGGTTTCTTAGTTAATTCTAGAACTTTGGCTGCTCTGAGATAGAACGTTATGGGATTTGATGCTTCAAAACCTGATCCTACAGTGTGGATTCCTTGAGTAGTGTCCTCAGGTTAAGAGTTGATTCTTCATTCTCTTAGGAACAGCTATTCTCAGGATGTGACTTCTAAGGAGCAACGTTGCTTGTAGACAGACCTACATATTCATCCTTTCACAATGCACAGAGTTTGTCAGTCAGAAAAGAAACCCTGAAGAATATGTTAGGTTAATGCTGATCAGACACAGGCTATCAAGGTGTGGGTTTTACTATAGAAAAATGAACAAATCATCTGGATATATAACGGATAATTTCTATGTTCTTTACAGTGGTGCTGTATCAGTTTAGGCAAGCATCCTTGTTTCTGTAAGGACAGATGATTAATCTTCTTGTTTGCTTCTTTGCTAATTTTGAGTGTCTTCAATAAAGCTGGTGCCCATTGATGTCTTTCCATGATAGTATGTGTTAGGTTGTGAGGTAATGGCTGTTCTGAAAAATATAGCTGTGGCAGTGTTCAGGTGTACCCCAAATAAATCACTGCTCACAAGCCCTCTGCAAGCTATCACGTTGCTGCAGAGCCAAGAGAGTGAAGACAGTGAATCTGTAAATCACTGGTTCCAGATAACAGGGTGTAGATTGTAAGTGCTTCAGGATCTGTGAGAGTGCTGCTGTCTCTAGATGAATCCTCCTGAATTGCAGCTGTATCTCCTCAGTATGGCTTGGGTGGAGGACTGGGTGCTGAGGGAAGATGGTAGGGTTCAAACAAGATCCATCTGAGGTGAATTGGGAATCCAGCTGGGGAGGGTGAAAAATGGAAGGGCCCCCAGAATGAACCACATCTGGTGGCTACTCTTCCATTCTCCCAAGACAACCCTGTTTTCTCCCATCACGAGAGATTTCGTATCAATTCCTAATTCTGAATGCATTTCCTCCCAGAATCGCACCTTCTAGCAAGACTAGTAATTAATCTATCAAGTTGAATTGTGGAAGGTGCTACAGTGAAATCCCAAACCCAGTTCTACCACACCTTCTGGTTTTCTGCACGCATGCAGATACACATTGACACTATCCAAATGCTTTGTCAGTGAACAGCTCGCTTCCCAGCAATTCTGGTGTACGTGTCTTGTCTCTTCACAGTGCTGGTTACTCCTGGGTTTGTGTTTGATATAGCCAGGGCCAGATGATGCCTCTGGGACACTGGGACAGAGCCACGTTAGAATTTTTTGGGCCATTTCAAGGATCACTTCTGTAAAGCTACTTAAGAACTGGGTATTTGGCAACATTTCTGCACTGAAAGGGTTCTCAACCATTGGGATGTTCTGCCCAGGGCAGTGGTGGAGTCCCCATCCCTGGAGGCATTTAAATGGTGTGTGGACCTGGTGCTCAGGGACATGGCTTAGTGGTGGGCTTGCAGTGTCGGGTCAGTGGTTGGACTGGATGATCCTGAAGGTCTCTTCCAACCAAAGACATCCTGTGATTCTGTAATAATTTGTGAACAGAGCATCATGTTGCATTGCCACACTATGGAAGGTCAGTGGGATACTTCAGTATTGTCATGCTGATTTCTGTCATTCTTTCTTCTTTCTTTTTGTACTCCGTATTTGACATCTGTGTGCTTTGTAGATGAAAAAAAAAATGTTAGCATAGGTATTTTTTACGCTCAGATGTTACATTCAGACAGGTCAGCAGGCAACAGTTTGAGTGCTGTGTATTTTGAAGCCTCTGCCTTGGGTATCATGGGAGGATGAGACTTGGAGGAAGAGCTGGATGATGGTACAGGCAGGATACTCAGTGCAGGGGGGACATCTGGTTGGGGAGGAGTCTGGTCCTGCCATAGCTCTCCCCTCATCCCCTGGTTTTTTGCCCATCTTCCTGCTTAGCCCTGAAAAGGTTGATGGAGATGGAGGAGGCATTTGGCATGACATTGTTCTCCTAACTACCACTAGCCTAAGTTTGAAGGTCTCTCCTTGCAGTATTTAGTATCCCAAGAGGAGCAGGGTGTTGGGGGAGTCCTACCAGCTCAGGATTTCTGAGTCAGAGACTTTCCTTCACAACCCACTGCAGAAGGCTGTGGTTTTAAACCATGTTTGCACCCTGCCTGCACAGGGGTGACAGCTCCATGGAGGTCTCTTCATATATTCTCTCTGTGTTTGGCTGCTGACTGAACAAATTAACCCGTTTCAGCGTGTGCTGGGTGCTTTTAACTCTCTCTGTGGGCAGCCTTGCCAATGGGCTGCACAGCTTGGAAGTGCTCAGTGGAGTCTGATGCTCTTTGCAGAGAACGGCTCTGCTGCGCAGTGACGACAGCAGGCGATGAGATGCTGTCTGATACTGGTTTGGGTAGCTCCTGGAAGCTCTGTTTCCCTTCATAATTTTTAATATGGTCTTAGGGTTTGTTTTTACCGTGGTATTGGCAAAAGACAGGAAAAAGGAGCTGGGACGTAGGAATCCCAGTAAAAACTTCGGAGGGAGGGCGAGAGGGGAGTCATTACCAGGTCTGTCAGCTGGGTTCGTGCTGGGTCATGGAGTCAGGAAGGGAACAGGGATTCCTGCGTAGCTGGTGTCCTCTGTACTCCAGATCAGTTGGCAGCAGCTTCTCCTGGGAGTTTGGGCAGTGCTGTTGAGCTGGCAGGCTGGGGGGCACTCAGAGAGAAGTGGCTTTTAGTTTTTCCCAGCGTGGCAAAGGGACTGGGGCTGCTGTGTTTGGCAGCTCTGCTGAGTGCTGCACCCCTGGCCCAGGAGAGAGCTGGCAGCTCTGGTTCCCTTTGTGCCCAAACCCGGACTCAGAGGAGGTCAGGAGGAGTCTGGGAAATGCACCTTAGAGTTGCTGGGAAGATTCATTTGTGGTCAGCGTGTGCTGAAGAAACTGAAATACTGAGCAGTCAACGTTTGTTGTGGATTATAGACCAGAACTGTTTATTTATATATAGATATATACTTACTTGTAATACATTTATATATATATATTTACTTGTAATGTATTTTTTATATACTTCTAATATATTATATATATACTTATAATATATATATTTACATCTCATATATTTTATATACATATTTGCTTCTAATATATATATTGACTTCTAATCTTTCTTTTTTTTTTTTAACATCCTTGCACTTAGAAACCTGATCTTAGATCTCATTGCATACTCTCCTTGTTTTCCTTTTACTGTTCAAGCTGTTTTGGTGCTGGAGGGAACAGCATGAAGCAGAATGAAATCACAGTCCTAGGGTTGCTGGTCCCATAGAGGTTCAAGGTGATGCTCTGCATGGTTTTGACCTATGGGAGCTGCATGTCCAGAGCATCTCTTGGTAGCTCCCCAGGGAATGTTTGCAAAGGACTAGCTTGGCTTTTGGGCAACAGTAGGTTGGCTTTTGGGCATGAGATCTTCTTTTGAGTCCAGAGCTGTCACCTTTCAAAAAGGTAGATGGATTGCAGAGGGAAACCCTTCACTCAAACCTCGAGGCAGGCCCTGAGATATGCTTGCAGGTATCCTGATCTCGGTCTCCATCACTGCAAGTTTTATAATGACCTTTTTCCCACTCCCTTTGTGTGGGAGTTGTTTTCCTGCACATTGGAAAACTTCATCTTTTGTGACGCAGGCAGAGTGAAAATAAGGAATTAAACATTTTTGAAGTGCCAAGCAGTCCTGGTGCTTCCAAGCCACAGTACTGGTAAAGCAGTTGAGACCAGAAGGTAATAAAATAGCCCTGAAGTTTCTGCCCCATGGCTCTTGTTCGTGCACATTCCTTTTCCCTGGACATGTGAAGGGAGGAGGTGACCCAGTGGGCACCTGAACTACCGACTGTTTCAGCTGCTGGAACGTCCTTGCCCTCCACGTTCTCCCATCAGATGATGAGAACTTTGGTGTCCCATCATCCCTGCCTCTCTGGAGGGATTCACTTGTACCACAGTGGAGAAGCTTGTCCTGAGGGATGCCGGCGGCACCCGCGCTCTTGGCTTTAGCCGTTGGAGGTTTGGAATCTCAACAGAAGGAGGATCTGCACCCAAAACTTTCATTAAAATTAGGCATATTTAAAAAGCAGCTTTTTCTTCCTGGTTTTGTAGCTCTGCTAGAAAGTCATTACACGTGGATTTATTTTTCCTTATCACTTGGATTATCATCGCCTTCCTTCCTTCCTTCCTGGATGAATTTATCCAGTGTTCTGATTGCAGCTCCATTTCTTTATCTCCCCCTGTCTACGGGGCTTAAGATTTTGTATGTTTAACATAATTGAGCTGAGTGTTTTGCAGCAACCGATGATGATGATCATTTTCCACCAATTGATGGGTTAGTTACAGTGAATCTTTTTGCAGTCTACTCACTTTGGCTCTTTGCTCTTTTGCTTGCAGACCTGCTTTATTTTGTTTGCCCTTGTACTTTCCTTCTTACTTTGTTGTTTTTTTCTTTTATCCTTGTGTTTTATTTTGTTTTTGCAACTGAACCATGCATTAATCTGACTTTGGAGATGGGAAATGGTGACAGCATTTTAGGTTTTAAGAAACTTAACAGAGATTCAGACATCTGGTCAAAGATAAATACAGAATGCAAGCAGGGTCATGAATGTCTTAGAAACCAGCCGTTTAAAGTACCAGGGCATCAAAAATCCCTTTAGTCTCTTCCCTTGGACTAGACTTGGAATTTGATTGTAGGACATTGGTTATTGGTTATATGATGTAACACAGGAAATAGGGGGGAGGACAGGGGAAAAAAAATAATTTCAGATAGGTGTTTAAGTGGTATTACATGATCTCGAAACAAAACAATTCCCTAAGTCGCGTGAGGCTGTGACTGGCAGTGTCCTTCAGGGGCTGATCATTAGAACTAGGAGGTCATCATCTTTCCAGAGCTAAACTGCTTTCTCCTGTGTGCACGGGGGTGCAGGCAGAGAGGGGAGCTTGCTATGCCTAGGATGTGGTGATGCAACTAGGAGGAATTTATTTAAGGCTTTCCGTGAACGAGGAGAAATGAGCATTTTTATGGACACATCTTTAATTTGATTATTCAGGGCAGTTGTATTTTAGCGTGGGTTACTTGGCTGACACTTACTCTGCACAAGTTTTTAAAGCATTTTATATGGAAAATGCATCTGCCTAGAGACTCACCCCAAAGCCTGAATCTTGTGTGAGTCCCACAGTGCTGGTTTGGTTTGGCCTGTGCGGAGATACTCTTCCTTACAATAGGAGGGTTTTTCCTTAATTGCTATTGAAATAGGAGATCTTTAGTTATTAAACAGGTACCAGCACAGCTTTAGAGTGATGGTGATGTGTGACAGAGAGCAGCTTGGGTTATTTCAGTGCCAGTGTTGCCATAGACCAGCTGCACCTTCATCAGTTCTTGACATCCAGCCCTTTCAGAAGTCGTATAGACGAGCCCTGACTGTTTGCCTGAAGAAAGAAAGATGATAAAGCAATTTAAATATTAAATACCAGTTTAGGCCATTAATTTTTAACGAAGACAATGAAAAAGCTGTTTTGTCTGTATTCCCTGGAACACCCTTTCAAAAGCTTTGCTTTTCCAGAGTTGTCCTCCCCCCGCTCCCGTGCGTGTGGCACAGGATGTGACTTGGTTCACAGCAGGTAGGTTCATTAACTGCCATTTCTGGCGGAACATCCAGCTGTGGGAAGCTTATAAAATATTGGTATTAAGGGCATCTTAATTAGGCTTTGAACTGAAGATTTGAGATGAAGTGAAGTAATTGCACATACTTCAGTGCGGCTGAGCTTCTTCGGTGAAAAGAGGGTACGTGTTCCTGGGCAGTGCAAACTGGTTTCAGCAGAGCTGCTGCAGATCCACCTCAGTGGTGCTCTGTGATTGTGCAGGGACCTGAACCAATTAAAACTGCTGGGTTTGGGCAGAGGGGAAAGAGGTGGCAGTTCTCAGCTGGGTTGAGGTGCTGGACTGGATATCCTTGCTGTCACTGCTACTGGTACCGGCACAGGGAGGGGACTGGGCTGAGACAACCCCTCCATTTATATCACTGCAGGCTTCTGTGTGACCCGTGCTTCTTCATTGTTGGTGATTCGAGGGTTTATCTGCTTCCTTCCTTCCTGGATGAATTTTGATGAATAAGAGTCATGTGGTGCTCAGACTAGTTGGGGGTTGTGCTGCCATCCAGCGAGATCTGGACAGAGCCTGGCCCAGGCTGCCCAGAGAGGCTGTGGAGTCTCCTTCTCTGGAGACTTTCAAGACCTCCCTGGCTCTGTTCCTGTGTGGGCTGCCCTGGGTGACCCTGCTGGGGCAGGGGGGTTGGACTCGATGCTCTCCAGAGGTCCCTTCCAGCCCCTATCATGCTATGATTCTATGATTCTAGTTGTGAGGGAGCTCAGGTACCAGTGCTCCCTTTCCAAGCTTGGGTGAGCAAAAAGCTTCTCCTACTTTGTGCTGACTCATTGCTATGTTAGGTCCTGAAAATACTTAAAGATCACGGCTGGTGAAGTCAGGGTGAGCTTTTTTTGGACTAAGAGGTGTGGCAGCAATTCCCATCCAGCCTGTGTTGTATTTGAGGTTAGCAAGCAGGAACCAGGAGCAGCATCCCTGGGTGCTGGGTTTGAGAAGCTGTGACCAGTGAGAGAAGCCAGAGGAATCTGGACTCTCAGCAGCAGCTGGATGACCGATGGTTAAAGCTGGCCTAGAGCTGATGCAGTACAGTTGCACATACTTCTGCCACCCAACACATCTGCTTCGAGAACAGCTGCACGTGTAGGATCTTACAACCCGTCTCTGCCAAGTCATTGGCAGTGAGGTGGAGGATGATGTGTAGCTTTGAACGAGGAGAGGCTCGGAGGAGGTTCGCAGTGGCAGCTGAAATAGGCAGCTGGTGTTGCACCTTAGAGCATCTAACAGCCAGCAGTGGAAAATACTGCCTGACCATCAAGGAGCTGGAGATGAAGAAGGTGGCGAGGGTGTACTCCTTGACTAAGCACTGAAAGTGTGCGTTTGGTGTTGTAACACCAGAAGATGGGAGGGTACCATCATTTAAGTGTGTTATTAGGCTAGCGACCTAGATCGAGGTATTAAAAAGCAACAGCTCTCTTCTTGCTACACCAGGGGTGCTGGCAGTTGAAACTTCCAGGACCAGAGTAGCTGAAAATGGAGGGGGAGCTCCTCCTGAGCTGAATTTCTCCCTGTGAGAGCATCTCTGTGTCCTCTGACTGGGAGTGGAGCCAGGGGAGCTCCCATGGGCGCAGGAGACAAATGCTTCACCTCTGCTTCCTTGTGTACGCCAGCAAGTTCAGCACACCCTGAAGACTTTATTTTTTCCTAGCTCCGTGAAGGTGTATCCTATCTTGCACCAAATCTTCTAAAATTCTACTTTAGACAAAGCCTGAGGAGATTTAGGTTTGCATATTTTCCTAAGAGGATTACACTTCACACTTAGTTGCTTTAGAAATTGTGTGAGGGGGTTGGGTTTTTTATGATTTCCAAAGCACACAGAAAGCCAGATACACATTCAGACTGTCCTGAAATGTGTTGTCCGGGGGTTAGTAAGAGAAACCTAGTGTTTGAAACAGCAGCAAACTGAATCCCTGAACCTCAGGGTTGTTTTGGATGGGAAACCATGTCAGTAATCAGCTTTGCAGCGTCTGTGGGAGCAGTTGCAGCAGCACAATTGGAGGGGCTGGCAAATTGCAAGGAGGATTAGAAACTGCTTACACTGGCATCAGGGAAAGCAATTTATTGGGAAAATACAGCCCAGGAATAAATTAACGATCAGCCTTCCAAGGATGGGGGTGCTCAAAACACGCTGAGATTCTGGGGAACTCTTTACTTACAGATCAAGGGAATAAGGCAGCTCGGTGGGAAGAATATTGAGATAAATGGGGTAAAAAATAGTGCTAGTCCCTGAAGACTGTTACTGGTGAAGCTGCTGCTCATGAAACCGCTGGCGAGCTGCTGTGCACCTCGGCAGTGGCCCCGGGGAGCAGGGGGTGCTGCCAGTGGTAGCTGGGTGCTGCGGCACGCTGCCTTTGCTCTGCTGTAGGACCCCAGGAGGGTCATTCTGGCCATTGCCACCTGCAGTTTTCACTCTGTGCTCCCAGTTGGGCTGGATCTTACCCATTTATTTTTTTCATTTACAGTGTTTTTTGGAGAGCTGGGTGCAGCCGTCGGGGTGGTTGGAGGTTGTACAGCAGCAATTACTGCTAAACCCAAATTGTGCTGGGGCTTCTTCCCTGCCCGCTGGAGCAGTCAGAACACTTGAGCTGTGAGGATTTTCTTTATTACACTGAAGGTGGAGGGAGGATCTGACTCGGCCATGGAAAACTGGTTTAAAACAGGACTAAACTCACCTCTGCTGCTGAGAGGGATGGTCAGAGCTGTCTTTTAAACTGCTGGTTCATGCCCAGTGCTGCTGGCAACCTCATCTTTCATCTTTCTTCAGCACTCCTCAGAGGTGTGATGAGATTGACATCACTGAGAAACGAGTTCAAGAAGTGTCATCTTAGCATGAGGAAAAAACTTCCTTCCTGTGAGAGTGCCAGAGCCTGGCCCAGGCTGCCCAGAGAGGCTGTGGAGTCTCCTTCTCTGGAGACCTTCCAACCCCCCTGGATCTGTTCCTGTGTGGGCTGCCCTGGGTGACCCTGCTGGGGCAGGGGGGTTGGACTCGATCATCTCCAGAGGCCCCTTCCAGCCCCTACCATTCTATGAAGTGACCTGTATTTGCTAAAAAGGCCAAGAGGCAAAGAGAAGTGTTCCCTGTGTTTTACAAAGAACTGTGTTTGTAGCACTGCAACCTGGACCGCAGCAAACGTGGGACTGGTGTTAGGTGGGTGTTAAACCCTTGAAGGAAGGTAAACCAGAAAGCACAGTCTGAGGAGAAGCTGTTGGGAAGCTTCAGCTTCTGTTTTGCTAGAGAAGCTTGTGTGCAGTACGTTTGCTTTGGGTCGGTATCGATTGATTTATTACGGCAGGCAGAACAGCACTGATGAGCATCCAAAGGTACGGCTGGGCTAGGGAGAGCAGTTTGTGAGCTTTGCTGCATAGCAGCTCTGAGGACATTCTCATGCCCTCTAACCCACAATGATCTTTTGTTTTCTGTTTTCTCTGCAGACGTCGGCTCATCTCCCAGCGATCTTCTCTGGAGACTCTGGAGGACATTGAGGAAAATGCCCCACTACGGAGGTCATTTTATTTACTCTCTGGTTCCTTGTCTGTAACAGTCTGGCCATGCCCCTGCGTGCTGGGGAGTAGCTGGGTGTTCACATTAAGATGTTCTCCATAGTGGGTAAAGAGAAACCTCACGCACCCTGCGAGCTGAAGGGTGACATGAATTACACCTTCCTTGGCTTTAGGTTATTAAATAAAAGGTCAGAATTTAACTAAAACGTCAGGAAGTACAAAGTCAGATGTGATTAATACAGAAGTTTAGTTGTCACTACCAGGAAGTGACTATCCTCTAACATACGCAGTACCTTTTAGAAGTAAGGAGGGCTGGCTTAATGAAGTAAGCTTTTGAAGGAGAATATTTTTAGTATTCTTATTTTTTTATGGTTTTTTATCATTTGTTATCTCAGCACACATAATCTTATTTTGGTAACCAGTGTTACCATCTTTCTGCATTGGCTGGTAGCTTTGTCACTGCTACCTCACTAATAAACCTGTCCTCATCCTTGTTATCTTAGCAGCTTCAAGAGCGGTTTTTATTTCTGCATTCAGGAGGCCACAGCTTCTCTGGGGACCACAGTAATTAGTCCTCTGGGGTGATGGAAAATGGAGCAACTCCTTAACAGTTCAGAAAGGAGCTGATCAGTAATCTGAGCAGCGTGTGCTATCCTTCCAGGTCAGCTGTTTGGCAAGGCAGCAGCTGAATTTTGAGTGTCTCTTTACCTGGGGACCTGTAATTCAGCTGGTTTCTCTTGCTGTTTAGCCCATAGCCTTGTTTCTCCCTGCACGCTGGCCGCCTCTCCCCACCTTGCAGCAAAGACTGAACAGCAGAGGCTGTACCAACTGGCCCATGACCAAGGCTTGATTATTTCTACCAAGCTTACTGTTGAATGCTTACCAGCATGTTATGAAGTGTTCTCATAAATGGTTCCAACACGTGTAGTTGCCAAAAGGCGTGAGGTATGGTCTGCGAGGCGGCATTTTTCCTCGCTGCTCTGCGGAGTTGGTGGTAGCAGCTCTCTCTTGGTGGTATTTTCCTGTGAAGAAGCTAACGAGGCTCATCACAACCAGAGGGTGAGGGCATCTCAAGGGTTTTATTAAGAGGAAAGAAGGCAGAACTGGCAAGGTGATGGGCTCTCCCTCTCAGGGTGTGCCCATGCAGTGCAATGGTGTTGGGGTACGGCAGCAGGGTCCCTGGTGTCTTGGGGCTCACCGTCTGTGGTTTCAGTCCGACAAAAGGGCCTCTTGGGGTTGAGAAGCTGCTGGACTCTGCCTATGCGTAGGAGAGGCTGGGGAAACCCAGTTTAGTGAGCCTGAACACAGAGGCACTGTGCTGGTCCCGAGCGCCGGCGGAGGATGCTGGTCCCTCAGCTCCCGGGGAGGATGCAGCTGCGGTCCAGCAGCCCTGGCCCTGCGGATCTGGCGGTGCCTCCATGCCCTGGGGCCACAACAGCACCCAGATGAGACAGAGGAAACTTTCACCTGCCTTGTGGTTTCAGCTGATTAAAAAGAGCGAGGCTGGAAGTGGGGAGGATATTGCTGTTTGCCTCATCTCTCCTCCCTCTGGCAATTTCTTTCTCTTAATGGCAATTTTAAAAAGTGTGTTGAGATGTAAAATAGATTTAAGGATTAATGTTTCAAGGGAAGAATTTTTTATTTCTTTTTTTATTTGGTCCCCTGAGGTAGTTTATTTTATTTTGCAGTTGTTTTGTACGCTGTCAGGAATGTGAAAAGTAATATTTAGAATTAAAAGCAAATAGGAATTATCCTTGCAAATGAGAGATTTTAAATCTTTCTGAACTTAAGCCAAGAAAGAACTTTCCTCAATAGCTCCTTTATCAATAGCTGAAGTGGATACAAAAGTGTGGGTGTTGGTGTGAGAGGGAAAATCGCGTATTTACCAGGTTTTGGTTTAGTTTAATTATTTTTTTCCTCTGAAAGCTTGGGATAAGCTGTCACAGCAGATTACAGGAAGTTTTATTTTGCTGAGATTTTTGTTTGTATGTTATGTGTTTTTCTGCATGAGGGGAGGAGTAGTGGGGCATTTTATTATTATTTTAAATATTTTTTTTTTAATTGAGCTGTCTCATTTCCAGACTTATTGTCTTATTGTTATTGCCGATTCCTAACACGGGGTGACTTGAATCATTTGTCTCGTCTTTCCTTCCTGCCTTTGTGTAGACTTCTTGGCTGTGCGGCAGGGAACTAAGTACTTTCATTTTTTTCTTTCCCTCTCCCTGCCCCGCAACTGATTGATTTTTCAGATGTCGGACACTCTCAGGATCACCCAGACCAAAGAACTTTAAGAAGGTTCATTTCATCAAGAACATGCGGCAACACGATACCAGAAACGGCAGGTACTGTGCATCCAAAGATCATTCTGCACGGGCGAGCCGTGGGCTGCGGGCAAAGGGCAGGGTCAGCATCCCCGTGCGAGAGCAGAGCGTGCCGTTGCCACCGCTGCCACCTGCCACCTACGCAGCGAGGGCCTTGAAAGGAGGCTGTGAAGGTGCGGGATGCAGCGCGCTCCGTCCCTGGCCGCGACGCGAGTCGGCGGAAGCTCTAGCTGGTGGGTTTGTGTGGGTCCTGTCTCCGTAAAAACTCACGTGAAGTGAAAATGGGTTGGAGAGAAGGGGGCACAACCTGGTCCCGTCCGTTCCCAAGCGGTGCTGGGTGTGAAGCATGAGAGGGACGCGTGGCCGAGACCGCCCCGAGCCGCTTCAGCAACGGCCGAATGCCATTTCAGCATCCGTTAGTGGGCACGAGGGTGGGCGTCAAACTGGCTGGGTTGTCAGGGCTGCCTGCAGCGGAGGCTTGCTGGACAAGGAGCTCAAGGAAACAGCTTCAGGGAGAGGTATTAAGACCATCCCGGAGTCTTCCAAGATACGTTACTAAACGGGACAGATCCCAGCTGCACCGCTCTGCCCTGCCGGGTGCACAGGGCTGGTTGGCAAACAGGCAGCTGGGGACGGCTGTGGCAGGGTGAGAAGTGGGATCCCTGTTTCCAAGGCAAAGCCAGGCAGAGGGGTTCCTGGGGTGGGTGTGTGGGGTGCAGCCGTGGCTGTGGCACACCCCGAGCTGGGACACGCAGCGATTGCAGCCACAGGCACCGGTGGGACCCGTACAGCAGCGGTCGGCAGGGACATTGCTGACTGCAGAGGCAGGGTGCCTGTCGTGTTCCCAGCAGCAAAGTAGGTTCTTTATTGCAGTATCATCCAGCTCAGAGGTGAAACTAGCTCCTCCCTGCTTATAAAGAAGACACCTTCCCTCTCCGGTTTCATCTAGAGACAATTTCCCCACGTGCCTCGTGATCCTTGTTCTTCCAAACGTGAATAGGTTTCAAACAGACAAACTCAGCAGGTTACGTAGAGGCTTGAGCCAGGCCACTGAGAGTTGCCCCTTGCCGCAGAGCTGTTCCATACAGCTGCTGTGGGACGAGAACCACGTAGGCTCCTGTGGGCTGGTTTGTGCCCATAGCCTGTGGTTTCCATCCAACAACGTGAGACCAGGTCAACAGCAATTCTGTCATGACACCCAACTGCAGGTTTTACGAAGTGGATTCTGGTCGGCAGTACTTGGCTCAAGCAGAATTTTCTTCCTGTTCATTCTCGGACGAGCAGTTCGATGAAGGGAAAGGTAGTGATCAACATAAGTATGGGAGAAGGTGGCTCTGAGAGATGGCTTTTGAGAAAAAGCTTTTGTAGCAGAGACGCCTGCAGAACTGTTGACTAGCAACTGGTTGTTGTCTTTACACCACATACGTGTGGAATCAAACGCTGAAGAGCAGCCCTCTAATTTTTATCTGTTTATACGTAAATATATGTAGACACTGTGACTTTCTTACATCAAAAACTACTCATAATACTCCTAACTTACGCAAATTCCACAGAGAGTGAGTAGTTTCTGAGGTGCATATATAAAATATATCCGTAAGCAAAACACAAGTACTGCCTGCGGAAAACTGAATAAATACTTGATTCGTGAACTCTTTTCTCCATTTACTGCAAAAAAAGTATTTTTAGGAAATACCCTAGCATTTTATTTCAGTTTATATATCAGTCATTAGGTAAGAGAATATAACTGAATATTCTTCTTGCTAAGAAAACAATGAGTAAGCTTCTGTTATTCAACTGGCTTCTTATCTTTATCAGCGGACACAGTTTTTCCAGAGTATTTCCATAATCATAATAAAAATCCCTTTATCTAGAACACAGATACAGTAAGAATAGGATACACAGTTTTAAAAGTGCTTTTTGTCCTATGGACAAAGAGCTGCAGTGATATTAGCTAAAAATAAAATGCAAAGTCAACACTTCGTGCCACCCCTAAGGCCAGCTAAGTCTAGCAGTAAGTCACCTGAACACACACCCTGTTTTTCCAAGGGGTCTGGGTGCTGTTGCAGTCACTGTAGTGTAACAGGCATTCTGGATGAAAAGGACCCCTGGAAATTCAGGTGGATCTGCTTCCTGTGTTCATTGTAAAACTAACAGGGTTTGAGTACCTTCAGACCTTTAAAGCTGGTGCCTGGGGAAGAGCACAGGTATTGCACCGGACAGAAAACCCTCCCGGGGCTCCTTCCCATGCAGCTTGTCCCAGGCAGCTCGTCTGTGGTTGTGCAAGACACAGGCACTGGGCCAGGCTGGAATGAGTCTCTCTGAGCTCTCTCCGAAATCCCCACTTCACTTGAGGAGCCCAGCTTTGAAAACATCTACACAGAAGATATTTTTGCGTGGTGAATTTGATAGCTGGGCTTTAAAATAGCTGGTGCTTTCAGTAATTGTTTCGCTGGCTCGTCACCGTGAGCGTCACGCAAAGAAAACTGCAGTGTAGGTGAGAGCTCAGGGCTCCTTCCTCTGTTCGCTTCCCTTCTTTGTGGCTCTCCGTCTGGGAAGTGTGTGAAGTGTGCACAGTCCTCGTCCTGCAGCACTGAGAGCTCGTCCCATCTCGCTCAGCTCCAGGGGTGGGATGTGCTGGGTGACTGTGCTCTGGGTCCAGCCTTCGGCAGTCCCGTGGCAAGGCAGGAGCTGCTGCGGTTAGAAGGAGAGTTCAGCTGCTTAGCACAGAGAAAAACCTCCTGGGCACGGGCCACAGCTTATCAGTAGCCCATGGAAGGCTTCCTGTCCATGGTTTCCTGGTTCTGAGCACTGGTTAAACTGGTTTCTTTGGATTTGTAGATGTGGCTTATTAAAGGAGCTGGTAAACTTAGGTTCCCTGGCCTGAGTTCTCAAAGCAGTCTTGTAAAAGAGCACAAAGCCAATTTTCCCATTAGAAGACAAAGACAAGTCGACCCAAACGTACGAGTTAGCACAGGCAGCCACCAGCATGTGGTTTCACCACATGGTTTTTCACTTCACTTCACTTCCCAGGTTTATTGGTGGCATCTCCCATAAGCTGTGAAGCAGAAGATTCCCTATTTAGCAGAAACAGGACACAAAGCAGCAACCTGAGCCAGCTGAACAAACATTTCATGGTCAGAAAGGGACAAGAACGTTTCTAGAGTCATCCTATATAGCAGATATAAAAGCAGTAGAGCAATGCTCCTCTCCCACCCCCATGCCATTGCTTTCTCAGGTGTTTTGTTGGGATACAGACCTAAGCCACGGCCTCTCTTGCTGCCCTTTTCATTGTGGAATCGCACGCTGAGAGGCTGGTTGACTATTGCAGCATCCTCACAGCTCATAATTGCTCCCAGCCACCTCCCAACAGCCACAGCTTGAATTTGGGAGGCTCCAAAATGATGGTTGCTTCCCAGATAGCATCCAGGGTTTGCATGTTCACCTTTGCCTGCAGGGCAGCAAAGCCCTGGTAGCCAAGCATCATCAGTCAGAGAAGAGGCTACAGCATTCTGCATGTGTATGGTACATTTGATGTATATCACATTGCCTGGTCGTGGGCTTTTGCTGCAACACAGTCAAACCCAGACAGGCACTAGAGAAAACGGACATTACTCTTCTTCAAGTCATGTGAACTACTGGTTCTGTTGAGAGCCTTGTGCTTGGGAAGGTTTCTGTAGCTCCATAGCATACACCTCGTGAAGAAGTGGGAAGATCAGCTTTTACAGTCTCGGGCAGTTGCACATTGGCAGAGCTCTCTTGGAAAATAGTGGCTGCTCTGAACCGTAGTAATTAGTGCTTCTTGGTGAAATGTGAGAATTAGAGGGTGAAAACCTTTTCAGGAAGTGATTTGAAACATGTCTAGGTGGCACAGTGGCAGTCAGGGCACATAATCCCACCCGGACTCAAGCTGCTCCTGGTGTCGGAGGTGGCTCATTCAGAGCTGTGCAGGATCACAGACACCCTTTGGTACAGAGTGGAAATCTGGGAAAAGCCTTTTCTTCCATAAACAATAATTTGATTTTCTTGAACAGCAACAGGCTTCCACCACACCTTCTTCTCCAAATCATGCTTTGTGACAAGTTTCTGAACTTTCTGCTCCAGTAAACTGCTCCATTGCAAGGCCTCAGGATGTTTTTGTTGTCCGTGCATATCATCGGATCTCTAGAGAAAATGCTGTGATGAGTTTTTGGCCACTGCCTTCCCTGCTTCTCTTACAGTCCAGCTCCTAAGCCTGTTTTGCACCAGCTCCCTCCAGCAGCTCTGCAGATGAAGTTTTGTGGCATCCTTGTAGGGGAGGCTGTGAGCTCCTCTCCAGCTCTGCCTGGGAGATCTTTATGTGAAGAGGGTCCTCCACTTTATGGAAAGAGAGGCAACACTTGGATCCCAGGGGAACAAAAGCTCAAAAAACAAGAGCCTGAGCTGGTGCTTTTAATTTCCCTCCTGGTCTGATTCCTTCTGATACACACAGCAAGTTTTCTGTGGAACTTCCCACTGTTGTGTGTGCTTGTAGACATGGAAGCATCTGTTTTTCTGCAAGTATTAAGAGTTGGGTATTTTTTTTAGGGAGGTGTTGGTGGAAGAGCTGTATTTCCAGGAGCAACCGGAGGGAGTGGGGGGAATATGCTTAGTGGATACCGTGGTTTTCCAAATTCAAAGATGCTTTCTGATGTCAGCCTTGAAATGCGTGCCAAGTTTCATACATCAGCAAACAAGGCTTCCAGTGAACAAGCAAGCTGTTGTGAGAGGCAGCCACTCAGCAATAAGCAGTGGCAAGCACAAAATTAATCATATGTCAGGTTTTTTTGCTTGTGGATTGCCTTTCTCAAATGTGAAAAATGATTCCCCCTGCTCTATAGCTTACTGCTGCACCATGAGACCATCTTGGAGGATCTGAGGTATTTACTGTAGGTAAGGGTTCTAAAAGCATTCAGACAAACAATGAAATCATCTTTTATCTGCTGCAGAACGTCCCAATGCAGTATGCATGGTTATTATTAGAAACCCTCTTCTGTTAAAGGGTAGATACCACTTTGCTTTTAAACATGCATTTAAGGAAGAAAATAGGATTTCTGCAACGGAATGATCCAGGAGAAGGAATATTGATCATTCTGCATTTTTCCAAGTATTCTGTGTACCAGCTCTCTTGAGGATCTAAACCTTTTCCAAGAGTGATGACTAAGCTGGTTCCTTAATAACAGAGTAACTGGTAGGAGCTTCATTAGTTGTACATATGGTGGTCTTTGGACAGTAAGAACAAAAATAGCTTGGTAGGGTTTGTTGTCCAGCTTTGACCAGTGTAGGACAAAGGATGAAGAATTTGGGTGAAATCCTCACATACAGGCAGACAACGTCAGAAAGATCAGTGTTGGAGAGAAGCACAGGGAAGTGCAGTAGCCCTGACAACCAACCTAGCAGCAGGTCCCAGCATTCTGACCAAAAGTGGAGATTTTTAGAAAGGTAAAATGTCAGTAAATTCTAACACTAACCACGTCAGAAGATGGCACAAATTGCTGTCACTGTGTCCTAGAGGAATTTGAGGGGATGGATGCAGCCTGTTGGCCAGCTTCAGAGGGGTCTATTTACTGTACGTTGTACAATTGTCGGTGACCTGTAGGATGATAAGGAAAGAGGGTGTATTTATAAACAATCAGTTAGTTACTGGCATTTTATAGCTTTTATCTTGATTAAGCTTCTGTTGGCATCTTGCTCTGCACCTCCCAGCGCTACAGTAACGTAGCTACTGCCAGTCCACACAATTGTATGGACCGTGAGTCCTCACCTCAAGATGGTTCTGATGTTAATGGCATGTCAAATGGCATGATGCTTACTGGCATGTCAAAGCTTGATGGTTAAAGGCTGTAGCGTGGCTGTAGAGCAGATAGGTTGCTCTGAGATACTTGATTTAATGCCACACAGTGATTTTGCAGACAGCACAGAGGTTTGGAGACGAGTTAAAAATACGAGGCGTTTGCCGTAAGAGCAGCCTGGGTTCTGAGATAAGCTGTGTGCAGGCAGATAATGCCTGCTTTCATCTGGCCAAGTCTTGAGCTACCTGCTCCAGAATGAAGGCAGGCCATGCTTACAAGGAGGGATTCAGCCCTTGCAGTTAGTGACTGAGGTGGACGTGGTGCTGGAGGAGAAGGAGCGAGCAGTGGGTCAGTCATGCCTGAGAGTCAATGCAACGTCATAACCAGGAGGGCTGATGTGGTTACTCAGTGCAGAGGTTGGTGGGTAGCTGCTGGTCTTAAAGATAAGACTGAAAGCTGTGATGTTTATCTCTGCCATCTGGGCAACTGCTGAGGCCAGTGATACTGCTCAGAGACCAAGAAGGGCTATGAGAAAAAACTGGAGAAGACTCCAGGAGGAACCTGGAAAACAGTGAAAGGATCTGAACATTTATGATAAGAGCAAACTTTGCCTTCATCCATGAATCGAGCTGTTTCAGGAATAGGAAGCTGAAAATTGAGGGAGTCCTTTGGTTTAGCAGAGGAAGGTCATGACCTGGAAGTTGTTGTCCAATAAATACAGACTGGAGGTCGGCCACGGAGCCGTAGCGTGTGTCACAGCTGGGTGCTGGTGTGTGGCACCTGGGTTGCTGCTGGATTTGGTCTGCTTTGCTTCAGCCATAGTGGTGAGTTATCAGAATAGCTTCTTGCCTCTCTGGGTGGACTTCTTTCAGTAGAACTCGTTCACTAGAAAAACATCTATCCTGGATTTCAAGGTAGTCTTCCTAGAAAGCCCGCGGAGGGGATGGTCACCCACTACTCATACGCTGTGGAATGTATGGCACAGGCTTCAGCACTCCTGGAAAGACTCAGTAGCGCGATGCTCCACCTGTGAGACAAACGAGAGGAGGGAGCAATCATCCTTGGTGGAAGTTCTGGGGTTGCTGATTGAGCCTCAACGATAACATCTGTTGCTTTGCTTATTGTGGGGGGATTTTTAAATTTTAGTCTTTGATTTCTTTTATTTTCTTTTATATTTTAGAATAGTCCTTATCAGCAGCAGAAGATCCTTCTGTAGCATATTTTCAGTGCTGCCATATCGAGACTGTACCCAAGTCGGGTATGTATATTTATACATGTACTACATAGTCTTTCTGGGCCTGCATGTAGACCTGATAATGGACAACAGCATGATGGAGGCTAATGCTTTTACATTTCTGCTCTGAGAAGAGATAAATGCACTTAAGATATGTTTGTCTTGTGGAACGTTGCCGGGTTAAAACTACAGCTCCCAGTCTGCAGTTTATTTGTATGTGTTGTGGTATCTTTGATTATTAAACTGGAGAAAACTACCCCCCTGAAATCAATGTTCGTGAAAAATGCACTGGTTTTATTGTTTCTTCTGACTTCACTCCTCTTTGACATGACAAGTACTCTAGACAGCACAGCTTTTATTTTATAAGCAGTCCTCGCTTGGTCATTCTCCCACACAAACATGGTCATCTAGATTTCCAGACCTACAGAGAAATGTTTGGATTCAGATGTAACACTTTCCTACTGCACGTTTAGACACAGGTCAGATCATTCAGTCAGTGAGAACAGATTGGTTTGGCTGTAATACCACATGGGTCCTTAGCTGGTGTTAGCGATGCCCGCGGGGCTGCCGTACATCCCTTGGTGAGCTGAGACACTAGACCTCTGATAGAAAAGTTTATTTGGACTGAAGCAGTTCTCCAAAAGACTTGAGAAGGCTTTTTGCTCTTCCACTGAAACTGCAGAAGCGGAAGAAACTGGATTTGGCTAGGAGATGATGTCTGGCGGGCTCTGGGGCACAGCTTGCTGGGTGCCCTCCGAGGTGCAGCGCGATGCCGGGTTGGCAGCAGCTCCCTGTTCCTGGGGCAGAGGAGAGCTGAGAGTTGCCTGTGGTTGGGGTCAGCGCAGTGCCTGCAGGACACAAAATTGTGGGAAGTACTCAGTTGATACACTTTGAAATAACTACAGTCAAATCTATCCAGTGCGTAAAGGATTCATTTGACTCCTGTTTTTCAGCCATCTGTTTAATTCTGGAGAGAGATTTGCCACAAATCGCGTGTGCATCAGTAACTGAAACAAAGGGAGGTTGTTTTTAATGCACAAAGGAAAGGAGGCACCTTCGTAGCAAAGCTGACTTACTCTCCTGCCTCTCCTTACAGTACATTTTTTCCCTTAATTAAACTGGGGTGACACATCAGGCAAATTCTTGAGACTGGCAGCGTTGTTCGTTCTTCTTGGGTACGCTGTCATTCATTTATGGTCATTGCCCTGTGGAAATTGCCTCTTTACTGAAAATTGTATATATTTTGAAACGCTGATGACTGGTTATATCTTCTAAATTACAGTAGTAATGAGCCCAGCTGAAGTCCTAAGTATCATTTCAGCATGTAATGTCTCGTAGGTACCATGCTTACAGAGCAAGAAGGGCACGGGATGAGAAGGTAGCAAGTGCCAGTACAAAACAATCCAGTCCTGTTCCCTTTTCTAAAAAGGCCAGATTAGAAAAAAATAATAAAATCGCCCTCTCTTTCTTCCAGAGCATTGGAGGAAGAGAGAAACGAGTCGATGGCACCTCCTTCCAGGAGCAGCTGGTGCAGGGAACAGATGAGGCAGTATAGGATGAACTGTAGCCGCTCTGTTCCGGCTGCACAGTGCTCGCTTACTCCATCACGCGTTTTGGGTGGGTGGTAGGAGGAGGGAGAGACACTGGTACCCCTTTGAAGTACTACAGTAACAGCATCCTTTAGCTTTGCTTTCTCTGAGTCTCTGGATTGCTGATGTCTGTCCTTGGGCAAGACATCTTAACTGGTTTACGCTCTGCAAACATGGCTGAATAATTTATGAAAAGAAACGAATCATTGCAGGGAGCCGTGGGCACATCTGCAGTTAGACTGGGGTAAGCCCTGGCAGGAGCAGGAAAGCAGGGAGGATGTGCATGCAGGAGGGACTGTTCCATGAGAGAGGGCACTGGGGCCACCAAGGAGCTCTGCACTGTAGGCAGCACAGACAAGCTGCGTTGCATCGATGCTGGCAGCTAAACCGCACTGACGGATCCCGTTTGAAAACCTGCCTGTAAGTCAGTTCCTGCAGTCACAGCTGAGCTCTGGGTGCTTGGCCAGGCTGCTTGGGGCAGCATCACCCCTTACCAAGGAGGTGCAAACCCTTGCTTGCCCACCCTCCGTGCTGAGATCCAGCTACAACGGCAAGGACCCTCCTCAGCCCCCCCAGACTGTGGCTTTCAGTGATTGTACAAATACAAGCGGAGGTCTGGGGGTTCAGGAAGGAGAGCTGTGGAATTAAGTGAGAGGGTGAAGTTTGAGCTGTCCCCTGGAGTGTGTTTCCCAAATCCCCCCCCAGCAGCCAGGCAGATGTGCACTGGAGTGCAACTGGCAGCAGGCTTTAGAAGGACAGTGTGCTAAGAGGTGGGCTAAAGGAATCCCTTGCTTTAGGTTTTTTCTGTTACACCAAAGAGAAGTGGAAAGTACAAAGCAGAGTGTGACATGGTGGGGAGCAAAGAAGTCATAAACAGAAGTAATCACTAGAATTTTCTGTCCTCAAAATTTTGTCCGTACCTTGTATCTGATGGAACCCTAATGCTTTAGGTTGTAGTGCTTCGGTGCAAGGGAAAAGGAGAGAATTAAAGCTAAATTGTCTAAGGTTTTGAGATGCAGTATGAGGTTTGGAAATTACTCCCGCTGGAGTCACTGAGAGGCAGGTGCTTTTGTGAATCTGAGCTATAAATTCTCTTCAGGTCTGGCTTTTTTTTTTCCCCACCATCTTTGCTGATGGCTTGAAGATAGGTACAGGTTCACTTGTTTCCATGGCCAAAAGTAGGGTAATGGGCAAGACCAGAGGTTGCTTTCCTTCCCCCATCTGGACCAGCAGAGCTGCTGTGAGAGCAGCCAAAGCCCGGGGAAAGCAGTGTGAGGAAAGCTGTGCTGCAAGGCAGGAGCTGAAGCAGCTGCTGAGCATCTTCCTCGCTGGCTTCCCTTGACCCTGAGTGTCCTGCACTGCCATGGCCCAAGGTCATCAGACCCTGTGCAGGGTTTAGTGGTGAATAGAGCAGTGCTGAGGGGGTGTCCCTGTACTGAGAGCACTGTAACAGTGCTATTGCCTTTTACTAAATGAACAGACACACACACAGACTCTCACTAAACTGGGTCAGAGCAATCCCAGGCACCAGTAGAGTCTGGGCAGTGACTGGCTGGAGAGCAGCCCTGAGGAAAGGGACCTGGGGTTGCTGGTGGGTGAGAAGCTCACCATGAGCCATCAGTGTGCTCTGGCAGCCCAGAAAGCCAATCGTGTCCTGGGCTGCATCAAGAGCAGCGTGGCCAGCGGGTGAGGGAGGGGATTCTCCCCCTCTGCTCCACTCTGGTGAGACCTCACCTGGAGTCCAGTTCTGGAGCCCCTGTCACAGGAAGGATATGGATGTGCTGGAACGTGTCCAGAGAAGGGCCACCAGGATGCTCAGAGGGCTGGAGCACCTCTCCTATGAGGACTAACAGAGAGTTGGGGTTGTTCAGGCTGGAGAAGAGAAGACTCTGAGAGACCTTATCATGGCCTTCCAGTATCTGAAGGGGGTAACAAGAAAGCTGGGGAGGAACTGACAGAGCACTGGAACAGGCTGCCCAGAAGGGTTGTGGAGTCTCCTTCTCTGGAGACATTTAAAACCTGCCTGGATCTGTTCCTGTGTGACCTGCTCTAGGTGGTCCTGCTCTGGCAGGAGGGTTGGACTTCATGATCTTTCAAGGTTCCTTCCAACCCTTAACATTCTGTGATTCTGTGACTTTTTAGGCTGTCAGGTAGTGGTAGGACTAGCGGGAATGAGTCAAAACTAGAGGTGGGTAGAATCAGATTAGACATTTGGAAGAAGTTCTTTTCCATGAGGGTGGTGAGACACTGGAACAGGTTGACCAGGGAAGCTGTTCATGCTCCGTCACTGGGTGTGTTCAAGACCAGGTTGGACAGGGCTGTGAGCAACCTGCTCTAGTGGGAGCTGTCCCTGTCCATGGCAGGGGGTTGGAACTGGATGAGCTTTGAGGTCCCTGCCAACCCTGCCAGTTCTGTGATTCTGTGGCTATCATTACAGGCTGAGCTGCAGAGGCAGGTAGCACCCACCAGATCTATCCGCACTGCAAACATTGTCTAAATGCCAGGCTTTCACTGTGCTTTTATGAAACACAGAGTCCTCGTGTGATGCGCGTGTTAGAGGAAAAGCGATTCAAGTGCTAACTGTGGTACTGCAGTCGCTGTTCTTCTTTTTTCTGGTTTTAATGTATTGGAAATCTTCATGGCCAAGGATATTAACGATCTGAGTTTTTCTGCTGAAGAAAATCTTGTGCTCCTGTGAAACATGCAGGCTCTTACCACGTGGAGAGTTTGCAGTGCAGTTTGACAACAAAACCCATGCAGGAGGAGGTGCAGCAGGGACTACTCAGCCTTTTTTAGCATCGTGGAGAGAGAAAAAATTGTTTCCCCTCTCCTTCCTGACCCTTCACTGATGTTATACTCTGGATCGTGGTGACACCCCAGTCTTCTGTAATGATACTTAGAAGTCTGAAGCATCATATGTAATGTTATGATAATATTATTATTCAAGTTCCTCTTTCTTATTTAAATATAATACTCCAAAGCTGGAAGAGCTGCTTTGTAAAAGGGACTGAAACTGGATTTCTGGCTCATAGTCACTTGATATCTTCCTTGCAGAAGATGAGAATTAATCCCCATCTAGTTCTGCAGGTGGGGCAGAAAATAGGAGGCAATTGAAGTTCTGAGAGGTGCACCTTCCACAACCCCTGAGCTGCCACACCTCCTTTGTCAGAGATTGTCCTGGTGGAAGCTCACAGCGGTGGAGTTGAGCCTCTTCCAGGACAGGGGGAGATGCCTCAAGTCTCCAGCAAAGAGCTGCCCCACCACGCACACAGCACGCTTACATACACGTGCGTGTTGACCTCAGGTGGGATTCATGTCGTGGTGGACCAAAGACTGGAGCCGTTTGCAGATGGATTAGACAAGACTGAAGGAACTATTCATTTGGAGATGGGCTCCAACTGGTTTGAGGTGAATTGAATTTCAGGGCGTTGAGACAGGAGCTGGGGATCAGACACGGCAGACTTTAGCCTTTTGGCCATTAGGCAGGTCCTGCTCTGGGTGCCAGGGTCGCTTCACGTGTCCTCAAAGAGGCACTGTCAGGGACAGGCTCTCCCTTCCAGCCAGCACCGGGGATGTGCCTGCAGGTTTCTTCCCACCCCGCTGCCCAGCACGGTCTGTGCGGGGACACTGCAGCCCTCCCTGTGACCCCAGCCAGGATGGGGAAAGCCCAGGTCCAGCTCTGCCTCCAGGTAGCTACCCTGGAAAAAACAGATATCCTGGGCAGGGGAAGAAGGGAATCCATTCTCCATTGCTTGCTTGCTCTTGGAGCTTCTCTAGGCACCACTTCTCCTTCAACTTCCAAGGTACAACTCTAGCGTGGATGTTGCTGGAGTCACTGCAGGACGTGGTGGCCTGCAGAAAGGCTCTGCATGTGCTCCCAGCCAACTGAGAGCAATCCAGTTCTCATCAGTGTTTTAAGGTGCCTAAGCATTTTCAAAATAGGCAATGTCAATGTATGTCAGTCACTGTTAGAGGAGTGAGGAAGGAAGAAGGAAGTACCAGATTGTCTTTCCCCCCAGGGAAAGAAGGTAGTGCAGGTGGTTGGGTTTCTAGTGCTGTTGTGTTGGGTTTTTTCCTTTGGCACACATTATGGTACTTAATTTAAAACCCTATTTTTGAAAAGGGACTTTTTAGGCTGGTTTTTATTAATGGCAAAAACAGTCACGGGTTGAAATCATACCTGTCCTGATGGTATTTTATTTTGTGATGCTGTTAAGAACCTTTTAAGAGCTTCCAAGTTGCCCTGAAGTGCTGCCCAGAAGATGAATGTGAGGAGCCAGGGGAGGAGGAGAGCTGGCAGCGGCGTGCAGATGCAGCACTGCAGCTTGGCTAGTCTCACATTTGACTCGCAGTGACTGGAGGTGATGGGCTAGGGCAGAAAATCCAGAGCAGCAGCTAGTGCATGGCTGTATAAAACTGCTCAGTACACTTAATCTTTTATTCTTTGTGGCATTGAATTCAGTAAGTGGTTAGAAACTTACCTGCAGCAGGTAACTGAGTACTGAATATTGCTGTCTTGACAAGAATATTCAGGTATTCATCTGACTGAACTGGCCTCCAGTTAAGGGAAATGATGCCCTATGAGTAATTGAATGGATGGAAGCCCAGGAAACACAGCATTCTTCTGAAGTGAAGCAGCAAGTCTTTAAATAAAAAAGAATTTGTGTCCTTCTCAGAAATGCTGCAAACCAGCTTCATCTGGTTTCTAAAGATAAATCGCCGCTGAATTTAACTTTGAATTTAACTGAGTGCTGGCCAGAACACTAATGAGCTCAATGCCGAGAGCAAGAGGCTTTCAGTACCATCACCCCAGATGACACGTAGCGATCAGTGAGTCCCCAGGCCAGGCACTCCCTGCCTTACCTAAACTCTGCAACCTTTGTTTGCCTTCAGGTTTCAAACTGGGTAAGAAAGTCATATGCAAAATGAGGCAGAAAGCAGTGTTCAGGTGGGGCTGTCTCACACATTATTCGGCAGGGCAGGTAACAAGAACTGCACTGAATGTGGAAAACAGGAATATTGACAGGAGAAATGAGGCAATCTGAATTGCTGTGAGGACAGTAGCAATAAGCACACAGGAAAGCAGGAGGCTGTATCACATCCTTCAGATTTGGCCCCAAGTTCCTTGCTGTTCTTCCCTAACAGATTCTCGTATGTGAGGCAATTTTCAGAGAATCAGAGAATCATTAAGGTTGGAAACAACCTTCAAGATCAAGTCCAACCACCTACCAAATATTCTTATGTCCACTAACCCACGGCCTGAAGTGCCACATCTGGATGGTTTTTGAGCCCCTGCAAGGATGGTGATTCCACCCCCTCCCTGGGCAGCCTCTTCCAAGGCTTCACCACTCTTTCAGTAAAAAAAAACATTTCCTGATATTCAACCTAAACCTGCCCTGGTGCAACTTCAGCCCATTGCCTCTGGTCCTTTCACTGGTTACCTGGGAGACTCACTACAGCCTCCCTTCAGGTAGCTGTAGAGAGCTGTAGAGATGTTGATGAAGTCATCAATCTCAAATGCCTTTCCTGAGCATTTATCACTCTGTAGGCCTGGGGAAGAACAGCTTTTTGGGTTTAGCTGATAATAGAGAAAGTAAAATGGTTTTCTTTACCACTGCTCATTTTCCCTACTTCTCCCAAACTGAACACAAAAACCAAATCCAAGTGCATATTAGCTTTACAGGAAGACACGTAACTCTGTTGGGTTTTTTTCCCCATAACAGAACATTCCAAAACTAAGCACCTCAAGTATAAATTCTGTAGAGCCACCGTTGCTCGTTTTTGAGGAGTTGCCCTGTTCCCTTAGATTGAAATTAAGCAACAAATCTCCAAATGCTAATTGGTTTAGATTCTGAACTTCTGCTCGATCTTGGGCAAACATTGGGCCAAACGCTGATGTGCTGGCACCTGAATATGCTTGGAGAGGAAGAAAGGATGCTGCCCACTAGAGCCATCTTGGCAGGAGTTGTTGCACCTCCTCTCCCTGCAGGTTGCCACTGGAGTTGTTCTAGCAACATGAATGTCAGTGAGGATCTGAAAGCTCTGTCAATTCAAGCGGGCAGACTGGGGCAGCAGGAGCTGTGCTGCTGGAGTGGCTGGCAGCGTGTCTTTTCCAAAGCTGTCCTTGTCCCTATAAGCAGAAACGAGAAGTAGAAGCTGTTTGTCATGACAGGTAAACCCAGTATCTTTTCTTCATGGCTTATGAACTGCTTTTGCTTTGAGAATAGATCCTAGCAGTCAGGAATCACCAAGCATGAGATACAGGCACGGAAGGCTCCCGTCTCTAAACAACAATTATCAGATTCCTTTTTGCAATAAGCTGAAAACTCTTTTTTTTTTCCTGCATCTAGAAATCTGTTTTAATAATTAATGGGTCCTAAATTATTCACAGGTTAAAATGTTCAAACCGTTGCTGTCATCTAAAGAGCAAGTGCCCAGCAGGAGCCTTGCACGGGGCTTTGTAGATCACATCAAGGCAGAATGTTTGATTCATTAAAGAAATCTTTTACTTCCAAAGGTAATAGCATCCAATTTTTATTCTTCTAACCCTGGCCTGACTAATAAAAGACATGGTGGAATTTCCTGATTTCACTCTTATCTACCTGCCCAGGAACTTTTCACCATCCCACAAAAAAATGGGGATCCCACGTCACCTGCTGCTGTGCCAGGAAAATCTGTGAACTCTCTTAGGTGGAGAAACCTTCATTTTTTTCTGCAGGCCTGGATAACTAAAGCAATATGCTTATTTTTGAGTGTAGTTTCTAACAGTGCTCAGATTTCTGGTGATGATATGCACAAGTAGAATATCTAGAGCTCGACATTGGTGTAAACCAGGGTAATTCCCCAGACTTTGTTACAAACTGTGATCGAGGGGTTTTTTGCCTCCTAGAGGAAATGTCATCCCTGATCTTCTCATTTCCTCAAGCTTTCACTGCCCAAAAAGAGTGAAGCTAGTAAAACTAAGTTCCTGTAATTTACTTTTGCTTTTCAGTATTTGCTTGAATTCAAATGAAAATTTTGTTAAGAAGAACTTTTGGAAAATAAAACAGGAAAATCAAAAATGAGGAAGAGGAGGAAGTTTTCTTCACTTAAAGCAAGGACCATCTTTCCTACTCTGCTTTTTGCAAGCACCTTTTACTACAGGGTCTTGGTTTGTGCAGTTCCTCAGTCCCATTAACACAATGAAAGCTTGATTTATCTTTTCATTATATAAAGTACCATGAGGGCACATGTCCTGAAGGACTTGGTGGTGGTTGGCAGCACTGGTGCAGTGGCTGTACCCAGACAACCATCCTGACTGTTCTCCAGGCACACCTCACCGCTTTGGAGAGGGCAAAGCAAAAGCATCTTGCCTAGTTTTTCCATCTTTCCCCAAGTCTTTCCTAATTCCTCGTGGGATTTTGGGGGTGTGGGCAGGAAGCAGCTGTGCTGGGGTTCCTGCAGCGGCAGGGTGGCAGCCCTGGGGCAAGAACTTCGCCAAGGCATTCATGAACTTTTTGTTTGGGAACTTTTTTTTGTTCTTGAATAGGGAGGGAAAAAAATATCGAAGCTTGTCCTGGACAAATGTATCTAGCTTGCTGTGGATGGCAGTGACTGGGAACTCAAAAAGGGTATAGCAAAGTTGCCTAGGAATTTGTGGTTGGGCGTTGAGCGAGATCTTTTACCGGTGAGAAGAGGATGTGTATAAGCTGGGATGAGCCTTTCTGGTTTTGGGCTGGTGAGAAACTGAGAGTTGTTTAGCACTGATTTGCCTCAATAGAGGGAGTTTAAGTTTCCGCGTTACACCCCGGGCAATAACAAACTACCTAAACACAGAGAGCATACGTAGGAGAGAGGGAGACCCTCAATAGCCTTTCCAGAACGCCTGGGCTGGGGAAGAATGGCCGCAGCGTTGTCCTGGAGGTAGCCTTCTCTAGAAACACCCAAAAGATGGGAAGACAGGGGCGTTAATGCCGATGATCTCCAGCCAATATCCAGGCGCCATTCCCATGTGCCAGCTCACCCTGCTCCCAGAGCACTCGTTTCACTCCCCAGAGCTGCTCTTTTTTCTACTGCCTCATCAAAGGATGTTGGGTTTCCATCCGATGAGTGGCAGTTGTCGATCCCTGTCTGTTAGGTGCACGGGGACATCTCTCCGTGCCTTGCCTTCCGAGTCATAAGGGCGTTAGTGCTCCCGCTGCGTCCACACGGTTCCGGTGTGCCTTCAGGGTACTCAGATACCTGCTCGCATTTGGGGCTTGGGAGGCTTCCTCATGTTGAGTGGCTGTTTCCTGGATGAGACCTGCTGAAACGGGTACTGTTGGCATTTTTCTCTGTGAGAAATAGTTCCCTTTAAGTACGTTCTGCAGAAGAGGGACAGGCTAATTCCATGCCTCTGACAGAGGGTTATTTTTATATAATTACTGGTCCAGCCCCTCAGTAGCATGATATCAGGAAACAAGAATGATAGTGTGACACTGTGCTAAGTGAACCCCAGTCAAGAAACTAAGAGGACTTTGTTAGGATTAGAAACTTGATATAGTCTTTTCCTTTGTCACAGAAAATATGTTTTCCTGCAGATAGATGTGTTGAATTTTTCCATGATTTACTGGGGACTTGCCAATCGCCGTGTTTCAGAGAAGTCAAATGATTGGAGGGCCATGAGGATGATGAAGGGGCTGGAAGATCTCTCTGATGGGGAAAGGCTGAGAGCCCTGGGGCTGTTCAGCCTGGAGAAGAGAAGCCTGAGAGGGGATCTCATGGATGGTTACAAATCTCTGCAGGGTGGGGGGCAAGGAGAAGGGGCCAGGCTCTTGTCAGTGCTGCCCTGGGATAGGACAAGGAATAATGGATATGAGCTGAAACACAGGAAGCTCCACCTCAACATGAGGAGGAACTTCCTTCCTGTGAGAGTGCCAGAGCCTGGCCCAGGCTGCCCAGAGAGGCTGTGGAGTCTCCTTCTCTAGAGCCTTTCCAGCCCCCCTGGCTCTGTTCCTGTGTGGGCTGCCCTGGGTGACCCTGCTGGGGCAGGGGGGCTGGACTCGATCATCTCCAGAGGTCCCTTCCAACCCCTACCATTCTGTGATTCTGTGACACGTTGGAAAGGGAAGACAAGGAAACAGGGTGTGCAGAGATACTGCAGGAGATGGCCCAGCCCTGCAGTTGGGTGAGGACCCTGCAGAGCTTCTGCCTCAGAGTCAGCATCTCTCCCACCCAGGTTTTTAACCACATACTTGGACTTCAGCAGAAATCAGCCAGGGAAATACTGTGAGAAGAGTGCTCTGGGGCTGTGGACAGCTGTCATTTGCAGAGCACATACTTGGCCATAGTCTTTTTTACCTTCACTCCCATTTTAAATACGAGGCTGAAGCAGGGGACACAGCCTTGTTGTCTCAGGTGTCTCATTTACCTCCAAGGGGTTGACGGACTGGGCCAGCCCTTCTGCAGGACATCTCCATCCCGGGGCGATGGAGAGCTGGCTGTCTCCTGTTGGCCTCCAGGAGGAAAGTCAGTGTGCTTTGGACACTCCCTGTGCTGTCACGGGCAGTTTCCTCGTCCATCAGCATAGGGGGATGTGGGAACGCACTCTGGGAGCATCCATCTGCCTGGTACGTGGCAGCCAAGCATTCAGGCTCCATCGTTGGATCTCACCTGAAGTGTATACGACTTCCAGTTCCTTCCCAGGGCCAGGTTCTGCCAGAGGCACCCAATGATGGGGAACCTTGCTCTGCACCGTAGGTGGGGTACGTCTGGAGCAAAGTGGGGGGTTCTCTGTATTGTGCTGCCCGCAGGGAAAGTTGTCTGGTCTGTGCATTGGAGTGTTTGGCTTAACACTGCTGCCTTCTTTCAGCCTTGGATGGTCGAAGGTGAGCAAGGCATAGATATTAAGAGTTGTTTTTCTGCTCTGGTTTCTGTTCCCCAGGGATATGAAGCTGGACGGTGGACGCCAGTGCCATTCTGCTGGAGTGTGTCTGAAAGAGATCATTGGTCTTGAAGGTGTGGAGCTCGGAGCAGATGGGAAGGTGGGGATACTTCAGTTCCTACTCCCTTAGGTTTTATGTAATCAGGGAAAACATTGCTCAAGTAGATAACAAACAACAATACAAACATAAACTATAACCCAGTAGTTATGTGCAAACTGTAAATGAGCTTAGCAGAAATTCAGGAGGAATGCCCGAGCTGTCAACACAAACAACTCTGTCTCCTTAAAGAAATTTGCCTCTGGCAACATCTGAGTCTGTAAAGCATTATTGAATCACGCAGCCTTCCCCTGGCTCTAGCAGGAGGTATCGTTGCAGAGTATATTGTCAGGGGCTGGAAAATAATTTCTGGTGAGAGTTGCAAGCTGTAATTCTGTTTGCTTGCAATTTTATTTAATCAAATACATGTTGCTCAGCAGTGTATTTTTCCGAAGAGCAGGAAGACAGCAGTGCAAATCTGATGAGTATCTCAAAATCCAAGACTGCGTTCACTCGAATAGAACAAGGAATGATGAATCTTTAGGGAAAGTGATCCATTTTAATCAAACAGAGAGGAGAGGCAGTTCTAATCACAAATTAAAATGGTGGGGTTTTTGTTTTGGTGCAAGCTTGATTTACTTTTTATAGTTCAGTTTACCCAGTCTGCTGTCATATATGGATTGCAAAGCCTTAGGTCAATGCTGCTACACATGCTGTGCTCACCTAACCAGGTGTCAGGCAAGACCACGGGCTGTAAATTCCTGAGAACAATCTGTCTGCTTATAAATAAATGAAAGCTGCTCCGACCTCCTCATAAACCAGTCCAAGACACATTTTTTTTCATCAATATAATGTTGTTTTTGAAAACTAAACCCCCCAAGAAGCAAGGCATAGCTTACTGCCAGCCAAGGGTGCAAGCAGAGCATCAGTACACTCTAAAAATAGTTTTGTCACCAGTTATTAAATCACCCTTAGTCCATGTCCAGGGGCAGTAAATGATCTCCCACTACCACTGGTGTAAATTGGAGCTCACAAAACCAATAAGACTGCCAGACAAAAACCTAGAGTAGGAAGATAGCAGAGGAAGTGCTTAAGTTTAGCCGTGCTCAAGCAATTTGCCTCTGGCAGCTCTGTGCTGAGGGACCCCTAGAGATGATGCTGTTTCAGTAAAGAAGCAGCTGAAATCTTCTGCAGGGAAGGACAGGCCACCGTAAAAAAAACTTGACCAATTTGTCATATTTTTACATCTGACCCTCGAGTAGGATTTTGTAAATCCAGTGTACTGGAGCTTGCCTGAGCTTGTGGTTTAGTTGAAGAATTAATGTCTGCGCGGAAGCTTTTTTTGTGCGGATAAACTGCCTGCTCTGAAGCAAATGTAGGTGACTGGTGGTTATTCATCTGTGCCTAACTACTAAATCCAGAAAATCCTCCCCTAATTTGCCTTCCCTCGCTTCCATCCTCTCCAAAGCCCTCTCCCTGGGTCCGAGCTGGTTTGAGGGTAACTCTCTCCGTTCTGACTTTGTTTTTTCAGACGGTTTCCTACACCCAGTTCCTGTTTCCCACCAATGCTCTGGGAACTCGCAGGAACACGATAGACTCCACCTCGTCCTTCTCCCAGTTTCGCAATGCAAGCCATCGTAGCCTTTCTTTGGCAAGAGCTAACAGCACCCAGGGGAGCATTGATGCAGGTAACTTCTCCAGAAGCTTGTTTGACTATCCTTGGGCAGTTACTGTGAAGGATGGGCATACGTCGTGGCACAGCCCCTTTTCTGCTTCAGAATAGAGCCTCGTGGGTTGACCGCGGCTTGTTCCCTGTTTGTTTGGCAAAACTGGCTTGTGGCTGCTGGGAAGTTCAATGAACAGGACTGCTGGGGGGACCGGCAGCCCGCGAGGGCACCCGGCGTGCCTCCTCCTGTCACCAGCAGCACTCGTGCCTCCTGCATCCAGCTCGTCCTTACCTTCCTTTGCCATGGAAAATTTACAGTGGCAACACAGCAGTCAGAAGCTGAAGGTGGAAATCCTACTGGTGACCTTCATTAGGCTGGAAAGGGTTGTGTGTACAAACCCGGGCAGAAAATGTAAGCCAGAGCACTTCTATGCTTAAGATATTTTGGCAAGTTCAGCGAAACAAACCAAAGCATCTGCACAAACAGGTGAAGGTTTGTCACCGGGAGTGAAAGTCGTTGGGGGGCTTTATGTCAGTTTGCTGTTCTCTACGCCCTAAATTCATATGTACCCAGGTGATTGATATGCAGGAGGTCACCTATAACTTCTCAAATCGTGGTAGCGTTGCAATGCTTAGAATTTTCAACATTTAGAGACATGTTTTTGACTCTTTCAGAATTCTTCCCAGAAGATCATCCCGTGCACTCTGTGAACTCATTTCCCACTTCTGCTAAGTCCAGAGATTTCTCGATGTCATGAACTCCTTTCTTATATGTCCCATTGTTTTGTAGGTAGCGACCTGGGAGACTTTGTTGAATACGACCCAAATCTTTTAGATGATCCTCAGTGGCCATGTGGCAAACATAAGCGGGTTTTAATATTTCCTTCATATATGGTAAGTGATGGGCAGGATTAGGTGGAGAGCAGATAAATTCTGGGAACGATGTTTTGAAGGTTGAGGTCACATTTGGCCATATTTTAAGATAATTATTATTCTATTTTTTTTTAATCTACTAATAACAGCTCTTTGGAATGCTTTGTTCTAAATGACAGTTACTTAGGAGGACATGTGAAAACAGACTCGTGGAGGTGTTACAAAAGTAACCGCTTTGCTCGCCGCTGTATTTCAGAAGCACTGCAGATGAAAGGCTTGTTTGAACACTTCGTTGGTTCTCTCACACTCACAGGAAAATTCATACTTCCTCTGATTGGCAACGTAACAAAATGGGAGGATGCCCATCAGGGCTTTTCTAAAGTCGTGAAGCTGCACTGTGTGTTGACACCATTCCCTCCTCAGAGCAGCACTTTAGTGTCTGGTACAACCCTTGTTCCCCAGGTATTTCTTTCACCGTGGGATCATCCTGACTGTAACTGCAGCAATTACAAGCACGGCCTGTATATTTTTCACTATTTCCAAACCCCCTCACAGCAGAGATGCAGAACTGCTCCTTGGTCAGTGCTCTGACTCGGTGCTTTCTGTGGTGAGAGACTGTGGTTGCCTTTGTTTTCAGTTGCACTAAGTCTGTAGCCATTGGTGAGCTACGAGGATGATGAAGGGGCTGGAAGATCTCTCTGCTGAGGAAAGGCTGAGAGCCCTGGGGCTGTTCAGCCTGGAGAAGAGAAGCCTGAGAGGGGATCTCATGGATGGTTACAAATCTCTGCAGGGTGGGGGGCAAGGAGAAGGGGCCAGGCTCTTGTCAGTGCTGCCCTGGGATAGGATGAGAGGTGGTGGTCACAAACGGAAACACAGGAAGTTCCACTTCAACATGAGGAGAAACTTCTTCCCTGTGAGAGTGCCAGAGCCTGGCCCAGGCTGCCCAGAGAGGCTGTGGAGTCTCCTTCTCTGGAGCCTTTCCAGCCCCTCTGGCTCTGTTCCTGTGTGGGCTGCCCTGGGTGACCCTGCTGGGGCAGGGGGGTTGGACTCCATGATCTCCAGAGGTCCCTTCCAACCCCCACCATTCCATGATTCCGTGGTGTGCTATTTTGGCAGGACTGTTCCAAGATCCAGTGTGGTTGTAGGCATTTTGCTGTCTGATTTATACATCCAAAGCAGCAGAAGGCAGCAGGAGAAAGCTTTTTTTCCAAATTGGTGACCTAATACCTTTATCTATATATAAATAGGGCAGGATTTGAAACACTGAGGTCTAAAGTGTCATCCATGTCCTCAGTGAACTTGGAACAGAAGATATTAAGAAACTGCTGACGTATGTAAAGATACAGACTTTGTAGGTTTTCTTCTGCCCCCCGTCTTGGTCTTCATCTGATAATAGAGCTCTTGGGTGCTCCTTCTTCACAGTAAATGGAGTGTAAGTGTGGATGGAAGCCTACCTCCCTGCTGGCCTGAGTGTTCTGCCTGGTGCACAGGGAGAGTTCATTCAATTCTGAGGCTGCATTTGTGCTCAGTTTCCAGATGGGAAGTCCAGTGTGTCCTCTGCTTACTTGCAGACAGTTTTAGGGTTGGCATGTTATTTTTTAGCTGCCAGCCCACTAAGTGTGAACCTTTTATGGCAGCTACATCTGGGTGGGAAAGTATTTGATAGGTTTTGATGTGGTTATTGTCATGGACAGGGAACTGTCTTCCCTTAAAGAGAAAGACATTGTTAGCAACATCCAGAGTGCAGTTGTTGTCTTTCTAACCTTCCTCAGGCTGCAAAGGTGTTCTCCAGGATCACTTGAGACCTTTGATCCCTTTTCAGCTTGGTGTTGAGATGGACATGGCTGAGTCAAAACAGGGAGGCCAGGAGAGCATCCTGCAGGGAGGTCTCCACTGAGGCATGGGTGTTCAATGCCCTGCTTTTCTGTATGTTGGTTAAACACAGCATTTTGAGGTCTGCATTTGTACTTTTATTGCAAAAAGGAAGGGGATTTCCACCGTGACAGAGGAAATAGGTACTAGACTAGATACTTCAAAGGTGACTTAGACTAGACACTTTAAAGGTGACCAAAAATGGACTTCAAGGGTAATTGTTAAAATCATTGTCATTGCTTGTCTACTATATATCTGCATTGACAGGGGTCTCCCTGCTTTTTCTTTGTCTCTAGGGGTTAATTACTGCTGTGTCTGGAAAAATGTCTTATTTGACACTTTGGGGGGGTTTCTTGGCCGAATTTGCTTTCCAGCCATCGCTGCTTCAGCATTGCCTGAGCACGTAGCACTCCCATCTCCCTCTCTGAAGGCAGGTACTAATCTAAGAAGGGGCTGAAGGACATCAAGTGCTGTGACTTCTTGGTGGGACCCACATGAATCCCCTGGTCGAAGCAGCAGCTGTGATGCCATGCAGGAGCTGCAGGGCTTTGCAAGAAACCGAGGAGTTGGTGGTTGTTCTTCGGCGCCCGGCTGCGAGGTTTCACAAGGGGCTAGTGCTGCCTTCAGCTGGGAGCATGGGGGCAAAGGTGCTGCTGGAGTGGCATGGGATCCTGTAGGTTAAACAGGACTTTGGAAGTCCTTTTTGCAGGTAAGAGGAGGGCTCGTGTATTGCGGTGGGGACTAAGGGCTGTTTTGGCTCTGCAGGAAACTTGATTCACATCCATCTTAGACTTCCCCGGCTCAGCTGGTGTTCCCTCTCCCTGCAGGGCACATCGGTGTGAACAGGAGCATTACAGGCTGGCATTGCAAGGCGTTTTCTTCCCCAAATACAACGATGGGCATGCGCTGCAATTAGAGCAGATTGCAGTCTGAGGCCACCAGGAAACCTAGCGGCCTTTTCCTGAGCGTGCAGAGCCGTGGTGGCAGGGACAGAGCTCTGCAAACGCCCGCAGAGCTTGCTGTGCACAGATTGAAACCGAGCTCCAGTCCCGCGTGGAATGAAGCCGTAATTGCCGCCCTCGCGAGCGCCGCAGCAGCCGGGAGCGGCTCTGATCTCAGCCCCCAGCGTTCTGCTTCGTGCCGAGGGCTGCAGCTTGTGATTAAAAGTTTGGTGTAGCCTTGGTGCTGGGCAGCTGCAGGCGTGTGGAATCCCCCCAGCCACGGGTTACCGGGGCAGGGTGTGCGCGGGGCTGCGGGACCGAGCTCTCTGCGTCGCCAGCACCCCTGGGTGCCCGGCTCCTGCTTTGCAGGCAGGGATTTCTCCTCTCCCAGGGTGTGAGACGGACAAAATGGGTGGTCCAGCTTGGATTTTAGTTTGAAACGCGTGCAGTTAGCACTCGACGGACACTTCCTTCTTCTGGAGCTGAGCTTCTCATCCTCTTGGAATTTTACCAAGTCCTGACTTACAGAGGATTTTGAAGTCCTCAGCAGTTTTCAAGGAGTAGCTGAGCTTCCTCCTCAAAGACAGCTGTGGGGAAGGAGAAGTGCATTTGGCTTGGTCGGGTGGTTTTTTTGCAGTGAGGTTTCTGGCTTGAAGGGGTTTATACACTTCCTTGTCGTGTTTCTAACTGTAATACCCACAAAGAGCCTGCCTGGCTGATTCTGAAAGAGCAGCTTCAACACAAACTCCATAGCTACTATTAGTTGTATTAGTCATATTTAAATTCTAGTCCACCCTGGAGAAATTACTGCTCTTTGTGTTGGCGTTGTAGGAGAGTCTACAATCTCTCCCCCAATATAAACAATAAGAGGTAGAAAAAAACTCATGCTGGGGGGGGGCAGGAGGAGGAGGGAAGCATCATGTCATGGTTAACAGATGTCTTCCTACTGCTAAAACAGGAATTCTTGCAGATCCTTAAATCTCCCTAGAATGGGAACTTTGATCCACCAGCCAGAGCAGTAATTTCTTTGCTAGAGCCTCACGGTGACCAAAATAAACCGACATCTCCGCACCACCCTTAACGAAGCACGTCGCAGAAGTCTGCACTGCTCGCAGCCTGCTTTTGGCAAGGCCAGTGCCACTGAACCATAGAATAGAATTGTAGCATCATAGGATCATTAAGGTTGGAAACAACCTTCAAGATCATCAAGTCCAACCGTCTACTAAACATTCTCATGGCCACTAACCCGTGGCCTGCAGTGCCACATCTGGATGGTTTCTGAGCCCCTGCAGGGATGGTGATTCCACCCCCTCCCTGGGCAGCCTCTTCCAAGGCCTAGCCACTCTCTCAGTAAAAAAAATTGTTCCTAATATTCAACCTAAACCTGCCCTGGTGCAACTTCAGCCCATTTCCTCTTGTCCTATCACTGGTTACCCTAACCCTAGTCCCCACCTCACTCCAAGGAGCGAGAAGGTCTCCCCTCAGCCTCCTCTTCTCCAGAAAGAACCAAGGCACATCCAAGCTACATTATTAAATATTAGTTCTCCGCTGTGATTTTAAAATCAGGACTGCTTGCTGCCCTGGCCATTTCATCTAACAAGCCCTGCGTGATGACACAGCACCTTCAGCCTCTTGCTGCACTGCTCTGTCTTCCACAAGGAGCAGCAAGGTCCGGAGCGCTCCGTCCCAGCCGCCGTCCCTCGGTGCTGTCGCCCTGTTCTGCCAGCCACTTCCAGCGTTGAAAATCAGGCATCTCCAGGCTGCTTTTTTAGCAGCTCATACTCGAAAGCCTCGGGGAGCAGAGGGTCACAGTGGTGGTTTATAGCCATGTTTAAAACCTGTGTGCTCTGCATTCAATGCTGTGTTTGGCTGAGGCTCCAATAGTATTTAGTAACAATGACACGCTGCATTAGTTAGAATTATTTCAGTGTGTTAGCAGGGTAAGATAAGCTGGCATCCTTCCGTGTGCTTCAGTTCAAAGAGGCACTTTTGAAAGTGTTTGCTTAGCGAAATTCTGAATCTTTCACTTCAAAATCCTTGAATGTTAATAACTTTCTAGCAACAGAAACAGCTTTTAGTCTTTCTTTTTTTTTTTTTTTTTTTTTTTTCCTTTATTATAAAGGAGTAATCTCACCCATTTTCCATCACTGTTTTGATCCTCTGCTCTAGCAGGATTTCCCATATATATCTATATATGCATCTTCAGCCTAATGCCTGGGTGTATGCCTTGGGCTGCTGGCAGTTCATAGCCACATAGCTGGTCACCTGTGGTGTGCCCTAAGGGAGCCAGGCAGCGCAGAGTCACTGACTTCTTTTGTTATGGTGCTGGGAACTTGCCACTGTCGTACTAAAAGTCTGTTAAGGGTATCAGTCTTCTGTCAGCTCTCTCTGAAGTAGGTTTGTCAGAGGGTACTGACAGCTGAAGAGAGCCTTTCATTTCCCTCACCTATTTTATGCTGATTTTATCCTTCTTAAGCAGGAGATTGAGGCATCCAAAGCTAGAGCATCTCTTGCTGGTAGCATGCCAAAGTGGGATTTATTTTTGACAATATTTCATCTTGCCAGTCTTTCCAGCCATTTCAGACATCCTCCCTCCTCCCATATTTATGAAACTATATATACAGCTTTCCTATGAGAAAGCAGCTGCTTGAGAATTCTTGTGAATAACACAGAAGCAAACCTCCCAGATCAAAACTGACAGACACACATACAGTGTGCAGAGTAGAGACTGCAGCCAAAGCCCTCATCGTGTTGTCCAGGCATCTCTCAGCTGCCACACGGAACAGGCTTCCCTTTCTCTTGTGCAGTTTCCATCACCAGGCTAAACCACACGTGCACAGGTTTGTGTACAGAGCACACGGGCAGAGCACAGGAGGAGTGATGCTGAATAATGAACTGGAATATGTTTGGGGCAGATAAGCTGCGAGAAACAAGGTGGATGTTGCTGGATGACAATCAGAATGGTAGGGGCTGGAAGGGACCTCTGGAGATCATGGAGTCCAACCCCCCTGCCCCAGCAGGGTCACCCAGGGCAGCCCACACAGGAACAGATCCAGGGGGGCTGGAAAGGCTCCAGAGAAGGAGACTCCACAGCCTCTCTGGGCAGCCTGGGCCAGGCTCTGGCACTCTCACAGGGAAGAAGTTTCTCCTCATGTTGAGGTGGAACTTCCTGTGTTCCAGTTTGTGACCATTGCCTCTCATCCTATCCCAGGGCAGCACTGACAAGAGCCTGGCCCCTTCTCCTTGCCCCCCACCCTGCAGAGATTTGTAACCATCCATGAGATCCCCTCTCAGGCTTCTCTTCTCCAGGCTGAACAGCCCCAGGGCTCTCAGCCTTTCCTCATCAGAGAGATCTTCCAGCCCCTTCATCACCCTTGTAGCCTCCATTGGACTCTCTCTGGTATTTCCTTGTCCCTGTTGAACTGGGGAGCCCAGAACTGAACACAACACTCCAGATGTGGTCTCACCAGTGCAGAGCAGAGGGGGAGGAGACCCTCCCTGGACCTGCTGGCCACACTCTGCTTTATGCCCCCCAGGAGACCATTGGCCTTCCTGGCCACAAGGGCCCATTGCTGTCCCATGGAGAACTTATTGTCCACCAGGACACCAAGGTCCCTCTCCATGGGGCTGCTTTCCAGTGGGTCTATCCCTCACCTGTACTGGTACAGGGTGCTGTTCCTCCCCGGGTGTAGGACTCTACTCTTATCTTTGTTGAACTAAGAAGTTAGGAACAGCAGAGATTAGAGTCCGAGAGACAGTTTCATGGTTCCCAGTGCCTGGCTTGGAGGTCTGATGCTCTGGGATTGCAGGGTGCCTGCCTGGTGGGAACAGCATTATGTATAGGAAAGCACGTTTGGATAGAAAAATGCTCTGCTGCTTTTAGGGAGATATTGCAAACCCTTCATAAAATTTGGGGCATCACTGTTGGCTGGTGCTGCTACACAGGCAGTACCAGAATTGCTATGGATAAACAAAAAGATCCACACCATTGACAGTCGTGTCTTCTCCTCAAGTTGGCAGCTTCTTCTATGCCTCACGGGCAGCCAGAGCTCAGTGAAATGGCCTGAAGCAGGGCAGAGAAGCCCAAATGCTGAGCAGGCAGCAAAGGCTGACTTAGGTCAGAGCCCTCCTGTGTCAGCTCCCAGCTGGTCCCTGTGGCTCACTGGGCCACCCTAGAGGTTTCCCGTGCTCCACAGCTCATGGGCAGGGGGTGTTGCTGCTCAGCACCGGGCCATTTGCTGGGTACAGGAGGTGCCCGGGCAGGAGTGAGGTCGGGGACTGGGATTTCTGTAAAGCTTCGTGGGTGCTGTGCCCCAGCCGTGGAGTGACAGCGAGAGGGGAGCTCGGGTGCCTGGTCAGAAACAGAAAGGGTAACTGGTTCCAGCTCTCAACGGGCACTCACTCAGCTTTGCTTTGCAGTTACCTGTCAGCTGCCTGCCTCTCCTGTGGGCACGGTCCCAACCCCCCATCTCCACAGGCATCAGCTGAGCAAACAGCATCCCACTGCAGCTAGAAAACACACACCAGAAAAGAAAAAAAAATCAAGGGGGGGGGGGAAGGGGGAGGAAGAAGTTGCCTAATTCCTTTTCTTGTGAATCAGCTCAGTGAGCTGAGCTCTGCAGCGTGGCACTGACAAGCCCAGACAGCTGCCGCTGAGCCCGTGTGCTCAAACACGCGGCCCTTGCCCTGGTACAGGATGGAGACCAGCACACACCAGCTTTCATCTGGATTTCATTACTGTGATTGATACTGGAGGGACTGTGGACTCGCAGGAAGCAGCAGTATTCGGAGTTGGGGGGGAAGAGATTCTTATCAGCAGGACAGACCTGACAAATCCCTGGGTTTAAAAATAGCCGTACCTCTTGGCCATTTCCAGTCTTTAGCCGTCTGCTTATTCTCAGCCCGCTGAGTGGTTTGCTTTAAATAAAATGGTAAAAAAAAAAAGAGCTTTTCTCTTTCAAAAGAGAATTTAGCTGAATTCTGGCAAATCTCCCCCCGGGCTGGAGGAGTCCCAGGTAAACCAGACGGTGCCTGCAGAGCAGCCCTGGGGAAAGCAGCACCCCGGGGGGCTGCTGCTGGGTAGAGCCCGGGGCTCTCTCCCCCTCTGCTCCATCACCCCTGGAGCTGGGATCACACTGGAACCTACTTGTTAGGGGTGAAAGCAACTGAAACGTGCTGTCTGGCACAGCTTCTGTGCTGCTGCAGTGGTTTGATGTTGGCTGGATGCCGGGTGCCCACCCAGCTGCTCTGTCTCTGCCCCCTCCCAGCTGGGCCACGGGGAAGAAAAGAAAATGAAACTCGTGGGCTAAGACAAAAGCAGTTTAATGAAAAGCAAAGCCATGCGTGGAAGCAAAAGAAAACCCAAGATTTCTTCTCTCCTTCCCATCAGCAGGAGATGTCTGGCTCTTTTGGGGAAGCCAGGCTCCAAACACAGTGGCTGCTCTGGAGGACAAGCCAGTGCCCCCCCCCCCCCCCCCCCCCCCCTCCTGTTCCAGCTTTTATAGTTCAGCTGGCATCCCATGGTCTGAACCTCCCTTTGGCCAGTCTGGGTCAGCTGTCCCAGGCGTGTCCCCTCCCAAGATCTCATCCCCCCATCCCACTGCAGGGGGGATGTTGGAGACCAGCCCTGGTGCTGGGCGAGCCCTGCCCAGCAGCAGCCACAGCACGGGGGGGTTCCCAGCACCTTCCCAGCTCCCAGCACAAAGCACAGCACTGGGAGGGCTGCTGGGGGCACAACTAACTCCAGCTCTCAGTGGTCTCCGTTCTGCACACAAGGTTTGTGCTTCTCTGTGCAAGGGAAGGTGATTTCCTGGAGAGAGCCAAATGCAAGTCTGCCAGAAAAACCCACAGTCACTTTGTGGGAGATAATTAAGATAAAACTTAAGGAGCTCCATGGTAATGGAGAGCAAACAATGAGCAGTTAGGTTTGCAGTGAAGCATGAAATAAGGTGTCATGTAGCTTTGCACAGTAGCACTGAGCTCACTCTTTCTAGTATTGCCCAAGACAACCAAAAACTTAGGTAGTAACTGAAGTCACCTTTGGATTCATAGCTGGTACTGTTCTGGGCTCAGTGCCTCTTTGTAAGTAAGAAAGACAGCATGGACCAGTGGTTTTGTGCTTTGAGCAGCAGCTGGCACTGGTCTGAATTATGTTATGTGGCTTGTTTCATAGAATCATAGCATGGCAGGGGCTGGAAGGGACCTCTGGAGATCATGGAGTCCAAACCCCCTGCCCCAGCAGGGTCACCCAGGGCAGCCCACACAGGAACAGAGCCAGGGGGGTTGGAAAGGCTCCAGAGAAGGAGACTCCACAGCCTCTCTGGGCAGCCTGGGCCAGGCTCTGGCACTCTCACAGGGAAGAAGTTTCTCCTCATGTTGAGGTGGAGCTTCCTGTGCTCTGGCTCATACCTGTTATTCCTTGTCCTATTGCTGGGCACCATGGAAAAGAGCCTGGCCCCTTCCACCCAGAGCTTGTGCCGAGCGCTCATCTCAGATCACTTATTCTGACAGAGCAGAATTCAAACTGAATTTTCCCCTTACTGAAAGCTCTGGGACTGGCTGGCACTTGTTTGGTATTTCTTGGTTTGGGGAATTTAGTGATCTTGTTTGCTACAAACTAAAGAGTAACTCTTTCCTGCTCATGTGTTGCAGACCACGGTCATAGACTACGTGAAGCCATCAGATCTCAAAAAGGACATGAACGAGACCTTCAGGGAGAAGTTCCCTCACATTAAGCTAACCCTCAGTAAAATCAGAAGGTACGTTGCCAAGCTGGGGAAGGCTGCAGGACTCTGCAGCTCTCTGGCATGTCAGTGCCACTGCAGTTGTACGTGGGGGAAGCACAGAGCTGGTTGATCCTCCAGCAGCGGTGAGCAGCAGAGGGGCAGAGTGAGATAATGGCTTTGATTAGTGGGCTGAGGAAAGAAGACGGGGGGATGGACAAACACAGACTGCTCAGGGGTCTAGTGCGGCACCTGGTGGGCTGAGGATCCAACCTGAGCGTGGATTGTGCTAAAAGATCCGGAAGAAGAATACAGAAAAACTCTCCAGGCTCACTTGGAGGCACTTAACTTACAGAAAGACTGAGGAGAGGGAAATGCTGACTGGCTTTCGTGCCTCGTCCAGCGAGCTCAGCCAGGAGCTGAGCGGTCAGCATCGCAGCAGAGCTGTAGTGCTGCCTTCCTCTTTCCAGGGTGGCAGGCTAGACCTAGTGCTTCACCAAAGCAGTGATTATTTCACGTGACTGAAGAGGCCAGAAGGATACTGAGTCCTGTTGCTCTGGAACCAGACAGTGCTACAGCACACGGCAAAACTCTTCACTGGGATTTGGGGAACCACAACCAGCAGCAAAGCTGCGTATAGAGCACGAGCCATTAGGCTTAGATAGGCAAGAAAGGTCAGGCAAGAAACTGCAGCTTAAGACTTCCAGTGAAATAGCATTACTAATGATGGCAAAGGCTTTCAGCTGCTTTTATAGTTTGACACAATTATCTATTGGCAGGGGGAGCGTCAAAACCTGCCGTGAAATGCGTCCCCAAAACAACACAGACACCTGCCCAGGAAATTCAGTGCCTTTTTTCCCCTCCATTTGGTAAAGCAGGACTCTCTGCAAGGGTGGCTCTTGGGGTGAAATGAGAAATGCTTTGACACGTGGCTCACAGTGTACTTGTCTGCTCTCTTTACTCAGCCTGAAGAGAGAAATGCGCAAGCTTGCTCAAGAAGAATGTGGTTTTGAAGAGCCCACGGTGGCCATGGCCTTTGTCTACTTTGAGAAGCTGGCTCTCAAGGGGAAGCTGAACAAGCAGAATAGAAAGCTTTGTGCTGGAGCCTGTGTTCTTTTAGCGGCCAAAATTGGCAGTGACCTCAGAAAACATGAAGTCAAGCATCTTATAGATGTACGTATCCGTAGGTTTCCAGTGGGCCTTCCGCATGAAATGCCAGCCTGTGGTCTAACAAGCCTGCTTGTCTGTGGTCACACTCTCCCCTAGGCTTCCAGCTGACTACCCTTTTGTGTTACACGTTTATGTGAAAGTATAGTGAGCTGTGTCACTGCAGAGGGGTGGGGGGCTCATCTGAAGGGATTGAAGACCCTGGTGTGATACCATGAGGCTCAAGAGCTCTCTGACCTCCGTGCTGTCAACACAAGTCAAAAGTTAATGCTTGGGAAATGAATTTTGGTTTTAATTATGTTTTCAGGAGTGTCAATAAGGCCTCTCCTTTGAGAGGTAGATGCAGGTAGGAACTGCAAAGGGGATCGAACAGGCTAATCAATTTGTATTTGTAAAGTGAAGGTTTTGGGAAAGAAAACCTAAAGAGCTGTTCCCATTAAAAACCTCAACCCAGCTGGGTGTTTTGGTAGAGTAAGGTATTTGGTCTTCCACTCACCCCGTATGAAAGAGATAACAGAGGGGAGTGAGTGTTATCCCATAATCGTTTGCAAGCACTGAGATATCAAACTGATTTAATGCTACAGAAAGTCAGGCAGGTAGCTGGGTACTTGGCCACAACCAACTCGCTCAGTTTGAGAGATCATGGGACCTTGGCTGAGGGGCAGAGCTGGACTCGTGCCCTTCTGCCACAGTCTCAGGGCTGGGCCGGCAGTCGGTTTGTCAGAAAGCCCTCTGAATAACCAGGAAAAAAAGTTCAGCCCAGTGGGAGTTGGAAGATCTGACCTCTCTTGCTCTCTGGAAACGTTGGTCCATCTTTAAGACGCACTGAGCTTTTCAGTAGACCCAGTGAGCAGAGGACTAGCAAGGAGGCAGATCATAAGAGGAGGACAAGAGGAGGAAACACCCCTGAGCAGTTGGCTGCCTGCTTGTAGCATCCAAATCAGGCAAAGCAGCAGAGCAAATGGGACGTGTAGTACATCACAGCAGAAAGCCACCTACGAAACCCATCTCATCCCCCTTGAGGGCAGTGGTTTCTATTGCTCTCCTTTCTTATGGACGTTGCAGATGACACCTGCCTCTGAGGCATTAAGAGAAAAAGGATCTAATAGGAGCAGAAATCATTTCCCCAGTAGGGTGTTGTAACACAGTCTAACGCTGAAAGGAAAATCAGTGATTTCAAGCAGCGCAGGGGATACGTGGGCAGTAGTTTCGAGCCGCGTGCCTTCCATTGCCCAAGTGATTCCCATGTTTGCACGGAGCCTGGAGTTTCCTGTCCCTGCAGTCCTTGGTGCTGTCATCGTTAGAAGCCTTCCTGCTGGAGATGGGGTACGTGAAAGGACAAAGGTGTCGGAAACAGCACAGCTGCTTGAGCTTTCTAAGCTCACCTCCACAGTAGGAAATCAGTCCATCCAGTTCATCCTGCTCGTGCTTTCTACACCCAGAGCCATGCAAGTCCAGCAGGGCGGGGGTTTAATGCCAGCAACGTGTGTGTTTTCAATAATGACATCTGTAAGAAAGCACTAGAGAGTCCAATCCTCATTCGCAAAGACTTTTAGTAATATTATTATTACTATTATTGTTATTATTTCTTTTTGGTTTCCTCCTCTTCCTTTGCAGAAACTGGAAGAGAAGTTCCGGCTGAACAGGCGCGAGCTGATCGCCTTCGAGTTCCCGGTGCTGGTGGCCTTGGAGTTTGCCCTCCACCTGCCCGAGCACGAGGTGATGCCGCACTACAGACGCCTGGTGCAGAACTCCTAGCGCCGGCTGCCCCGCGGGCAAGGGGCTCCTGCCCCTTCCTGCCTGGCTCTGCCTGGCTCTCCCGAGCCACAGCTACTGACGGGACCGCAGAATCAGACTCCGAACACTTGACGCTCTCGCCCCCCGAAGCAGTTTCCCCGGCACCGTGCGGGGAGCGCGGCATCGGCGGAAGACTCGGCTCTGGCAGCTTCACCGACCGCTCCTCTCTGGAAGCGGGTGGAGAGCTGAGCTGTTGGCAAATGGAGAAGGGGCTGGAGCTGGGTGGTGCCTGACCCCAGCTGCAGGAACCGCGGCTGGAAAAGCAGCTGGAGATCTGGAGGGCAGCCTCCGCGACCACCCTGCTCTCCATCACACAACCCCTGGGAGCCCACGTGAGCGCATTCCCATCGCCCTTTCCCGACAGACCTGCTGCAGCTTCCACGAGGACTTCTTAAGAAGTGAAAAAGCTTTTCAAGAGGATATCTTCACTGTGTCAAAAAAAAAACAAAAACCAGAAGAAAACAAAAACAGAATGTGCCAATCTATTTTTGTATCAGCAATTGAAAGTGCACTTTTTCCCGTGGGGTGTCTGTGTGTGTCTCCGTGTGCGTGTGCGGCACCGACCTGATCTCAGCCCGGCTGGTTGGCTTTGCTGTTCCCGAGTGTACCGGTTCCCGATGGCGAAGATCGAGCTGACCTTACTTGTTTACTTCTTGGAAAACAGAACTACTGGAAAAGTGGTAAATGGGATCATTTTTGGACACTTGGTTTGTTTCTTTTTTTTTTTTTCTTAAATTCTCTGATCTTTCCACCGTCGTACCTTTGAGAGGATTACACTACTGCTCCTACTACGAGAGAAGGATCAGCAACTGACCTTGAGTTTTCAGTCACGTTGGTGGCAGAGGTGAAAGCATTAGTATGAGATTTCCATGTCATGTTTTTTAAAAATATCTTGTGTTAAGCCACATGCATATTTTTAACCTTCGCACTTTTCCCACTGTGGAGATGGTTAGACTTGCACTCTGTAGTGTTGTATTCCTGTGCTCTATGTTAGAGTGCGTAATAAGCACATTTATTGTGCTGTATCTTAAAACAGTGTTTTATTGAAATTCAAAATAATTAAAAAAATAACAAAAAAAAAAAAAAGAGTAGGGCTCAGCAGTATAACCAGGTGTCTTAAGGCTCCAACAGCAGGGGCGTCAGCTGTCCTTAAAGTTTTTGTTTTTTATCTAGAGTATACTGTGCGAAACCGAAAAGCGGTGCCCGTTGAAGCGAAGGGTCCAGTTCTTTTAGACATTTTAGTACTGGAGTTTTACAGGAAAACTTCTCACAGATTCCCTGGCTCTAACTGGACACCCAGAGAGCTGGAGGCCTTCATCCGGGCTCCCCGACGCTACATGCGCGCTAAGCTAGCACCGTGCTCACGGACCTTGTTCAGTTCTTCCCCTGTGAGATTAAACCCCTGTCCAGTCTGCTCCTTGCCAAGCCTTGCCCTCGACATGCCCCGCACAGATCCAGTAAAGTCAAACACTGACAGTGATGGGATTTAAAATAAAGAAAAATCCATAAAAACAAGTGAAAAGCTGAAGCTGAAGCCCTGCCCCTCTGCGTTCGGGGAGCTTGCTCAGAGCATGGAGAGGGCTTGCGAGCAGAAGGTCGAGAAGTGGGACATAGCAGAGGATGTAAACACACTAACGCTCGCTTTCTTTCACTCTTTGCTTTCATCAGTTTTCTCATTTCCTTCGGCTAGGCCAGGAAACATCCAGTTTCCCTACCAGCTTTGACTCCTTTAAATCCCAGCAGGAGCAAGGCCTGCCGCGGTTGCGCTGCAGGACCTGGGAAGGTTGCACGTGTCAGGGAGCTCGGCTGACGCTGTTGCTCTCCCTTCCTTCCAAGGGGAGGGTGACTACGCTGGCTTCCCGTTGATTATCAACACCCTGTTACTCACACAGATACATTCCAAGAGGACTGGGGAAGAGAGGGTGAAGGGAAGAGCGCACGCTCCCTCCCCACGCCGCCGCAGCCTCCGGTCGCTGCGCGGCTGCCGAGCGGGCAGGGGACCCCGGTGCTCCTGCTCCCTCCCCTCCCGGCCCCACGCAGACGAGGCCCAGAGGTGCCAGGGGCCTGGGGAGCACCCAGCACCTACAGCTGCCCTGCCACGTAGCCCAGAAAGGCAGTGGAGTGTTGACCAAGGAGCGGAACAGGGCAGCTCTGCTAGGAGGGCTTCCCTCTTGGCTGCAGCCCGCACCCCCACATCGTGTAGATGCCGTCAAGATTTGCTTCTGGTTGCAGCGAGCTGTTCCTAATAGCGACCACTCAAGGCTGAGCAGAAGCTTTACTTTCCTGGAAAGGTTTCTACCCTTTGCTTTCGAGTCTGATTTTTATTTTTCCTTCTCTTTTTTTTTTTTTAATTATTTTAAATTTTTTTTTAATGATTTTTTTTTAATATTGCTTTATAGTATTGCAGGGAAAAAGCAAATTGTGATTGCAAGATGCAGACTAAAGAATGACAGTCTTACAGTAGTCTTTAGGGACGCTATGGAATCACACTGTCACATCTTTTGTCTTCTGTGCTGCTACCCAACCCTGATCTACAGTTTACACAGATTCCTGAGGTGAAATCTGATTGCTGGAGACTTTCTGCTTTTCATCGTTGTTCTCGTCGTCGTTTTGGGCGTGGAAAAGGGTCTCAGAGTGATGTTCAGTTACAGTTTGAATGTGGAATAAACACTTCAGATGGTGATGATGTTGCACTGTTCACTTAGGAACATATATAAAGCCATATGATGCTAGGTCTCAGAGCACAAAGCTTGGTCAGTACAGTCATGGTTAGGACAACGGGCAGGGTTCGCCCCCCTTTTCTCCCCAACCCTGGGAAAATTCAGGCTGAAGTGGTAGAGGAAATCCGTACCAAACAAAAAACATGTTGATTGTTTTCCTTTGTCATACATGGTGATGAGTGTTGATTTGCAAATGATTTTAGGTTCAACTCTAAATAGCTGGGAAGATAATCCATTCCATATCACTTGTTCTGGTTTGAAATGATATTCTGTACACTCTACCATGCAGAGTTTATTCCTTTTCTTAAAAAAAAATTAATAAAAGTTAAAAAAACAATAAATTGAAGAACCCAGACTCTTTTCCACCAGTGGCAGTGTGTAAAATTATTCCTCTCTCTCATCTGTACATGTCGAACGGTTCTGCTTTGGCCTTCCTCTGGGACAGAAGGCTGCCAATGGGGGATTGCCCACGGGCTCTCAGCATCCCCTGGCTTCACCTCCCTGCAGATCCCTCACTTCAGGATCCACCTCCAGCAAGATCTCAATCTTCTTCTTCCCAGACCATTAGTTTGGGTCTGTTGGTCCTTCGAAGTCCCTTCCTTTTGGCAGCAGCTGCTCCTCCTGGAGCAGGCAGGCCCTGCTTTCCCCAGTCCAAACCGTCTGTGTGCAGAAGGATGAGGCACAAGGCGGCTCCTCGGGATTGCTCTTGTGCCTCACGAGCCCTTGTTCAGTGGGGAGTTTGGGATTTGGCACTTTGGTTCAGTCCAGGTGTTAGTAAAACTTACAACTGTGTGAGTCCACAGTCAGCTGCTTCTGCTTGCAAGGGTGCAAGGGCAGTGTTGGACACCCGATTATCCACCACCTATTGGCATTCAAGCTGGTTTTCTTCCAGCTCTTGCCACCTCCCAGTTCCAACACCTGGCTAGGTGCTCTCACCAAACAGCACTCGTTTATCCTGCGTTTTCATTCCACAGAATCGAGTTCTGCCAAAGGTTTGCTTCTCTACCTGCCCCCATCACTGTCGGCATTCTCTGGAGCTCCTCAGCTCTGAATCATATTTGTGGCAAGACAAGGATTAGCTGGATCTACACAGACCCCAGAACATAACAAATGTACAGAAAAATACCTTACCAAGCATTTTCCAAACCTACTCACTAACAGGCAGTGGCTTCTTAGGGGTGTTCTGGAATGGCTTTAGAAAACAGCCCTTCAGCCGATGGCTCCAGCCTCCTAAACCATGGAGACCAGAGCTTACGTCTTCACTGGAAGCGGTGAGGAGCAGTTTGGTGGGAGATGGTAGCACCTTCCCACGATGCTGAAGGGTTTTGGCACCAGGCCCCACATTAAACATCCAAAAAACAAACACAAGAAAGAAGTACAGGTAGTTCAGTGAGGTGGGAGCCCGAGCAATCACAGCAGCATCAGTAGCTGGGGCCGAAACCTGTCCCAGGCTGCACCCTTGGGCAAGAGGGAAGGAGTGTGGGGGGCAGGTCTGGGCTGGGGGGGTTCGTTTTCGGTTGGAAACTTCGTAGGGAGGGGGGGGGGGGGAAGAAGAGAAAAAAGAAACTTCAGCTGCCTCCCTTCAAAGAGAGCAAAACATGGGAGCAAAAATGCCTTCCTGAAATTCTGACCTTTGTTCCTTCCCTCCAGCTTCCCCGTGAGCCCGCGCAGCCAGAGACCCCCCCCCCAGCCTGGAGCCTGCTGGGCCTTAGCAGCTCAGGCGAGAGCTTTGCAGGCACTACAAAAAAAAAAACCAAAACACCCTTGTCCAGACCCCAACAGCAACTACCAGGGCTGAGAAGTAACACAGCGTGTTGCTGTGAGCAGGGAAATGGCCTGTGTACCTTCAAAGCGTGGCAGGGGGGACCGGGAAGTTGCTGAAGATGCTGCTGACTTGAGCAGAAGACTGTCAAGGATTGGAAGGGACCTCTCAAGGTCATGGAGTCCAACCCCCTGCCCCAGCAGGGTCACCCAGGGCAGCCCACACAGGAACAGATCCAGGGGGGTTGGAAAGGCTCCAGAGAAGGAGACTCCACAGCCTCTCTGGGCAGCCTGGGCCAGGCTCTGGCACTCTCAGTTTTCCCTTATGTTTCTGCAGAACCTCTCATGCTCCAGCTTGCACCCATTGCCCTGTGTCCTAGCACTGGCCACAATGGTCTGTGATTCTGTGTGCTCCTGTGAGCAGCAAACACGTCCCTCCCTCAGCGAGAGCCGGACATGAGCTGCCAGTGTGAGTTAACGTGGCCTTTCCACGCGTTCCTCCAGCCCGTCACACACCCTCCCCGTAATCTTGCCGAGCATCCTCGGCAAGCAGCTCACACCCTCCCCTGCTGCCCAGTTTGGCAGATGCTGCAGGACTTCATTCCTCAGACCAGAAGTGGTTTAGCAGTTTCCTGACAAATTGCCTTGGTGCCTCATCTATAACTTTCTGAACTCACCTATTTCATTTAATATGGAATGCAAATCTTCCCCCACGGGAGCTCTGGGGTGGGACGGGGTGGTCCCCAGCAGCAGCTGCTACTCTTAGCAAAGTTCTGGCATTTGGTTAGACAAGGTGTTGGAAGGAGAGGCAAGAAAAGAAGCCTCTTTGAGGAGCTTCCAAGCGCAGTGAAGCGTTGCCTTGGCCAACAGCAGCGGGCACGGCCGGTGAGGAAGGAGCTGTGCAAACCAGGTTTTCCAGAACCACTGACACGACACCTGACCATCCCTCATCCCTCAATTCATCTGCAACCATGAGCTGGCCTTTGCCACCTCCCTCCTTCCCTTCCGAGCACATACAGACAGGAAGGACAAGTTTCCTTCTTCCCCATTGCTTCCCTGTACCAAAGCTGGAGAGTTTTCACTCCAAGGGTTCAGCAGGGAGCACGAGGCTGAATTCTTTATGACCCAGAATTAAATCCCTGTGTTCACAGAGCCTGGTCTACCAGGAATGGATTCTGTTTGTTGATTCAGGAGAGGGAATATTTGGATTTCCTTTTCTTTTTTAGGCTGAATGTCAGAGAAGCTTTTCTTCAGCACCTGCAGAGGATGGAGCAAGGAGAGGTTTGGAGACATCTCGACTCCCTCAAGCCACCCGTTTCTCCTCTTGCTGCCACACAAATTATTTATTAATATTGCCTTCAGCAAAGCAACGTGCTGGGTTTTTACAGACGCCGAAGGCATCGTGTCCAGCAGGAGCAGCAGTGGCTTTCAGTCTCCCACCCCAGAAGACAAAAGGCTCCCCATTCTGGTCCCTAAAGTTCTGCCCATCAAACTGACCTAGTAGGGACCCCTGGGAGCACAACAGACTCAGCTCCTCCTCCTCCTCGCACACTTAACCAATCACCACTTACACACAGAAATAAAAAGCCGGTTGAGATGGCGACTCTCAACCATGCTCATGTTCAAATCTCAACCATGCTCGTGTCCAAATCTCAACCATGCTCATGTTCAAATCTCAACCATGCTCGTGTCCAAATCTCAACCATGCTCACGTTCAAATCTCAACCATGCTCGTGTCCAAATCTCAACCATGCTCGTGTCCAAATCTCAACCATGCTCGTGTTCATAGCATGCTCAAAAAAACCCCACCAAACCCCGAACCCAAGCCTGCCAGCTGGCAAGCACAAGAGAGGTTAGGTGCTGGTCTGCTCCCCCCAGGCAGCAGAGCAGCACACCCAGCTCAGCCCCCCCTGCCCCCCACACCCCAGCGTAGCCCCGGCCCAGCTCCGTCTGCACGGGCAGGAGGGACAGGCGCCAGTCGCAGGGTCAGGAGGATGGCAGAGCTGAGCAGGCGGGCACGCTGTGAGAGGGAGGGAGGAGCGGCTCCTGAGATGATGTGCAGCAAACAATGGGAGTCTTGTGGTTTCCGACAGCATTTTCTGCTGGCAATTGAAGAAGCCCAATTATATTTATTTTTCTTTTTGCTAAAAAAGATGAAAAAAAAAACCCAACCCCCAAACAAACAGACAAAACCCATGTAGATGCATAGGAGCTGTGAAGTTTTAAAAAGATGGAAAAATAGGTTATTCTTTTTAAGCTGCTCTCTTCCCACTCAGAGCCAAAAAGCCTGCACTGTTGGTGTCTGGGTTGGATTAACCGCCTAGGCCAGGCTATCGCCCCAGTTCCCCCTCGCTTGCCAGCAGCTGGATCTCCCTGCAGCACAACGCCTGTGAATGCCCCTAACCTGAACCCCAGGCACCTTCCTCATGTCCCACGTCTGTGTGGGTGAGGGCAGAGCCTGCCAGATTGACACCTGTCAATCAAATGGCGACGTGCAGTCCTTTTGAATTGGGAAAGAGATTCACTCTGCCTTCAGTGCAGGGCAGGAGCTCCCGGTGGGCCTGATTCCCACCTGTATACATTGGCTACCTCTTGGTTGACTAAAACCCATCTGTCCCACCAGCCACTCAGCTTTCCTTCAAAAGGAAACCCCAGTGCCAGCAAGAAGGGAAGCACGAGGCCAGCGCCGCAGTTATATGCATAGAGCATCCTGAGAGGAAAGGGGAGAACAGAGGCAAGTTAAAGACATGCCCACCTAGAGGAACAAGGATTGAAGCAATAACTACCCATTTCTCCTCCTCAGCCTGACCATCATCTTCATCTTAGTCATCATCCCTCCTTAATTAAAGGACCTCTCTTCTCCCACCGGCTGTGAGAGGACTAAGAAGGTGCTGAACATCAGGGGTGAAAGGCAACCATGACCAACCTTCCCTTGCCTTCAAGGCCAAAAGTGAGCTATTCAGAGAGGACTAGGGCCGTACTCTGACTTCCCACAAGGTAACCCACGAGCACTGCACTGCAGCTCCTCATGGAGCACAAGCATTTGAAGGAAACATCAAAGGATGAGTTAGAGATTTCAGATGGACAGAGTCCAACATGCATCCAAGTGTCAGTAGGTTGTTCCAACTGCAGTCTTTTCCAGCTATGAACATTTTTTTGTAGCCAAAGCCAAACCAACTGCAGCTTATAAGCAATCCAAGGACGTTTCGCTGCAGAGCTTTCGAAGGCACAGTGTGCTTTTGCAAACTCAGTATTTAATGCCTTCCTCCAGAGCAACATCCTCCAGAGCAACATCCTCCAGAGCAACATCCTCCCCGCTGCCTTGAGCCGTCCTCCGACGTGCGGGAGAGCGCGGATGCCAAGCAGGCTGCAGGCAAAGGCCAAAGCTAACGGCAGAACTGCACGTGCTCTTCTCCCGCGCAGCCCGCGAGGTTCGGTAGTGCTTCCGACCCCGAGACTCCGCAGCACTGCCATCGGCCTCCCGGGGTCACCTCTGTATGATCTTCTTGCTGTACACATTGCAGTTGAATTAAGGCGACAACCTACACAGAGGGGGAAAAATGGAGTATTTTTTTTTTGTCCAGTACCCAATCTTTCATTCCCTCTCCCCTGAGGACTGTGGTGCCAAGCTCGCTCTCCAGCAGGCAGCGGGGTGCCCCAGGCGCTGCGTTCAGACGCACTCCCTGAGGAACATTCCAGATCCCAGCTTAAATGATGGATCGTGTAGCTGGACTAAGAGCTGCGAGATCCCGTTTCCTCCTTTATTTCTTGTTGAGGTGCTTTTGGCTTGACTGCTGCTGTTTAAGTGTCTCTTCTCTTTTCTTTTCTTTTTCCTTTTCTTTTTTCTTTTTTCTTTTCTTTTCTTTTCTTTTCTTTTCTTTTCTTTTCTTTTCTTTTTTTTCCCCCCTTTCTGGTTGACCTTTTATTACTCCCCTAAACGCGAAGCCGAGCGGACAGGAGCTGGTGCGGTGGTGGGAGCGGGGCCGGGCCACCTCGGCCACACGGCGCATCCGGAGCTGCAGCCTCCGCCCCGCATCTGATTTGTTTTAAGAGCCTGCTGTGTCCATTAATGGAAAATCAGGCTCTGCTCAGGCTGGGAGGGTGTCCATGGACAGCAAAATGGAAAGTTTCAAATTAAAGCTGCAGGAGGCCAGGAAGAAAACTATCTGGTGAATTTAATGGCCGGTGGCGGGACAATGATTATGGACAAACAGTAAAGAAATGGCAGCCTGCGACCCAAAGCAGATCCTCGGTTAGAGGAGGAGCATTCGGGTCTGCAAGGCCACAGGGCTGAGGAGTGGAAATCCTCCTCACCAGCAGGAAGCTCAGCCACCTTCTCAGAGCTGACCTTTTGAGTGTATAGGATAGGGCAGGCAAATTTGCTGTCCCTCCAAGTTACTCCCTTCTTCGCTTCTTAGAGTCCCGAGCCGTCTGTGATGGCACCCGGGCCCCCGCTCGCTCCTGTACCCAGCGCTGGGCCTGAGGCAGTGGCAGGAGTCTCGGGGACCTTCTGCACCTTCAGTAAAACAGGCAGCTGGGTAGAGGGGAGAAGCTGTGGCAGCCTTTGCTGGAGACCTGCTCAGGCACCGGAGAGGCCCGTGAAGGCGCATGGAAACCCAGCGACACCCGGGCTGGGGCTGCCACGGGGCAGAAACCAGTTCATCAGCGGGCAGACTTCCCAAAGAGCTTAGATCCTGGCAGTGGGGTTCTTGAGGTGTAAGAGAGATGAAGTTGGAAAAACAAGCTCTTAAACCCAATGACTGATTTAATACCTGTAATGCCCTCATGATTTTTTTTCTTTCAGTTAACAGTGTGGCAATTGAGTAAAATAAATCTTTATTTTTATCATAGCTGTCACGATGGTTACTTATTTAAGATTACTATAGACTATTACTATAGACTGGGGGGGACATGAAACCAGTATGATGATGTGGAAACTTAATGGATACTACACCAAAAAAAACCCCCAACGTCCAAAACCTTAAAGAACACTCCAGCTGAAATCTCAGCCCAAAGCCTTGCTTTACTGTTTGTTTTTAAACCATCACATGGAAGATGATGATAGAATCCTATAGCAGGAATCTGTTCATGGAGAGGTCAAAACCATTTCCGAGTACTTTGTACCCTCCTGTGAAGGCTGAATTGCCAGCCCATGACAGCATTTGTCATGAAGTGAGTTCATGGAGCCTCTCAGAGACACCAGTATGAAAACCATCGGCTCTTTACCATTAGCTTCTCTCCTTCCCATAGAAAACACAAGCACTCCCAAAACCCTCCCAGCCTTTGCCTTTGGATGAAAGGATTGGGTGGAGTGGGAGCTGGTGCCATAGCACATTCCAGTATGTTCCTCCTCCTAGTTGAAGTCACAGCCCAAGCCATTCCCATCAGCACAACCATCTGCTGAAGGGAGCCGTATCCAGCCTGAAGCCTGTACGAAGTGAAGAGAGTATCATGATGGACTGATAAGCAGATTCCATTTGCATCCCTTTAGAAGATGCAGTTTATTACCTCACCACGCAGAACACGGTAACAGATCCAAGTTTCCTCTAGTCTCGAAAACTCGCCCTGCTTTCCCAGGAGCTGCTGAAGCCCCAGATGCTGGCAGCAGGAGGTTAAACAATCATCCCGGCTTTTTTCCACTGCATTTATCCTTTTAAATCTGATTTGCCATGGTTTCAAAGAGGAGTTTGAAGCAGAATGGTGTCCTTGTGTCACGTTTTTAGAAACAAGAAGAGTAAAAAACATGAGAGAGGTTTTGAAGGGAAGGGGGGACTTATTTTCTGGCTTTTACACCAATTTCTGTAGCAGGAGGTTAAGGGTTCCTCTGTCAAACTCTTCAGTGGTTGCTGCCTTTGCAATTCAGCATTTGCTCTGGTGAGCGACACTGCTTTTTCTCCCAAGATTTCTGAATCACAGAGGGTTTGGTTTATGGCTTTGTTTGTTCCCTTTAACCCAAAAGAAAACAATATCATTGAGTTTTTCTATCTGAGAGGCTGTGGTGAGCAACTTACCCATACAACACAACTATTCACAGCACAAGCCATTCAGTTCTTTGCTCAGCAATTTTAATATTCCACTTTGAATACAGCTGAGCCACATGAAATTCTGTTGTGTAAGGCTCTCCGTGAAAGTAGAGATTTATTTTCTTTGGTTACAGTTCCTCAAGTCTTGAGGCTACGAGCATCTGTGTTCATCTCCGCACAGTCTGTTCTTATTCATCACCAAAAAGAAGCCCAAGGAGCACTCCTGCTGAAGGCACTGTGAACAGACAAGTATAATAAAGAAATAAAACCTGCCTTGCTGAAGGTCTCGGCTGCTGTGTTCATCCTACACCCTGGTTCTTTGACTATAGCTGCAAACATTAAAAGAGAGAAAACAATTAACTTTGTCTGGAAAGAGCATAATATTTGAAAGAAGGTATCTGAGTGCCCATTGCTGGAGTCACTTGCCCTTGACAGTGGGACAGCAAAAGAGAAGAGTTTGGATGCTAAACTTTAGCGTGTGTCTTACACCACAGCTGGCGGGATGTTCTCCACTGGCTGCTGAAGTCTGCTCACCAGCAGACTGGGCAGTGCCTGCAGAGTCGCAAGCGACTTTACCTCTGGCGTGACCTCCGGCGGCACCCAAACGGGGTTGGCACTCCTGCCGCTCAGCTCAGCTGAAGGAACAAGAGCTGACCACACTGGGCACCCCGACAAGGTGCTGATGATCTCTTCGTTGGCACTGGACTGCCTGCAGGGTTGCAGATGTATGGAATGGAGGGGCTCAAGTCCAATTTCTTCTGACTGCTCTGGCCTGGATGAACTTGCTGGCTAACTCGTGAACGGGCACCAAGGCACAGGGACCCCTCCCCGAGAAGGCACAGAGCAGGCTGATTTCTAGGCATCTGTAAGGGAGAGGTGGCTCCTTCAGAGAAGTTTTCTGTGCCTTGTTTGAAGCCAAAGCTCACCCCTTGGTGTCCCAGAAAGTGTGTGACACAGAAATAGCAGAAATGTCTTCTGGCTCCCATCTCCAGGCGGGGCTAGCAGGATGGTTAGCCAGGCTGGCTCCATCTCCACAGCTTTCAAAGCAAGGTCTGAGAAACAGCTGCCCCGTGGGGTTCCCACCCCAGGCACTCTAACGCTTCCTGCTCTGGTGACGTGACTGCTCGTGACAGCAACAGCTCTTACAGTGGGCACCCCCAGATCTCCAGAACAGCTCTGCTTCACAAGAACATCATGCTAGAGCCATAGTCCTCTTTGCAGAAACTTTAACCCTCCTGTTGAACTATCTGGTGTTAGTGATACTCCTGCACTCTGGTAAATGGTGTTCCTAGCTCTCCACCATCCCTAGCTCTCCACCTTCCCTAGCTCTCCACCTTCCCTTTCCATCTTTGTTGCCTAATGACTCAAGGAGTGTAACTCTGAGCTACCAGTTTCTCAATCGGTTGCCTCCAAACAACACCAGCCTTTCTCAGCAGGTTCAAATGGGTTGTGCTGAAGGCTTGCTTTATTCAGCCAGCTTGCCTCAGGCAGTCACTGTTCTTACCCAGTGTGGTGAGGCACTGGATGCCTGCAGCTCCAGTCTAAACAAACTTGGTGCACCAGCTTTCCTCATCTGCAAGGAAATCAGCTGTTGAAGTGTAAACCATAAGCAGTAAATCATTTCCCTACAGGAAAATGGGCCTTACAGCTGCTTAGAATCACAGAACGATTATGGTTGGAAAGGACCTCTAGGATCATCAAGTCCAACCTTCACCCCAACATCTCCCAAACCACTAGACCACAGCCCCAAGTGCTACAGCTACTCATTTTTTAAACACCTCCAAGGAGTTTCAGAGGTGCTTCCCAAAATGTACTGACCCTCAGTCACTTGGACCAACGTAATCTTAGGGTAGAGCAACCACCTCTTCACCAGCCTCCTCTGTGAAAGTGCAAGTTTGCCTTCCTCTCAACAGGACGTTTGTGGGGAGCGACAGAAGGTGTGGGGCTGCAGATGGCAACCAGCAGAAAGGAAAGCTCGAGCACACCCAGCTCCTGGCATTACACAGAGTCTCCTGCAGTCCCCTCTGCAAATGCACTTGTGGGATTTCACCCACTGCCAGGCAGGAGTGTGCAGAGAGGATCACACCCATTTTACTATATTCAGGCTAAGATATAGATACATATAAATATATATATTTACTATATACAGGGTTCTCTATACAGGCAACAAGCCATCGGATGGACAAGTTCTGAGCGATGCGTTTTTAGGTCTTAATGCCAGAGCATAAGGCACCACATACCAAGCCCGTTCTCAGTGTGCTTTTCAAAGAGATTTGGTGTCCCAGTGAATGAAGAGCAAGACATGCCAACGGGCTACCCGACCTATTCCAGAAGCCAGGACATGAGGTCAGAGGTAGAAGAGCACTGTGTGACTGCTTCCCATCTCTGGCAGCCCACCCCAGTGAGCGCCACGGGACAGCACAACTTTTTCACCAGCATTCTTCAAAGAACAGTCGATTTTCAAGCAGAAATCAAGGCTTACACAATGTCACCTTCAAGGCAGAGTTTAAAAGGGTTAAGCTTCTCAGGCCAGGCAATTAATATAGAAGTGGTTACACAACCTTCACGGGCTCCTCAGATTGCTTTTTGGGACTAAACTAGTGTGTATTTGTAAGAAAATACAAAATAAATAATAATAATAAAAAACCCAAACAAACGAAAAACCAGAACCAAATCTCTTCCCATTTCATCTCCTGGTACAAAAGTATTTCAGCCACAATTTTTTTTCAGTCCTGCCCCCAGCACCCTTTCCCTCACTCACGCCTGCCTTTCAAAGACAACGAGCCTGTCCCCGTGTCTGTCCTCTGGAGAGGAGCAAAGTTGCACACTGAGCCTGCTGCCCTGTAGCAGAGGACTTGTTGGAAAGCTGTTCCTGCAGCTTCTGCTCTAGAAGCAAGACAAATTTGCTATGGAGTTTCCATCAACCCACCATCTCCTTGACCTCACAGGTAAGTCCCAGCTGAACAGAACCTTTCCTCAGCATTCAGTACAGCTCCCACCAACTTTTCTACAACATTTATTGAATCATAGAATGTCTTGGGCTGGAAGGGACCTCTGAAGGTCATCTAGCCCAGCCCCCTGCAGTGAGCAGGGATACCCTCAGCTAGACCAGGCTGCTCAGAGCCTTGTCCAACCTCACCTTGAATATCTCCAGGGATGGGGATAAAATAAAATAATAATAGACTTAATAACAGCCTCCTTGTTAAAACGTGCCCTGTCTTGACACCACAGCTCTTTAATGCTTCGGATCTTCTTGTCTGAAGATGGGCAACAAAATCATAAATATATATATATATATACACACTTGTCCACCAACTTGGCCATAGGTGTTAAAAAGAGTAACAGTAAATTAGACCTCTGTCCCTTACCAAGTGTTTAAATAAGTCCATTGCTTTTTAAAAAGAAAATAACTAAAAAAGATTCTTTATTGCTTTTTGCTTCAATCACATGCTTTTCAGCTGCTTACTCATGAGGTTGTCCTGCTCCATCCCCTCCTGTCGCCAGCCTCTGCAGGAGGCCAGTATGTACCCGTGCCCCCGGTGTCTCGCCACTGTTGCCATCACCTCCCCAGCTGGGTCTCTGCTACCAGGAGCAGGCAGCCCAACTGGGGCCTCTCGGTGCCTCTCCTCTCTGGGATGCTGCTGGTGGGAGTGCGCCCTTCCCCAGGCTGGAGAGCTTGGGTCGGAAACCAACTCATGCCTTTAGCACCCTAAGGCAACTCCGAATCCGTGAAGATGGATTTTGAAGGTCCCCAAACTCCCTTTCTACCCTGCTCCAAGCTTTCAGCGAGACGGGCGAGCCTCGTGCTGGTCGGCAGGGTCATGCCCACTGCAGAAGGCCAGGCCAGTTCAGAGGGTGCCCTTCCTTCCCAGCCGTGTACGACAGAGGAGCCCAGCCTCCCTGTCAACTCTCCTTCCTCGATGTGCTTTTGTGCCAAGCAGTTTCAGCCCGCAGAGCTTCACCCAGCTCGGGGGAGCCCCAGACACACAAGCACGCTGCGCTAAGGCACAGAATTGAAAGCGGAAGCCAAAACCTCAGCGCTGTTTAACATATGTGAAGTTCAATGAAAAGGTAGTGGACTTACTATGCAAGGAGATGTGAATCCAGCAGCTGCGGAGGCTGAGTGCCCCCAGAGCCTGGACAAGGCCTCTTGCAGCCAAAAAGCCTTCCCACAGCCACCCCAGGCGTGCCCTCTGCGATTAAAATGCTACAGCAACTCTGCCTGCTGATTCGGCCACTGGCTTTCCACAGAGACCACCAGCAGGAAAGCAAATGGGTGTCCTGGGTTTGGTGCATTGCTATGAACAACACAGGCAACACAGAGGAAGAAAAAAAAGATCCAGATTTCATCCTACCCTTGAAAGTTATGCAAGAAGAGAGGTACACGATGAGCTTTTCCCACAGCAAAGGTTCCAGCTCTGATTGCAAAACCTCAGCTATCACACGGGGACTCTTCCATGAGGTCTCCCAGGGTCACTGCTCACTCAGAATCAGCAGAAAGGCAGCATGAGAAGGATCCTGCCATACTGTGACAGCTAGCTCTCCGTGCAGAGCTGCCCCGTTGCACCATCGCTCACACTGCTGCCTGGAAGACCATGAGGCTCTTGGCTCACTGGGCATGAGGACGGGCTCAGCTCCCCGTGCCATGTGGCTTGTGTTGTTTTCTGGACCAGTGCTCAAGTTCAAGCACATGTTTCTTTCCCGCTTGTCCCTTTCTCTTCCTTCCTTCCCGACCCTGAGCTTTACCACCTGCCCAAAAACCGTCTCGCTCCAAATTCACGACAGAGCGTGACCCAGCGTACATGGGCACCATGCCAACATAAACAGACCCTTTGTGATTAACTGGGATAAGCTTAGGTGCAGGCCAGAGTACTTCCCTGAATCCTCTTCTGTAAACTACAGCATTTTTTCCTGAAAACTGACTCATCTTCACCTAAAACTCCCCAGTAACAGAGACGGGCGGCGAGCCTTTGTACCACTGACCCCGCTGAACTGTGGTGGTCTATTTGAAGCTCAAATGCAGCCGTCTTTTCAAACCCAGCTACGGGATTTGTTAGATTGATGCAGATGTGCCTCTGTTAAGTGTAGCCTTCTGAAAGCCACAGGTCTAGACTAGTCACTGAGCTTCCATCTACAGAGAGAGCAGCACTTCCAGAGGGTCTTTCAGTCACATTAACGCAGCAATCTGGTCAAGAACCATCTCTGTGAGGCCATCCCCCTCCTTCCATCGACTACAAAGGAAACTTTGCAACTGGGATTAAGGGACTACACTTTAGTTATCTAATGGCACATTGAGACAAGCCCCTCTCCCCGTTGAAGATTTGCTGTCGAGCTCCTTTTGCCACGTAGCCTTCCCCACAGCATCACCAACTCCTCATTTAAGAGCACTTTCACACAGATTGTTTTCCCAGGCACTAATATATCGAGATTAATTTCCAACAGCCATTAAGCAACCAGAAATGAAATTATATTAAGAACTCTTGAGATGAATTGCCTTACACTCTTTATGACGTTCGTTCAAGGTTCATAATCTTGCCTCTTGCAATAATTTAAGAGACAAAGCACTGCTAGGAGCAATACGTGTCCCTCCACCCCCTCCAGCTGCCAAAACCTGCAGAGTTCAAGAGAAATCTCAGAGAACGTGGAGGAAAAAACCAGAGAAAGAGCCGTCACTGCAGATAGCAGATTTATTGCTGGTTTCCCCTCTCTGCAAAGCTGTCAAACCGCCGCAGCTCCAGAAGGGGATTATCTCCAGAAGCCCCATGGCCTCAGTCACCGTGCCAGTTCCAATGACGTAACTGGAGACCTGAGTGCAGGAACAGCTGGAGACAAACCCCATGCTTCCTGAGCCTGAATTCATGGCAGGATCTGGGCTCTGACATTCTTTGGTACAACCTGCTGTCAGCTTGAAACAAGGAAAAAAAACCAACCCGGGGCCAGCCAGTGGGAAACGCTGCTTTTCCTGAGATCACTTTGCTGTGCAAGAAGCTGCTACTGAGAGGTTCTCCCACAGAGCCATCAGCATGAGACAGTGCAGTTTTTCCTTTACCACATCAATCAGAAATAGTTTGTCTTGTGCTTTGAAGCAAAGGCTCCTAACCATCCTGCCAACTATGCTGCTCTCTTACCAGCACTATTAATAGCATCGTTTTTATTTCTTAATAAAAACCCAGTGGGTCTCTGTCCTCATGTTTGGTCGCACTTCTTCATTGCTCCTTTTTCCTTTCCTTTCCTTCATTGCCTTTTATTCACGACGTGGTCTCCAGGCTGCAATCAGCTCTTTTCCAGTCGGTGACATCTGGTTCCTCTTTACGTGCCTGTCCTTTCAGTGTAAACAAGCAAAGCCTCTCCAACTCCACTGATCACAAGGCTGTAAACAAAGTATGCCACAAATTTAGCATCAGGCAAAGTCCCTCCACTTGATGCAATGACAAACAGCACAACATTAAGAGGAAGGCATTATTTTGTCTAAACACATTTCAACCCAAAGACAGTAACCCAGGTGACTTTTTCATTCAGCTTGCTAAGAGGAGGCTGAAACTAAAAATGTCTTCTTTAACTAAGTGATGCCATCAGAAAGTCCCCTGCTTGTACTTCAGGGCTGGTGGTGTTCACGTGAAATTTCACCGATAGAAATCTAGATGGAGAAGGCTGCACCTGGTTCCGAGGAGAGCTGCACACCCATACACTAGCAAGCCCAGGAAAGGAAGGTGAGAGAGTTTGAACCTCATTAGGTTAATGATTCCTCCTTGCAATTTCTGTTTGTTTTCTGTCCTCTAAATTTGCCACTTGACAAAGTCGGGAGGAGATGTACAATCTGGGCTTTGGGGACTCAGGAAATTGGGAGAATGAGTTTTGCTCTGGGGAGATCCCAGGGGTGCAGTGAGCCCGGTAGAAATTCCCCTGTTTGCTTCTCTTTGTGATGAACCTGGTGAAGGAACCTGTCCTGGCCAAAACAGCCAGTACACAAGTGTGCCCTTCCTACGCTGCTCCCAGCGCAGTGGTGGCACTGATGCTTCTTTCCAAGACTCAGGCTAGAAGCTGGGCTCCAAACTGGGATGACTGGTTTTACCAACCCCTCCATTAATTGAGATAAGCTATGGACCCACTCCATCCATGCAGTGGTTAATAATCCTCAAATCCCCTCTGCTGTCTATCATAGCTGAGAGGAATACGGTAGCACACCAGCTCTTCTCCCCTTTATAATGCTGCAGAGCTAAGTGTACTGACCTTTCATCTTGGCCTAATGGCTTATGAAACAGAAAAGCTCCTTATCAAACTTTATAAACAAAAGAACTGCAATTAAGTTCATTTGTAAGAAGGCTTTTTTTTTCCTTTCTTGGAAAAAAAAAAAAAAAAACCCACGTAAAGCTGAAAGCTCTTTGGTCTTTAACAGCATTACATTCAGTTAAACCCCAGCTTTGGCGAGCTGTTAAAAATCACATCACTGCCCTGGTTCCAGAGAGGAACAAACGCTGTGAGGTTGGATACAGTAAGTTCTGCATGGGACAGCAATGGGCCCCTGTGGCCAGGAAGGCCAATGCTCTCCTGGGGGGCATAAAGCAGAGTGTGGCCAGCAAGCCAAGGGAGGTTCTCCTCCCCCTCTACTCTGCACTGGTGAGACCACATCTGGAGTGTTGTGTTCAGTTCTGGGCTCCCCAGGTCAAGAGGGACAGGGAAATACCAGAGAGAGTCCAACAGAGGCTACGAGGATGCTGAAGGAACTGGAAGATCTCTGTGGTGAGGAAAGGCTGAGAGCCCTGGGGCTGTTCAGCCTGGAGAAGAGAAGCCTGAGAGGGGATCTTAGGAAAATCTCTGCAGGGTGGGGGGCAAGGAGAAGGGGCCAGGCTCTTTTCAGTGGGTGGACATAGGATGAGAGGTAATGGTGGGAAGGTGAGACACAGGAAGTTCCACCTCAACATGAGGAGAAACTTCTTCCCTGTGAGAGTGCCAGAGCCTGGCCCAGGCTGCCCAGAGAGGCTGTGGAGTCTCCTTCTCTGGAGCCTTTCCAACCCCCCTGGATCTGTTCCTGTGTGGGCTGCCCTGGGTGACCCTGCTGGGGCAGGGGGGTTGGACTCCATGATCTCCAGAGGTCCCTTCCAGCCCCTATCATTCTATAATACTATGGCGATATTCTTTATACTAAAGAAAAAAACCACACTGCATATAGGAAGACCTAAAACCATCAGAGTCCTAGAAATTACTCCTTTGTTTTTTCTCTTTCTATTGATGTGGGGTTTTTTTCAACATTGTTAGCAGAGCCTTTGTTTGATAAACCTCTCTCTGACAGGCTATTCTAAAAACTAGACTGGCAATTCTGTGCAGAAGATAGCAAACTGCCCAGCCCTGTTCTGTAAAAAGGTGTCTGCATCTAAACTGTTCTGTAATATCTTATGTCCTACATCCCTGAAAAAGAATCCCTTTCTGAAACCTCAGGTATCCCCACACCCACACAATCCAGGTTACTAAGTCAACAGAAACCATTGTTGGAAAACTTCAAAATGAAACACAGCAAAAAACCATCTGGCAAATCCTCCAGCTTCTGTCTCTCATGGGCCAACAGCCAACTGCCATTTGCCCGTCACTCAGACATCAGGAGATGATGCTGTCCGTGACAACACTGGAGTGACACCAAAGAAACTCAGTGAGGAATGCTGTCATCCAACAAACTATTTGCAGAGCTTTGCTGGTAAAGCCCAGGCACTGCTGTGACACAAGCAAGGGCAGGGCTCAGATAAATAAATTATCACTAATAAAAAAAGCGATGGTTATCTTCTGGAATGATGACAATCAAAGCATAACAGTGGCCTGAGGGCTAAAGGGAAGTTTCTTCTAAAGATAGGGATGTGTTCATCATTTACACTGCTTTCAGTGCAGGTAGGGCATGTAGTATGTGTGCAGCTACACAGGGCCACGTGCTCACACTGACAAAGGCACACGTGATTCTCCAGTACACACGTCAGGGAATGCGTACACGCTTTCATCGCCTGCCTCTAGCACACACGTGGAAAACAGGGTGAAGAGCAGCAAGTTAATGGCCTAGACCAGGAGTGTTGTAGCTGCACTGATATTAGCTTAGCCTCTTAAACACATAGGATATGTAAATGTATTTCTAGAGCTAAAAAAAATACATACGACTTACATTAGTATTTGAGATTAAATGTGTCTAACATACCTATGGGGATGCATATTCTCACATAAATGTATGGGGCTAGTTTAAACTCAGATTCTCCTTCCTCTACCTCTTTATTACACCTAGAAAAAGAATAGACTGGTTTTGTTCAGCACAGGATTTGTTAGGATGGCAGTCAAACTGTAAGGGGTAAAAAGGAAGCTTAAAAGCTTTTCAAAAGTAAGCAGATTTTTATTTCCAAGAACAGATTTGTCTGCAGAGGCACATACCTAGCCCCATATTTAGCTGTTATTTGCACGGCAGAAGCATTTAGGAGCACCAGCCACGGTCTGGGATTCCCTTTCACTGGGAAATCACTGCTCTGCAAACACAGACCAGATACATTGCCTTTTGGGTTTGCACCCCAATCCTTTATTTATTATCTACACAATTCTGATGAGGTGATTTGTAAAGCGTGGCCACACATCACAGAATCCTGACACAGCTTTGGAAGATATTTATTATAATCATGTTTCTGCTGGTTTTTATTTTACGCATTCACAGTCCACGCTGTGTTAGGGAAACTTGAATACACTCCACTGCTTAAAAAGATGCTGTCATCAAACTGTGACTCCTGTGTTTTATTTCCAAATCCACCACTAATTTACAGCGTGACTTCGAATGGGTCATTTATTTGCCTTTTGCATCCATTTGTCTGGCTGTAAAACATGCTGAGTGAATTGTGGTGAGGCTTAATGTCCCAAATGTCCAATGTTCTCCCACAGAGGCAGAAGAAACACTCTTCTATTTTTATTGCTGTACTGCATCCATCACTGCACACCTGGTTCTCCTTACATGCAAAATATTACTGGCACTAATAGAACTTGACATTTGAAAAAGTATTTCCACGTGAAGCACTATGTAGAAATTCATTTTTACTGTTAAGAGAAAAAGCTCATGGAGGCACTTACCAGGAAATTGTTAGAACATTGGCAGTCATGACAAAGAAGAAGGGTGATAAGCTAGCAGTGATAACCTGTTAAATTGAAAGGCAAAAGAGAAAAAAACAGGACACTTTGTGAACTTGTGATATTGCAAATGAAAACTGAAATACTTTTGCTAAAATTAAATTTCTGCCTGTGCAGTCAGAGTTGGGTTTTTTGTAGTTTATTTTCTTAACCATTAGACACAGTGCCTAAAACTGGGCAGACCACACCTTGAGTACTGTGTTCAGTTTTGGTGCTTGCTACACGATAAAGATGCAGACAGGCTGGAGAGGGTCCAGCGAAGGGCCAGGAGGATGGTCAGAGGACTGGAAGACCTGCCATATGAAGAAAGGCTGAGAAAACTGGGTTTACTCAGTCTTGAGAAGAGAAGGCTCAGGGGAGACCTTATTACCATGTCCCAGTCCCTGAAAGGTGGCTACCAAGAAGATGGAGACTCCCTTTTTACAAGGAGCCCCATGGAAAAGACAAGGGGCAATGGGTACAAGTTACTCCTGGGGAGATTTTGACTGGACTCCAGAAGACAGATTTTCACCATGAGAACAATTAGACACTGGAATCATCTCACAAGGGAAGCAGTGGGTTCCCATACCCTGGGCAGTTTTAAGACTCAGATCAACAGGGTGCTGGGCCAGCTCCTTTAAGCTATATATATATGTAGTTTACCTCAAAGGGTTGGACTAGATGATCCTTGAGGTCCCTTCCAACCTGGTATTCTGTGACTCTCTGAGTCTCTGAGAACAGATAGTCAATGGACAGGAGAAACCCAGTGAACATTGCTAAACATGGAGTTTCCACTGCTGCCCAACCTTCCTCTCAGTGGACGTGCAGAGACCACAATCAGGCACCTTCTTTCTCCTCTGGCTGGTGGGAGGAGGGCCAGAAACAGCAGCAAAAGGCCCAACAGAGAGGAACACAAGAGCTGCAAGGCCAGCTCAGGGAAGGAACCCGACTGTGGGGTATTGCTGGGAAAGCAAAACATGCTGCTCGTTAGACTGGGACATGAATGGAGAAAATAGGATGATGGTCCTGCAACACCATTGGGTTTTGATTCCTACAGAACCTGGAGCACAGCAGAGGCAGGGCAGGGAACCAGAGCAGGGGGTCCCTTATCCCACACCCCAGCTGGGTTGGTCTGGCAACCTAGCTTGTATCTGCTGAGAGCAGACAGGGGTGAGCAGTCAGATCACAGGCTTGAAGAGCCTTCTGAGGAGAATGAGAGCTTGAAATGTGTTTGTGGGCGTAGAAAAGCCAAAAAAAGGAATAGGCTATGGGTTTAAGACAAACAATGCAACTTCAGTAGGTTTATATTACTAATCTCTCATTGTGCCAAGGCGTCCTGGGCAGAGAAACTGGGGGCAAATGACTTCATATTTTCCCAGTGCTGAGCCCTGAAACAGCTCGAGCTCACCAGACAACGGTTTGTGACAGATTGTCAGGGTTTAGGGTCGGGGCAGCTGACCAGAGCTAGACCTGCCAGACCCACCTCACCACATCTGCAGCCCGTGAGCAGTTCTGGACCTTCTGTTGCCAGATGGATAATGTAAAATGGAAAGAGTTCAGAGAACAGTGACAGAGTCATTAGAGGGAGGTATTGATTTTTCAGTCAACAGTTAGGATAAGCAATGCCTGTGGGAAAGGAAGACTTAGTAGGGATTTACAAATACTTGGGAAACACAAGCACTGAGGGATGAAAGGAACTATTTAGGATAACACAAAATTGCCCACGGAAAAAGATGAAATTAAGAAACAAAACATTTAAACAATTCTCAGCTAAGATTTCCTAATCATTGTTTGTCTAATTGACTCCCAAGCAAGAGAGCAGAAACTTCATTCCGTAAGACTGAGAGGGGATCTAATTAGTATCTATAAATACAGAAGGGCTGGGTGTCAAGAAGGCAGAGACAACCTCTTTTCACTTGTGCCCTGTGGTAGGACGAGGGGCAATGGATTCAAGCTCAAGCACAGGAAGTTCCACTCAACATGAGGAAGAACTTCTTGACTGTAAGGGTTCCAGAGCACTGAACAGACTCCCCAGGGAGGTTGTGGAGTCTCCTTCTATGGAGACTTTCCAGCCCTGTCTGGATGCATTGCTGAGTGATCTGCTCGAGTTCTGCCCTGCTCTGGCAGGGGGTTGGACTTGGTGATCTTTGGAGGTTCCTTCCAAGCCCTCCCCTTCTGTGACTGTGTGATGTGTCACTTGCTAAACCACGTGTGCCAGGGAAGCACAGCCCGTGCAGCAGAGCTCGCACTAACGGCGTGCTGGTCCAGACCCACGACATTTGCTGAGGCTGCATTTTAAAGGGCAGGGTTCTGAATCTGAGTGTAAGCAGTGCAGGCTCACAAGCAGCAGTGAATGAAGGAGAGGTGGTTCTGTGTCACTCCTCCTGTCCCACTCTAAGCTGGAGGAGAGGGGACAACCCCCTGGAGCTAGCAGTGAGCTACTCAAGGGCAGTTACCACCTCACAGGAGCAGTGCTGCTCGGTGCAGACTACACAGCGAGTGCCTCCCCTGGTCTGTGTTTTCTACTTCAGGGAGATTCAGGCATGGACATGTTATTTTTTGTCTTCTTGGACATTACCATAAATCACACCCCTACTGTTCTCCATTTGCCTATAGCACAGGCATCTTGCCCAGGGAATGAGGCAGGAGATGGCCTTGATCCAGGACGGATACCACGAGACTGCAGATCCACCCCACTCCTGCACAGCAACCAAACTGTTGGTATCTACAAACGATTCTTTCATCTGACTTGAGCTTCTGCACGCTGCCTACCACGGCAGCGTTCAACACAGGCAACGCTCTAAGGCTTGAATCCAACAGAAAAAGTGAGCTCCCACTCCAAGGGAAAAAGATACCTATCAGCTCTACACCCCACAGCCCGGTGTGTCTGAGCAGAGGGAAGCAGGACTAAATAGATGCATCCGAAAGAGACTGACAGAGGTGAAGGACCAGTCACAAACTAAGAGTTATTCAAAACTGAAGAAGATGAGGGTGGTGAGACACTGGCACAGGTTGCCCAGAGAGGTGGTGGAAGCCCCATCCCTGGAAGTGTTCAAGCCCAGGCTGGATGGGGCTGTGAGCAACCTGCTCTAGTGGGAGGGGTCCCTGCCCATGGCAGGGGGGTTGGAATTGGGTGAGCTTTAAGGTCCCTTCCAACCCTGACCATCCTATGATTCCATGATTCTAAGACAGTGCAGCTGTCCACATTCAGGTCACACCTTGGCCTGTCTCATAGTCATTTGCAGCCCAAGAGAGAGCTGACCCCTTGTCCAAACAGTGGAAGTTAACCATCCAGAAGCTGAATCTTTCATGCACTTTCCCTAAATGCAGCTCCTGGGCTGGATATCCATCAGTTCCAAGGCAGCGCTCTAAAATACATCCGTGTCTTACTCTAGCAGGCTGGATTCTCCCCTTACACACCTTGCAGCAGCTGCACTGACACACAAGAAACCATTTCTCATTTCTGTCAGTGTGAATCACTAGAGTTAACTGCACTGGCCTTATCTAAGGCCAATGCTGATTTACTCCATAGAAATATGCATTATTCATTACCAGGCACCTAAACAGGAACTACTGAAGGATGGTGGCTGTGCATCCTTTTCTTTAAGTTGGTCTCCTGAAAGAAACTGAAAGGCTGGATTTAAGAAGTGACACAAGTTCAAGTTGTGTCACCCACTTCCTTGTAGAGTCCTGTTTATTAGAAGCTTGAGAAGAGGCCAACAGCAGAGAAACAGGCATTTTAAACACCCTCCAAAACCAAACCTTATAAAAAACAATACACCATTCTACTGTGCTCAGCCCAAACCTTTGCAGAAATGGACTTTTGGACTATTACAGAACACTGCTGGATTTTTGAAAAATTATGTAAGGGTTTCACAGTGCCAAAGAGAAAGAAAATGTGGGTTGGAAGAGCACATGGAGTAAGCGTGGCTAAGAAAAAAAAAAACCCCACAACAAACCAAAATAAAAGGAAAACACATTGCTAAAAATGTCCACCTTTGCTTATCTAAAAGAGGAACACGTTTCAAAGTGAAAAACAAGTTTTCAGGGAAGCCAACCACACAATTTGTTTCAGGGGAAGAACTTCAGTCTAAGGACATAGTTCAGAAGGTAATTTGCCTTTAAGTACCTTCCAGTATTTTCTGAAGTGTTGCATGTGCACGTTTAGTTTTTAGAAAAAGCACCTACATTGATGTTCTGAATGCTCTTTAAAGAACCCCAAAGCACAACACGCTAAGTGCAGTAATCTTCCTTCGCTTTAAAGGTCACGGTTGTCCTCCTAGGCAGTCAGATGTCTTAGGAAAAGGAACGAGCTTGCGAGAGAAAAGAAAGCAAGTAAAAGGGCAAACTGAAGTTAATGATTTCCACATATATTTTGGTGACGAATCTTTAAAAGTAGGAGGTGGAAAAGAAAAATTTTAATGAGCTATAGCCAGCGTATTTTGAACAAAGGTCCCCACGATTTTGACCTACGGTCACTCGTTCTACCAAGTGACAGCCTGGATGGTTGAACCCCTAACAGTTTTAGACACAGGACCTTCTTAATGTCTATAAATACCTGAGGGTGGGTGTCAAATGGAAGGGGCCAGGCTCTTTTCTGTAGCACCCAGTAATAGGACAAGGAACAATGGGTATAAACTTGAGCATAAAAGGTTCCACCTCAACATGAGGAGAAACTTCTTCCCTGTGAGAGTGCCAGAGCCTGGCCCAGGCTGCCCAGAGAGGCTGTGGAGTCTCCTGCTCTGGAGCCTTTCCAACCCCCCTGGATCTGTTCCTGTGTGGGCTGCCCTGGGTGACCCTGCTGGGGCAGGGGGGTTGGACTCCATCATCTCCAGAGGTCCCTTCCAGCCCCTACCGTGCTGTGATTCTGTGATTCTATGAATAGATCTGTGGATTCTGCATCCTTACTTGCTCTAAAGGAACTGTGATGAGGCAGTACTGCCAAAGCTACTTTAAAGTACATTCATACCATTTCTACAACATTCTGACACAGTTTTCTGTCATTAGGAAAAAAATATCCAAGTGTAGCCTCCTTTAACAAAAGATCTCCATGTGAGCTGAAATCATTCCTGAGAAATCATTTCAAACTCTTTCTTATAGCAATAAAAAAAAAAAAAAAGATTGTTTCTTAAAATAAATCACTCTAAATTTAGTGTGGTGCTCTGTTGTACCATAGAAATAATAGAAATAATAGTCATTTGAAGGAACACTTTATTAGCACCTATTTGACTTGATCTCATCTATTTCTACACTTCCAATCACAGGGTTATTGACAAGCAATTTTATAAATAAACAAAAATCTTGGCATTTTGGACTGTGGTTGTTATCTTAATCAAAACCAGTTCTGGCTTTTCACAGGGTGCATCAGTATCAGAGGAACTAAGTGTATCCTTATGATGGACACTCAGCTGGGACGGGGTCTGTGCGTGAGAGGAGAGCAGGCTGATCCCCTCTGCTGCTGCAGAAATTCATCAGCCTGCCCCACCTCACCCTAAATGAAACAGCTCCTGTGGTAATGCAGGTAGCCTGCTGAAGATTGGACTGTAGATCCCACCAGGAAGGAGAAGAAAGAATCACAGAATCACAGCATGGTAGGGGTTGGAAGGGACCTCTGAAGATCCAACCCCCCTGCCTGGGCAGGACAGAACTAGAGCAGATCACTCAGAAGATCAGAGCAGCATCACCTGAAGCACAGGCAGAATGCTGCAGGACAGCCAGGAGAAAGATTTGGTCTGAATAGGTAAGTAATGAAGCAGAAGAGATAAGACTTCTTTACGTAAATGCTCTCGTGTAGGGAGTAAACAAGAACCATGAGAGAAAACAGAGGGCAACTGAGCCCTGTGGCTGGATTGTGCCACAGAGAATGGTCTTAAAACAGCAGCCCTTTTACAGATTGGTACCAGAAGTGGAGTTGGACCCAGTTAGAAATGGTGGAACAGCAGAGAAACAGACTCACTGGTCACCCTACAACCTCATCCCTAAGGAGGGAAACAAAGTTTGTGAGATCCCTGCTCCAGTTTCTGAATTGGAGTAACTTATTTCAAGGAGATTCAGTGATAGGAAAGATCTGCTCATGGTAAACACTGAAACTCAGATGAGGCTATTGTAGGTCATGAGAAGGTCATACCCGATGACCATGGACATGTGAAAGCTCTAGGGTCTGTGCATCAGAGCAATCTTGACCATGCAAGATAGCTCATCAGACACTGATGAGGCATGAACTCTGATGAAGCTTTAAGGGAGGATCATGAGGAACCACTGCAGAGGAAAGAAGTCTGTGTTTCCTCAGTGGTAAAATGCCTGTCTGAAAGGCTGAGCTCTGGCTACTGATAACCCCCCGCCTGCCAAAGCAGAGGGATGTGGGGCTTCATCAGAGTATTAACCCACAAAAAATGGGACAGTCAGAGGTTTCAAACTTCTTCTTGGTTAGAAGAGATTCCCAGATCCAGTTCCCCACTAAAAAAGGGTGAAAACTTCAGGATTCCCATCAATCTGAGAACCAAAGACAGGCCCAGGTGCCACACAGCATCCCGCACATTGCTTACAGCATCATTCACATGGAGCACGCTGCTCTGAAGGACAACGCAGTGGCCAACCTCAGGATTCAAAGGGAAGGCAGTCGATTCCACAGTTCCACTTTGCTCAGGCTGAATTACTGGCAACAAGAAGTTGCTGGGTACCAGGCTGAGATTCATAAAGCAGAAATAGCCTAATGTGTGGAAGAACTCGTTGCACGGCAGGGACAAATCCAGCACACAAAATCACCCAGGAAAGAATGTGCTCTCGTGTCTCAGCAAGTGTAAATTTGCTGTAGGGATTAATGAGTGGAGGGAGGCAGGGCTACCAGTAGCTTTAAAGAGTTCCCAAGGAACCTTGATAGACAGATGACTACACAAATCATGAGATGAATGATCCCTTCCTTACTCCTAACCACATTAGGGTTGGGAGAGAAAAAATATTCGAACAAAATTTATTTCATAGAAGTTGGGGGGTTTTAATTAGGGAAAAAAAAAAAAAAGAAATTAAATTAGAATTAGAAATTAATTTTTTTCTATAGTTAACAAAATAAAAAATAAAGACTGTGTGGAGTATTCTTTGCTGAAGGAACTTAAGAAGAGGTAAGATGACTGCAGAGCCAGCTTCCCTATTAGATCTAATGGGCACAAGCTGAAACCCAGGAAGTTCCACCTCAACATGAGGAGAAACTTCTTCCCTGTGAGAGTGCCAGAGCCTGGCCCAGGCTGCCCAGAGAGGCTGTGGAGTCTCCTTCTCTGGAGCCTTTCCAGCCCCCCTGGATCTGTTCCTGTGTGGGCTGCCCTGGGTGACCCTGCTGGGGCAGGGGGGTTGGACTCCATGATCTCCAGAGGTCCCTTCCAGCCCCCACCATGCTGTGATTCTGTGATCTAGTTCCTGAATACACAACATCAGAAAATTCTGGTAAGACTAACATATGGCTTCAAGACAGGAGATGGCTTTCTAAAGGTTCCCAGTTCCTGACAAAGTAGAAATTTGGATTCTGGGAGATAGAGAAATGTGGGACTCTGCATTCTTTGCTGCTTTGCCTTCTCCACTGCCCAGCAGTGGTTCTGCCATCACCTCGACATTGTCAAGCCTGGATGGGTTCAAAGCAGCGAGCGGTGGTCAGGTGAGCGTGTCGTTCCTGACCACGCGACGACCGAATGTTTCCAGCCCTGGCTTTACAATCACTTTAGAGAAAGGTTTCCAAGCTGGAAAAGCTTGCTGTAGATCCTGAGTATCTAGCATTTCTGAGGTGTTCGGGGACATGCTGTTTGTACAGCCAAGAACATGCATGAGGACATTTTCAGTATTTAGATTCTGAATTAATCTTTCTATCTCGAATGGGAAGATACAGGGGATTTAGGCCAGATATCACTGTAATTTGTTAATATTACAACTGTTCTTGTACATACCATGTAAAAAGAATGTTTCCTCTGATTCACCATTAAACTGATAGAAAGTTAAATGCCACAGTTCTTGCTGCAAGTGAACACAGAATACTTCACAATCTTTTTCCTAAGTTTGTGTACGCAGAGCCAATCCTTCTAACCTCACTTCCCCCAGCTGCCAAAACCTCTGTCCTTACAAAAACATGTGTTTTTTTCCAAAGACACTGTTTTGAAACAGCTCATCAAGTTCATCACGGTTCAAAATACATCATTTTATTTATCATCAGGTCATCTTCTCAAAACATCAGGAAAAAAAAAGCTTCTGATGTATGTAACCTTTGCTTTCATTCTACTGGTGGAATTAAAGCAATGTCAAGCTTTTTATAGACATAATATTTGTTTTGTCCCTCTTGTGCATGTTTTAAGCAGCTGCTAAGATAATCATCAAAAATCAGCAGGGAAATGGATGGCTGCTAGTGCCACTGGAAGCAGCTACATCAAGATCATCCAGCACTACCAAAAAGGCAAAACTGACAACAGGTAAACATCAGTAACGCCACATACTCCTTTGGGAGCCAATAAAAGAATTTCCCAGGTTGCAGAGTTACCTCTCTTTTGTATACACATCCACTTGAGAGTAAGCATATCTACTTCTGAGGACACAAAATGTTCTGTCAGGTGTGGAGATCTAGCAAAAATGAAACAAAAATCTTCAGAATAGGAAAAAAGGAACAGCTAAACTTTTAATGCCGTCTTCTGTATCCCTTAACTCACATGAATTTTCTAAGCCATTAACACCATTCCCTTTCCTTTTTTTTGTTTTTCAACACCCATTTTTCATCTCAGCTGGACTGCCAGCCATTTCTGTGCAGCTGCATCCCAATTTCAGGCAGCCAAACAATGCCAGATGGGTAACTTCTCTGCACCTTAGCGAGAATACTTTGATTCAGAGAGATCCACCAGCTACAGAAACAGATAACAAGGCATTGGCCAGAACAACCAAAGGCATGGAAGAACAAGGGACCAGGATCTCCCCTGTCTAAACCCTGACTAAGGTGGTCATGTACTCAGCAGCCTTTTTGAAATAACCCAGCCTTGAGAGGAGATCTTTGTAGAGCAGGTGCTGACTGGGAAGTTTCACAGACTGCAGAAAGTCAGCAATGAACAATGAGAGGCACCAGTGACCACCAGTGATTATGGAAAGCTGGTAGGCACTGGCAACCTGCTATAAGTTGGCAGCAAAAATCCCTGCTAAAGATGACAAGCATGGTACACACCCTCCCTCACCAGAAAGACAGGATGGGACTAGAACTACAGTCAAGTACAACCAGATTGCTTGTGAATAGAGTAGGGAAAAAATAACTACAAAGAAAACATGGAGAACAAAAGAATATACTATTTCTTTCCCATGGTCATCGATCAAAATAAAGCACCATTAACAGCTGCACATACTGTGCACCAGAGATCTTCATCCGGCACCGTATCTGAGTGGATCCTGCACACAGAACCACACCAAAAGCAAACTAGCATTAAATATTTAACTTCAGGTCAGATTTGGGGATGGTCTACCATGGAAATACAAACTTCTCTGCAAGATTTCGAGCATATTGCTTATTGCAAGGAGAAGGCTTCCCATGCAGTCTGGATCATTTCTAGATGCTTGAAGCCTCCTTGTAAATCATCTTTGAAGTGCCAAAGCCAATCTCTAGTTAAAAGAGGTACAGCAAATGTGGGCAAAATTCCCCTGCCAACTCTACTGTAAAGCCTCCTTCCCTAGGTCTTCACAGAATCACAGAATGGACTGGGTTGGAAGGGATCCCTAAAGGTCACCTGGTCCAACCCCCCTGCAATAAGCAGGCACATCTCCAACTAGGTAAGGCTGCTCAGAGCCTCATCAAGCCTGGCCTTGAATGTCTCCAGATTCAGTTGTATTTATCTCTTGATTCAGTTGTTTTTACGAACACACACTGAAACAACCTGTGAGAGCTTTCGACTTTGTTCTGAGGGTCTGTAGTTATCAACCTAAAGACAAGACAAAATATGCTGCTTAACAGCTTCAGGTGATACTGCACCCCCCTGGAGGGGCACTGCTAATAAACCTACTGACAAGGAAGGGTTGCAAGCAAAGGTCCAGCTCATTCCAAGGAAAATTAAGGAAGCGTTAGCCTTGAAACGCTAAAATAATGGCTCTGCCCAAAGGAAACAGCAATGCTGTGATCATGCCTGAAAATCTGAGCAGCCCAAACAAGGGGAAGAAACAATCCAAAGTGAAATACCTTGGAGAAAGGGGGAGAGCAAAGCAGGTTTCGCTCTCAGTTCTGCTCCTAAGTTTAAAGCTAAGCCGAGCCTGTCTCCTGCGCCACCTGCGCAGCCCGAGCAGAGGGCAGGCATGCTTGAAGGGTCTTCATTCCCTTACACACTCAGCTGGAGACTCTCAGTCTACAAAATCCGTAGGCAGTGCCCCGAGCTGGTGCATGACATTATACTTGGGTGCACTTTGCTCTTAGGTGGGCTCTGCTCAGCCCTCCTGGAGGAATAAAACCCCTTTAACTCTCCCTGACACACACGTTGGTACTTAAAGGACAGCCTGGTGATGCTGGGACCATGGCAACAGTGGCACCATGGCAACAGAGACAGTGTCAGCAACTTCATGATCCACAGCGCTCTGATCCAGCCACCCGAGTTTTATCAGCTGCTGCAAATTTCTTTGAGATCTGGTATTTTTTACTTGCCTAAATGCCTGCACAGATCTCCAGCTTCCCTAAAGCACATTATTCTTGGAAGGAGGTTCTGGTCACGCTCTTCTATCCTTGTATTTTATTCCTCTTGAGTAGTTTTTTTTTGAGTGTTATTAAAACAATAATGGTAAATTCCAGAGGTTCTTGAAGAACAGGTATTGTGTTCCTGTATGCACAACATGTATACAGTTCCACGGATTGGGACTCAAAAGCAACGGGTGTTTAAACATGCTTTAGAAGCCAAACGGCTAACGATAATGGTAAAGCTTAGTTTGAGTGTAAATGAATCTCACTGCCTTTCGTAGCAATTAACTGACCCGTCTTAATATCATCTACATGTTGCATTTAAAACATAAACATACTAAAAAAGAGGGCAAAGGTAGATCACATGACAAACACAACCAGGACCCTGCTCTCTCTAGAGTATTCAGAACAGAAGCAGTATAAATGCTCATCTTTAGGAAAATCATCAGATATTTTCAGGTTTCGGGTTTTTTTAACCTTACCAATATCCCAAACAATAATCTCTATATTGCAGAAGAGTATTCCTACTTATCAGTTTTTCACCTGCTACAAGCAGGCAGATGTCTTAATTATCCCTACTATGCCCTTCAAGGTCAGATAATCCTCTGCATTTCTACGGCTAGATACTTGTATGCAGCTTTATTTAGAAAATTAGGTATCCACCCTCTACTTTCTCTTGCATTTACAAAGATTGCCCTCGGTGCTGTTTTTGTATCATCTTTTCATTTCCAGGATGCGATGAGCAACATAACCAAGATGCTGACCCTGCAAATGCAAGGCTGAAGCAATAGGTGGTTGTATCAGCTTCTCTGAAGTCATTCAGCATCCTGTTTTACTGGATTAATACACTGTCACGGATTACTGTATAAACCTTTCAGATTAATATGCTACAGTAACTATTTTTGAACCCCGGGCATCATATGAATGCCAAAGGAATGGCCAAATTGATATCTAATTTCATCATTCTTTTATTCCTCACAAGAGAGGTAGCCAAGCTGTTGCTCTGGCATCTCATTAGCAGTTTGGCTGCCGGAGAAATCAAGCCATTAGTGGGTACTGAAGCCGTGGTCACCAGGTCATTCTGGAAGCCCTGCTTTGCTGATAGAACAGTGCAGAAACTGTCAGTGGGGGTGCAGAGGGGTGTGTACAGGCACCAGGCTGACAGCATCTCTTTAGGTCCATTCTGCAAAGGAGATGCACAATCCGGACACCTGAAGCTTTACCAAGCACAGACAATGGAAGTTGTGTAGTGAGGGATATGAGAAGGTTTCTTCAGGCCAAATAACTTTGATTCTCTTTCTCTTTGCCAAGAAGTGCTTTGTCCATTCTTGCTGTTACAAGACTGACCGTTGGCGCACGTGCGTTTGACCAAAAGCTGAAATATATTTGTATGTCCAGGTTACACCAAACCTGAGACCCAACATCTCCTGCTTCCTGTCAGTGTTTCACACATTATACTGCCTGACTGTGCTTTTCCATTGTCATTTCAGCCTGTCGAGGAGTCCCTTTTCCTTACATGCTGTCCCATTACTGCAAAGGCCTTAAACTGCTCCTGCTGTATAGTCCCTTGAAACCTCTGAGCTTAGAAGCTGACAGGGAAATGTGAATCACCATCTTGTTCTTATTTTATGAAGTATTAAACATGTGTGCAATGGTGCAAGCACTGCAGCAGCAACAACAACAGCAGTGAAGTGTTCTACCTGTTAGGCTCATGGACACCAACTGGAGTGGGCCATGGGTTTGTTTAATCAAGTATTGGTTGATAGCAGAGAATTCGGGAGAATTTATGATCCTCCCCTAATGCAGTAATTCTGCAGTCAATGTGCACACGAGGAAAGGAGGGATTTGCAACTTGACCTCAGCTGGTACAAAGCTAACATCCCGTGGCATGCAGTTTATTCAGCTTTCCACTCCTGCCCTAGCAAGGTTTCCATATGATGTCCATTTTCTGCTGACATCACTAGTGACCCACGCACTGAAACCTCGTGAGCAGACCGGAACCTGTAAAACATAAACAACTCTCTTTGCCTTTACTCAGTCAGTTGTCTGGGTATTATCTTCTGTTTGACACCCTGAGCTTTACCAGGCAGTAATACAGTATGCTGTGTTAATTTTTTCTGTCTTATTGGAAAAGTACAGCTTTTCAGTTCTGGGGAGCAGCCAGCTGTGCTAACACTGCTGCTGTTAAATACCGCAATAAAATACACTTCATCTTACACTAAGCTCAGCAAGAGCCAGCCTTTTGGCACTCCAAGCTACTCCTCCCCTCATCTAACCCTTAGCAGATCATGAAATGGAGACTACCACAAAGAGACAGAGAAGGCTGATAACACAGATAAGAGGATGATGTTTTTCATTGTCACACTTAAGCGGTGAATTTAACGGGCAAGCGGACAGTTTGCCACATCCACCCGGCACAAAAGGACCAATCTGAGCATCTGCCTCTGTCTGTCTTCCTCCCCCGTGCTGGAAACCAGTGGGTGCACAGGTAGCCAGACCAGGCAGGGACTGTCACTATACCTGCCTTGCAGTACCAGGACCTCTGACTAAAGGCAGGAGAGGAAGCAATTCCCAGCTCCTCACGAGTGGATCGTGGCCTCCCCCAGCAGTGGCTTCGTGGCGGCTCAGGTGGCAAAAAACCCCTGTTTCAATCAGGCAGAGTGTAAAGCTCCTGGCAGTTTGGGTCCACGATGAAAAGGAAAGCTGACTTGAGTTTCCTGGAGGCAGAATGTAGCATCACTCTACGTGAACCACTTCATAATTCTTATCAAAGTCTAAATTAACCAGGCCGATAGTTTCAACCCCTGCCAGTTCGTTCTCTCTCAAAGTGCAAGAGAACATGGTTCAAGACTTCTGAAAAAGAACTTCAACAGTTGGGCAACCAAGGCAAAAAAACCGTGGCCAAAGGCAGGTATGTCACAGGCTACATCAACTTATTTCCATGCAGCACAGGAACTGAGCATCTTTCCAAAAGTCAGCTGTACACTCAGTCCAAAGCTATGTGCTTTGGTGTTGCCCTAAACCAGATAATGTCTTCACAAAGACTGACAGCAGAAAACATCCCCTGAGAAACCTGGGAAGCCAACAGTGAACTTTTCTTTTCCACACAGACATCAGGTAGGTGAACACCCACCCAGCTGTGAAGCCACTCTGAAGCCACCTTCAAACCTGGCTCAAATGACCCAGATGGGGACTGGTGTGCTGTGCAAAGACCAGTAATATGTGGAGTACCCTGCTCTAGAGGGGGGTGCTGGGTAGGATGCTGCACACATTCCCAATCACTGCTCTTTCCACACGGGATTGCCCAAAGGTGGAGATTGAGGCTGAGACTGATCTGTTGTGAGTTCAAGACCTGTGTGGTTTTTGAGTGCATCTTCAAACCTCTTCTTGTACCCAGTGCCACAGCTATAAGAGAACAGATCCCTTACACGCTGCTTTATTTACACATGGAAAGCACAACCGTTGCTGAAAGGGTTCAAGGATATTGTCAGCACCAGTGAGGATGCCCAGCTTAATGGGAATAGTTTAGTGAAAATCAGTGTAAGGCATTTTTCCATTGTTAAAGTCTATAAAAGCCCCTGAAGTGCTCACATTCCTTGTCAACATGAGCAGATGTAAACCATTTCTCTGTCATGACTAACTCGGAGCTCTGGGGAGGATATCACTACTATCAAAAATAGCAGAGGAAACTTCAGGATGCATAATCGAGTTGGGTGGTTTTTTTAAGTCTTTTAGTAAAAATAGCAAGTTTCCATCAACCTCTGTCCCACATGACACTTATAGTTTTGGTATTTCTGTACATGTATAAAGTCCATTTCCTATTGTATTTCCCATCTCACAACTCCTTTGGGAAAACCTAATTCATAAACAAACCATTCCCAGGCCAGACAACTAAATCTCCCTACTGAACCCAACAATGATGACAGAGACACAGTCTCTGCACTGCCATTCTCTGGTGTGTTTTTGCTGTTTTACTAATGATGTAATGGAAAGAAATCAACATGCTACTACTATTATTATTATTATGCTAAGGACTGCAAGGAAGAATTGGTATTCTTTAAGGTTTTATTTTTCCATTCAAAACCAGAAGTCTTTCCAGGGCTTTCTAACCATTCACTGTCACAAAAGGTCAAAATATTCCATCGGAAACCTTAAAAAATGTGATGCTTGAAAAAATGTTCTTTAAAACTTTAATGCAGCCAATCCATTTTGAGCAATGCCTTTTATGAGCAATGTCTCAAGGTTACACACTCAGCCCTGTGGGCCTCAGCAATCCCTGCACGTCCTGTGCACAGGAGGACACTGACAGAAGCAACCATAGTTGACTACAGTCAATGGCCTCCCATTCCCTCAGGGTGGGGAAGTCTCTGCAAGAAGATCCATTTCCTTCTGCACCCTGGGGAGAAAGCTGGCCTCTGCCCTCTGCTTCTCCACACTAACCATGGCTAGGACGAGAAGAGCTCACCTCCAGAAGAGTCATCTCCAGAGATTGTCTGAGCCTGTGTGACTTCCCCAAGCACCATCTCCTTCAGAGACAGGACAAAAGCCATTCCGTCTGCTTCCCCCAGAGCCCTAGGGCTGTTTGCTTACTTAGGTTGAAAAGCAAAATCTAATCCCTCAACAGGTGTACGAGGTGGGATCGAGAAAGGAATTCACTTGAGGTTTTGCAAAGACAGCTTCTGAGTTGGGGAAGGAGAGGAAGAGAAAGATGGGGAGACTCAGCAGCAGCAGCAGCTCAGAAACATGGGAAGTTCCTGAAGGAAGTGGCATGGAGTGTGACACCAAGTGCCTAAGAGAGAGGTCAACCAGCAGGCTCAAGATCTGTGAGGCAATCTGGAGACATTTCACCTGGGCAGGATTTAAGAATCAAAAAGGCAGCAAGTGATCCAGATCCTGAAAAGAACAGGGAAGCAGCAAAGGAGAAGCCTGGGGCTATTCTGCTCATTTGCTGAAGCCTGGCCTCAGCTAGCTGTGAGACCTGCTACATTAGCACAGCTTCTCCCATGTACCTTGGGGATTTCCGTCAGCACATTAGCAATGGAAACAATTTCCCAAACAGCTCTCATTCTTCTGTCTTTGTCACACTTGTGATTCATCTCCCATCCTCAGCTCTCCATGTTGTAACTCCAGGAGACCACATAAAACCACGGGCAATTAGGAATCCATGATGCAGAGGAAGCACTGAACCTGCATCCTCTGCAATGCAAAATTCTGTTAGGTTTGACAACGTCCACTTCTGAATTGTCATTTTCTACTGTCCAGTATATAGAAACAGTCTGTAGGTAGGGCTGAAAACAGTGTGTGTCTTTGGAAGACATAATCCAAGCTACTGGCTCTGCAGTTAGCTTTATGTTCAAGAGAATGACAATGCCAAATCTACATGATGCACTTCAAATGCACACTGTGATGGATAAAAGGAAACAAAATCCATTTGGAGCATCTCTTAGGGCTCAATCTACCAATTAATGTCTTCCGAGACTGGATTTATTATACAGAGCACAGATGAAAACTGTGCTGCAGTACTGCCCCCAAGTCACAACACTCAACTTTATGAACTTATTTGTGTGACCATAGAACCACAGTATCAAATCACAGTATCATAGGATTGTTAAGGTTGGAAATGACCTTCAAGATCATCAAGTCCAACCGTCTACTAAACGTTCTCATGGCCACTAACCCATGGCCTGAAGTGCCACATCTGGATGGTTTTTGAGCCCCTGCAGGGATGGTGATTCCACCCCCTCCCTGGGCAGCCTCTTCCAAGACCTCACTGCTCTCTCAGTGAAAAAAACATTTCCTGATATTCAACCTAAACCTGCCCTGGTGCAACTTCAGCCCATTGCCTCCTGTCCTTACACTGGTTACCTGGGAGAAGAGACCAACCCCCACCTCACTCCAACCTCCCTTCAGGGGGCTGCAGAGAGCAAAAGGATCTCCTTTTGGAGACCTTATGGTGGCCTTCCAATATCTGAAGGGGGGCTACAGGAAAGCTGGGGAGGGACTGTTCACAGGGGCTTGTAGTGTGATAGGACAAAGGCAATGGCTTTCAACTAGAGCAGGGGAGATTTAGATTGGACATTAGGAAGAAGCTCTTTCCTCTGAGGGTGGTGAGACACTGGAACAGGTTGCCCAGAGAAGTTGTGGACTCCGCATCCCTGGAAATGTTTTAAGACCAAACTGGAAAAGGCTTCGAGCAACCTGCTCTAGTGGAAGGTGTCCCTGCTTATGGCAGGGGTGGTTGGAACTGGAATATCTTTAAGGTCCCTTCCGACTGAGCGCCCCCGTCCCGCAGGGCTTTGGCAGGCAGCTGCAGTTCTCCCAGCTGGGCTGGGCAGAGATCTGCAGCCAGCCTTGCACACAATGCAGGCTCTTTGCCACAGGAAAACGCACCGTGTCGGTGGAACTCCAGTGGCATTGGATGACACTTCTGCATAAAGCTGTAGGAGGTCCGAGCCAAGAAAGCCACTTGACTTCCAGCCAAGAATCTGTCACTTTTGCCTGAGCACAGCAGCGTGCAAAGACAACGCGACTTCAGTCTGCAACACGATCAAGTGGGCAAGTGCCAGATAAACAAACACACTCTTCTTCTGGTTGAGCTGTATGTATAAAACTTTTAAACAGGTTATTTTTTAAAATCCAGAATCCTCTCCTCTTAGGGGGAGATGAACAAGGAGAGACATTTGCTTCAGAAGGAACCAATAGCAGGACTTTTTCTTGCGCGGCACTTTGCAAGTAAGCAGCTCTCAGCAGAAGTAAGGACCTGACATTCAGGACTGAAATATTTTATAGCACTTGTGTGCTAAGCAGCAGTGAGAGAGGAATTAAGAGATATATAAATAGGAGCGCATGCTTTAGATGAGGCTTTAAGACTGAAAAAAATGTGAAAAAGCATGGATTCAGTTTATTTCTCTTGGTTGCTTTGCCCCGGGAGTAAAAGCAGAACAAATTCTTGTGTGAAGTGCTCTGTGAAGAGAGGTGCAGTGAGCAGAACCAGGCTGGGAGCCACACAAGACTTGTAGTTGTGGCCTTTCCATTTTATGAGAAGCAGGAAAAAGAGAATTTTTGTAATAAAAAACACCAGTACTTTTCCAGTCTCTGAGAGATGTCATCCACTGGGGGGTTTTTGTGCTCTCATGAAGATGGGATCTAATCTACCTCTTCTCTTCAAGCCACCATGGGGACCAAAAAACCAGATACACAGCCACAAACCAGAGAATCCAAGAGTAGATGAGGCATTCTGAATAGCTGTTAGATGTTTTAGGGGAAGACCAAAACTGCTGGGGTGTAAGTAGAGTGGGCTGCAGTGAGGACCCCTGGATAAGATACTCTTCCAGGGTCTTGCAGAATTCCTTTTGCAGTGTCTGGCAGCCAGCGTTAAGGAGAGGGTGACCTGGAGTAAACACTCCTACAGTTAACCAGTAAGGAGCCAAAGCAGCTGTCAGGGGATGCTTCTATCTGTCAGGGGATGCTTCTATCTGTCAGGGAGCCTCCAACACTTCAGGTATGCTAGAGATTACATAATGGTGCACGGGCTGGCCACGTAGAAGAGAGCTGTGTACTCCTGAGCAGATTAATCCACATTTTCTTTCAACCATTACATAAGAAAAAAGGTGGAAAATTCAATGCAACCTTATTTCAGTTACACAACTTCATTTCTTCAGATGAGGAAGAGAGAATCCAAAAACCACTGACCTTCCCATTTATTCTTCCTCTTTATAACAAGCCATCTCAATAGGTTCCTACTGGCAACAAGCTGAATTCCCTACTATGAGTTTATTGGGATAACACTAAACGTGATATGGGAACATGAATCCATAAATAGCCAGCATCTTGCTGAAGAAAAGTTCTGAAACACCTTTTTTTCCCCTCTATTCGTGATTTAAATTATTTCTGCCGCGTAACTTTTAGAGACCCTAATAGAATCATAGGATCATTTGGGTTGGAAAAGACCTTTAAGATCATCGAGTCCAAGCACTGCCCCCACTCTGCCAGGCCCACCACTCAGCCGTATCCCCAAGCACCAGGTCTACACGGCTTCTAAACACCTCCAGGGACAGTGACTGAACCCCCGCCCTGGGCAGCCTGTTCCAGTGCCTGACAACCCTTTCTGTGAGTTTTGTTTCCCTAATGTCCAGTTTAAACCTCTCCTGGTGCAGCTTGAGGCCATTCCCTCTTCTTTTATCACTAGTTACTGGTGGGAGGAGACCAGCACCTAGCTCTCTACAACCTCCTTTCGGGTAGTTTCATCACCAGATAGAGATTGACAGCCATAATCTAAACAAACTGTCTGAGAGCACCATTAGAGCTCATTAGCCAACACCATTCTCACCAGATGCTTCTGTCTGTATATATGAGCATCTCCAGTTTTCCTTCCCAGCACACCCATGACACTAGCACTGCTTGCCAATTAAAACAAGAAATCTCAGAGCAGCTTCAAATCCTCGCTCTTCTGGGGATTAAATCTGTGACCAAACATTCCATATTTCTTGGGCTTCTTAAAGGCACTGTTTTGGTTTAGTGCTCACTTGAAGGCCTTTTCTGGCATTTCTCACAAACCTATAGAGCTCTGACTAACAGGCACATCATTTGCTTTCACAGCAGAAGTGCAGAGAGCATCTGTCACTATAAATATCACAGAGGACTATACACACAGAGGAAACCCGGGCTTCAGCTGCCCCTGCCCAAAGCATTGCTTTCACAGAATCATAAAGGGTGGAAAAGGCCTTCAAGATCATCAAGTGCAACCATTATCTAACCCCACCAGGGCCACCACTGCACCGTGTCCTCAAGCATCACACCCAGCTGGCTTTTAACACATCCAGGGATGGTGATCCAGCCACGTCCCTGGGCAGCCTGCTCCAGTCGTTTAGTGGAGTTTTTCCTCACGTCCAATCTAAACCTCTCCTGGCACAACTTGATGCCATTTCCTCTTGTCCTGTCAGCTGTGAATTGTGAGAAGAGACCAACACTCACCTCACTCCAACCTCCTTTCAGGTAGTTGTAGAGAAGCAGGAGGTCTCCTCTCAGCCTCTTTCAGATCAAACAACCCCAGCTGCACCTCATAAGACTTCTTCTCAAGGCCCTTTACCAGCTTCATTGCCCTTCTCTGAAACCACTCCAGCCCATCAAAGTCTTTCTTATCCTGCAGCACCCAAAACTGAGCCCAGAACTTGAGGTGTGGCCTCACCAGTGCCAAGTACAGGGTTATGGTCACTGCCCTTCTGCTGGCCACACTGTTCCTGATCCAGGCCCAGATGCCATTGGCCTTCTTGGCCACCTGGGCATCCTGCTGGCTCATGGTCAGCTGGGTGTCCACCAGCACCTCCAGGGCTTTTCCACCAGGCAGCTCTCCAGCCCCTCCTCCCTAATCTTGGGGTTGAGGTGACCCATGTGCAAGACCCAGCACTTGGCCTTGTTGAATCCCATGTGATTGGCCTCAGCCCATCGATCCAGCCTGTCCAGATCCCTCTGCAGAGCCTCCTGCCCTTGAGCAGATCAACACTCCCACCTCAGCTGGTGTTGTCTGCAGACTTGCTGAGGGTGCTCCCAACCTCCTCATCCAGACCACTGATGAAGACAGTCAACAGGAGTTGCTCCAGCGAGGAGCTTTTGGAAATCATTTTGGGAAAGAGTTTAGAAACTCCAGACATCAATGAAGTTGCCACAGCCGAAGTATCATAAAAAAGTAAATAAATTATAACCCAGCTCCTTTCTTTAAGTGGATGAAAAATTAGAGGGCAGGGAGACCAAATATGTGGGCTTCACAAAGAATGTCTCGTTGAGTCTGCCAAGCAGGCCTGATCCGATCTCACGGCTAGTTTATCCGTCTGTTGACACTTCAGAAATAAGTGGAGGCAACAGCCTGAGCCCCAGGTCATCAGTCACATAGGTACAAAGCATCCGAACAGAAAACAGATTTTTCTGATGCTCTGCAGCTCCCTAGAGGCCTGTGCTGCTGTCTGAGGACGATGGCTTCTCCTTTCTTGGCTCATTTGCAAGGTAAACATATTCCGGCCTCAAATGTTGGTCCTTTCCAACTGCTGGTGAAAACTCCAGTCAGTCTGAGAGATTAAAAGGATGATCTAGGGCACTACTCAATCCCCTAAAAATGCTCTTATGGGAACGCAAAGCTGTTGTTGTGACCAGAGGGGTTATTTTTTTTTCCACTGGATCTCATTCTGCAAGCCCAGATTCAAATACTTTCTATCTTTATTCTTTATCCACATTAACTTTTTTTTTTTTTTTTAAAGGGAGTCACACACTTGGATTTAAACAGATTTTTACAGTACTAGTTAAACACTGCTTTTCTGCCTCCACCATGACTGAAGATGTGATTGAGACAGCAATGCTGGCCTGGATCACTGTGTAGTGCTAACACTTCCAAACACCCAGAGGAAGCAGGATTAGTGATAAGGTAGACAGGACTCTTCTTAACTTTCCCATACATAAATTTCTAGCTCCTTATAGTTACAAGATACCTTGTGACGATGTCGTAGGAGCTAGTAGATCAGCCCCTACCCTTGCAGGCAAGCTGCAGCTCAGTTCTTGCTTTCTGCCTAGCCACGTCTGTCTCTGCAGTCTCTTTTGAACCCTGTTCTAAAACTGATGTGTAGTATTTCCATTTTTTTCAAGCATTTCCTGACTTCTAACCCCAAATCAGCTGCATTTCAGCACTTGGAGCGGCAGTTCCTCCGTGCTCCTCATGCTGCCTCAGCTGGGTATGACTGAGCCCTAGAATCATTCCTATAGCAAGTGTAAAACACTAGTGAAAGGCATCAGAGAAACTGCTAGTTTTGATGAGATTATCAGCAGTAGAGACAGCTCTCATGTCCTTATTACTCACTGCCCTCCTTGAGCTCAAGACAAGGCATATAATTTGAGCACTGGGTTAGAAGCTACAACAGGAAAAGGACTCATGCTCTGTTACAAAAACCTTCCTGAGCAAGGTAATTAAACCACACACATCAACAAATGCAGACTTTTAAGGCTGAAGAACAGACTCAATTATCACAGTGACAGAGGGACAAACTTGTCGTTGCTATAAAGGCACGTGTTTTCCTGGACAACAGTGGCTGGAGCAGACTTTGTCTAACTTATGTCTAGAGTTGACCCAAACCCCACAAATCTAGAAACCCTTGAACTTTGGGAAAGCTTTGATCCAGTCCAGACTTTGTGGCTCTGATCCACCTCAGCTGGTAAGGACCCAAATCTGCTTAAAATATATTTCACAACACATCTTTGCCTGCATTTTTTTCAGCTAGGTCATAAATACCACATGTAGAACCATTTCTCTTCATTCACAACACCTACTAGCAGAGCCAGCTATTCCCATCTCCAACCCAGAATGCTAAAAAAAAGGATTAAAAATAAAATGAAAAAAAAAGATACAAGAGCAAGATTTAGATTAGTTGGCTTGCTCCTGAGGAGCAAGAAGAAAGCTACAGCACTAAAATTGCACAGTCAGAATGTATGGAAAAATTCAAACACGTGAGAAACTCTATGTGACTTGTACAGTGTGGAACAGCTTGCAAAGCACAAAATGACCCACATCACTCCCTTCTTTGTCCCCCAAAACAAGTAAGACTCCTTTGACTGCAGGTACCAAACAAGCATATTATGCAAGTTGACTTTTTTTTTGTTGTTTTTTTAAAGGTAACATCTTCATTCACTGAAGCTGTGATCCCAAACCTCATAGGAAGGTTGTGTTTTTCAGATGACCTATCTGAGAGTGTGATAAAACAAAGGAAAATTTAATCAGGGAAAAGGAGTCTGACAAGCTCTTCTGACTAGATTTATCACTGATAACTTAAAAAATGAGCTGTTAGTAACTTAAATCAAGTACAGCCAGACTCTACATCCACAGATCACAGCACAATTCCAGCAGGAATGGACCTCAGGAGGTCAGACTGGGTTGAAAACCTTCCAAGATGGAGAATGCACAGCCTCCCTGGGCAACCTGTGCCCGTGTCTGGCTTGTCCTTGAATTTGGTAAGATTTCTGTTGGCCCACTCCTCCAGCCTGTCCAGGTGCCTCTGAAAGGCAACCCTGTCCTTCAGTGTCATTGCCTGCTCCTCCCAGTTCATAGAATCATAGAATCATTATGGTTGGAAAGGACCTCCAGGGTCATCAAGTCCAACCTCGGAGTCCTTTGCAAATGTGAGTGCACTCTATCACCTCTGATTCTTCAATAACGATGTTCAACATCCCTGTGCTACTCCAGTTGTCACAAGCCTCCAGTTAGAGTAGGAATCATCAACCCCTACCTTCTGTGTCTGATCATCCGACTATTTTTTTTTCTTTCCCTATCTAATTGTCTGTCCATTTAGACTGTAATAGTCTTAATTTCGGTATAAGGACATCGTGGGAGATACTGTCACAAGCCTTGGTCATGCCAAGGCAAATGACATCCACTGCTCTCCCCTGCAACAGGGACAGTGGCAGTTCTGGGATGGAACTTCAGGAAACTAGCTTTAACTCTTGGCTCTAGGAAGATACAGTGGAACCCACAGCTGGAGCACACACTCTCAGAAGGAGTACTCTTCTCCAAAACAACGTTGGAAAGTATAGATTTGTATCACTGGGATTCAGTAGGCCAAATCCTTAGCTGTGATAATCAGCCCAGTTCCATTAAAGTCACTCTATATAGAGGATTTCAGCTCAGATAATGATTCTAACTTCGTATGCACCTGATTTTTGCTGCCTCCACTCTGTGTGCAGGTTGTACAGAACCTCAAACAGGAACAGCAAGGGAAAGCAGAGAGATGCAGAGGCTGCTCGGTTCTCACAGGAGAAGCACAGATCCCCCTGTGTTCCTGTGCCAGTCTTTCTCTTACCTTTGCAAGGAAACTCCATGCTGCGCATTGCCCTGAGGTTGTGCTGCTTTTTAGCTTCACTGTGTGCAACATCAGGAAGAATCCCAGCAGCCCACTGCAAGGGATGGGGAAAGCTTGTTAATAAAGTACCTTAATTGCAACTAAGCAACCTCTTTCAGGCACCTTGGTTTTCCTAATGCAGAACCGCAGCGTTAATCCCATTTGGAGAAAGCAAGCTGGCAGACACAGAGCTTGCTTTATGTTCAGTCACCTTGGGTTTCGTTCAGTCAGTGACTAAAGTCTGAGTAAAGTCGGTCTGATGCTCTTACGGCTGGCCTCTAATGCACTTGCATAATCAGGAAAGTGGGGAATATTGGAACTGTGAGGTGAAGCATTAACTTCAGGCATTGAAATGGCTCTGAATACAGGCAATGCTAACTTTAACAGGAGCCACACATGTTTGGCAACTAACTCGCTTCAATCTCCACAGAGCCTTGAACTGAAAAAATAACCACTGGAAAGTTTCTGCCTGAAGCTTTCAAGCTGTTTCAACTTCATGAAACCTAAATTCCAATTAGGAAGTCAAATATATTTCTACTGTATAACAAACAGACAGATGACTCAGCAGTGCTGGGAACAGAATCCTCCAAAGCTCTCTTGACGATTAAGGGAATTTTGATTCTCAAGTCATATAGGAAGGACAGTACTCTCCACTGCTCCTGCAGCCAAGACTACTCCTAAGGAAACTATTCCATATCTCACTGGATCTCACAGACCTTATTAGCTTTGGCTCTGGATTTTGTTTCACATTGCTTCACTGGTTGTGAACCAGTAAAATAGTGTAAACCAGGGAATAGAAAAGGACTTCAAAATATGTAAGGCACAAATTGACATGTGGCTGGTTGAGAGGAGTAAGAGATTACAGAGGTCTATGGGAAGCTGCATGGGAAAGGAGAAAGGATCAACACGTCATGCTGTTGGTGAGGCAGAAAGGGCCTTGGTGTTCAGAGGCTATGCTGCTCTGGGCAGTGATGCAAGGCAGTTGGGTCTCCTCTCTACGATAGCAGGAAGAGTGGAAGATGGGGGCTCCCTAAGGTCAGAAGTTCCATGCTGGGCTCTAGCACCTCAGGCAAGTGCTGTTCCCTGCACAGCACATGTGCCATGGTTGTGTCTCAGCCCTGTGTCAGTACAGTGGTTTGGCTGCACCAAATAGGGTCAGATAACTGCCCTGGAGTAGGAGGTACTAGGGTTTCTTACACTAAGCCATAACAAGAAACCCCAAGGGACTATCTGCTGTGCCTGAAGCCAAGAAAGGTGCTGCTTTGATGATAAAAGAAAGGCCCAAATTCAGCTCCTTGTTGCAGGGAGTGAAGTGCTGAGCAGTAGAGCCACACACAAGCATTCCACTCTGAGAGACCAGCGAGGTCAATGGAGCAGCACTGCCCAATCTTTTGGAAGTCCAGTAACTGGCTTAAGTTTGCTCCACATCTTTTGCCCTGCTGAGAAGAGCTTTTATTCAGCGAGATTTGAAGCTGTTTCGTGTAATTCAGAGATAGTGAAAGTGACTACAGAAAAGTGAAACAGCTAATTGTAATACCTGAAATACTGATGTCACAACAATGTATTTCACTAATTAAATGGAGCACTTTGCACTTTACTACTAATGCTTCAAACATCCTGAAGTAGGAGAGTCAGCTGCATCAGTTACCCTTCCTTTACACTGTACAGGTCTTCTTACCAATCCTTTAAGTCTACAAAGACATTAGATTACAAGATATAGCAGGGCAACTGAGATGCTTGTTATTCCATCTTACTTTTCCTTTCCACTTGCCGTAGTGTACAGTGCTATCTACCTACATACTGCAGGGCAATGGGAACAGAAGGGCAAGGTTATGACAGTGGTAAAATTGTAAGGAAATGAAGAATATCTGGGCTAGAGAGATCTCCAGTAGTGCCTGCAGTTAGACCTCACCTTCGAGATCAAAACAGATTTCATCTACCTACTGTGGAACAATTTATTAATACCTAATTGCAAGTTTCTTGTAGTGTGGCTAGTCCATCCTTGAAAAAAGCCACTTTTGTATCAAAAAACTAGGTACATAGGGAAATTACTTAACAAACATTTTTAATATCCCCTTTTAATGGAAAATCCAGATACAAGTATGAAAATCCCTACAATCAGGAAATCTTTTTGCCATCAGCACATTTATTTTTTCCCCCCTCTAAAAAGAAAATGCTTCCATTTGACAAAAGACTGGAGGAGAAAGACAGGAATAAATTTGTTGGAGATAATGAAAACCTATAGGAAACATATTTATGTTGGTCTGTAAGTAATGCTCTGGTGGTTAGTGAACTTTTGCTACTCAAAATAAAGGAATGCTTGTTAAAGCTTTTCCCTTTTACCCTGAAAAAGCATTCTGCCAAATAACAAGATGTACAGGCAAATAAATCCATGTACACCCATATACTGCTGAAGACTAATACTTCATAATCACTGCAAACAGCAAGTTTTCCAAGGGCTAATCCGCCTTGAGAAGCATTTGAGAGATGCTATTTATCAAAGCTTTGCTACTTTAGGTAAAAATTATGTGACTGGTGACCGGGGACTCTCCTGATCAGAACACACTCAAATAAACACATACACTGCCAGCTTATTTGAATCTCAGGCTTTCAAATGCCTGTGCAGATATGCCCAGATACATATTCCCTGCCTTTCCACTGCCTTCTGCAGCAGACACCAGTGTCACTAAGGTACTGCATGCCCCAAAATTTTGAACTGAGAGCCAGGGTTGGAAGTCAGTGGGCTCTCTTATTTTGAAAACAAGCACACATCCTGTTGCAGAGAGGTTACCTGGCACAGCAGCTGCTGTGAAACCTGTAGAAGTACAGAAATGGAAAGTCCAAGGCACTGAAGAGATCACCTGAGGGACAAAGCAATATACTCAGTGGAACATTGGGGGGAAAAAGTACCCACCATTACAAGCAGGGGAACAACAATTATATGACCATTACTAGTTTAACATTCCTTTGAGCCTTTACAGCTGGCTGACTTTTCATTTATGATGCTTTCCACATTTCCAGTGCGTTTAATGATTTCTCTCTGACCTTGCTTCCAGCCAGTTCCTGCCTTCATTTGAAAATGGAGACAGGGAGTACTCCTTGCTAGGGTGCAGGAGATCCTGCTTCAGCAACAGTTGCCAGAGAATAGACATACATCATATCCACTTCTTTCATTACAGAGCTCGTGGTAGCTCCTACTGGAGCAACAGGAAGCACAGACATATGTTGTCTGCTTCCCCATCCGGCATTTCAACTCCGTCACACGGAGCGAGTCGAGAGGTTCAAAAACGTTCCCCCAGATCCAAGCAGAGGCCTTGAGTACTTGCATTTCCAGGAACCTAGGCTTTGGTTGTTCCTGGTAGCAATCTCAGGAGTTCTCTGGCCCTCAGGTTCTACAGGTTCAGAGGAAGCTCCATCTTTCAGTTTTGGAAATGCAGGACTGTTCTGCTGTCTGTGCAGCGGGGAGAATGCTGTGTGCAGCACCAGGAAAGGGGGAAGTTATGCCTGTTTAAATGTTTCTTCCCTGGTTTTTAATGCTGTGTGCAGCACCAGGAAAGGGGGAAGTTGTGCCTGTTTAAATGCTTCTTCCCTGGTTTTTAATGCTGTGTGCAGCACCAGGAAAGGGGGAAGTTATGCCCGTTTAAATGCTTCTTCCCTTGTTTTTCTGACTGAGCAAACGTCTAGTGACAGCAACAGGCAATCCTTTATCCTTCTAACTATTAAAATACAAGAATGATAGGAATATTAGCCACCTTTAAGTATTCAATTTCCCCAACTTTAGCCTTTGATCTTTTGCTACTTCAAGTCCTGCCGTGGGCTCAAGCAATGGGATACATCTTATACCCAAAATCTCTGGGCATCATTGAGGGTAATGCAGAGAAGGAATCTCAGTTCTGTAAGGACTGCTGGGACACTGAACTGAAGCAGACACATTCAACTAGGGAATCCTTGTTTTACACCCTGCACCACCTCAAAAGATGTTCTTTTTTTGTCTGCCCCATGCTGCCACGTTGCAAAGTGCAGCTAAGCTACTATAAATACCATGCGAATTAGACAGTGTTATATACCCTCCTCTGCTCTTATACAGGGTATCATATCATTGGTCATAGAATCACAGAATGTATGGGCTTGGAAGGGACCTCTAAAGGTCACCTAGTCCAACCCCCTGCAATAAGCAGGAACATCTCCAACTAGGTCAGGATGCTCAGAGCCTCATCAAGCCTGACCTTGAACGTCTCCAGGGATGGGGCCTCCACCACCTCTCTGGGCAGCCTATTCCAGTGAGCTATCACCCTCACAGTAAAGAGCTTTTTCCTAATGTCTAACCTAAATCTCCCCTTTTCTACCTTAGAGCCATTACGCCTTGTGCTGTCCCTACAAACCCTTATGAGAGAGACCCTCTCCTGCTTTCTTATAGGCCACTTTTATGTACTGGAAGGTCACTATAAGGTCCCCCCAGAGCCTCATCTTCTCCAGGCTGAACAGCCCCAACTCTCTCAGCCTGTCTTCACAGGAGAGGTGTTGCAGCCCTCTGATCATTTTTGTGACTCTCATACTCCTGTTGAATTCCAGGACTAAAATCCTACAGGGTTTGACCTCTAAAAACATTCATGGAAAGGAAAGGTGACATGGAAACCTAAAAGAGGAATAACTCAATCCACTTTACCTGCTGGATGGGATGCAGAGGCCAACAGCACCACACTAAAACATAAAAAAAAAGATTAAATGTATACTACAGAATTTATGACATGACCTGAACATTGTAATTTGACCACTTTGTATTTGTTTTTTAAATGGTGAAAATTATTCCAGTTAAGTAGAATAACCGAGGCATAAATATCAATTAAACAAAAAAGTTGGTTGGGAAGGAATCTCCAGGGTCACCTAATACAGGATCTCCACTGAAGCAGAAGCAGGAGTAGCACCAATATTTGATCATGTCCTCTGTGACTCTGTCTCAAGTCTCAAAAACTTCCCAACATGGACATTCCACACCTCTCTGGGCTACTTGTTCCAGGGCCACCCAAACCTCCTAGTGAAGTTTTTCCTCATGTTCAGTCTTTGAACCACCAAAGCTGCAATTTATGGTGGTTGTTCCATGTAGTACCATCTGCCACTTCTTAGAAGGGTCTGTCTCTCATCTTTACAACTCCCTTACAAGAAGGTGTAGGCAGTTGCTAGGTTGCACCTTGGTCTCCACGTTGCCAGTCTCAATAAGACTAGCTCCTTCAAACTCTCCTTGCAGCAGGACGTGTGTTCCAAGTCCCTAACAACATCAGCAGCCCTCTGCTAGACCTTCAGTTTCTCAGTATCATTCTTGAAGTGGAAGACCCAAAACTGAACAGAGTATTTCAGCTGCAGCCTCAGCAATGCTCAGAAGAACTTCTCTCAATCTGAGAGCCAGGCTCCTTCTAATGTAGCCCAACACACGGTTTGCCTTAATTTGCCGCGAGCATCTGCTCCTGCCACAGACAGATCTCAGCATTCACTGCCACCCCCAAGTCTTTTCCAACAGGCTTGCTGTCCAGCCAGCTGGTGACACCACCGAGACAGAATCTGTACAGAACTGTACTTGTGTCTAGACTTGACCATCTCTCTAGCTGAGGATTAATTTCAGCTCCCTGTGTACCAATGTCCACTTTATAGGGACGTGCACGTATTGCATATGAATCAAATACATGGTCTTATGCACATTCATGCCCAAAATGTCACTTAGAGAAAGGATCAATGCTGCAATTAAACATTTAAAACAAACAAACAAAGAAAAAAGCATGAAAATAACCCCAAGTACCAGCCCAAACACTGCACACTTTTCACAAAGAAAATAAGTGAACAAGAAAATCTGTGACCAGTTCTATACCTGGAGTATCACTTATTTCAGAAGTCCTACAAATACTTCATCCTCCGAGTTTGTGGTGTAGGCTGCACAGAGCCTGTTTCAGTGCTACTGATTTTTCCAGGAAATTTCTGGGGTTTTTTTCCAAATTTTTTCATTCCACATGGTTTCCAAGGCTAGGCAGCTCCAGAAACATACTCTGGAGCACCATAAGATGGCAGAAGCACATATGTCTCCCAAGGAGAGCTACAGCTTCCTCCACTTACCATCAACATACGTCCATGACAACAGAAAGGAGAGGGAGAAGGAGAAAAGGGTGTCTAGAGAGGCTGCTTCTTGATAAGCAGCAATGGTAAAAAGACATTCATTAACATCGGGAACGCTGAAGCTAGGCCATGTCCCCTGGCTAATTACCAGTGATTCTTACAGTTCACTGGGCCCAGTAATGGCAGTGAAGTGCCAACCCAGCCAGCAGAGGAATGGAAGCCTGCACAATGAAAAGCTAAGGCAGAAAAAGAGCTGGAAGTGGTGATGGCCAGAAAGCTGAAGGTGTTGTAAACGAGCTCCCTCCAGTAGCTGCTGTGGTACAGCACCATCAGCTCTGTGCCTCCAGTAGCTGCTGTGGTACAGCACCATCAGCTCTGTGCCTACAGCAGGACTGCTCCCCAAGCCAGCACTAACACAGCGACCCTTTCCAAGCCTGCCTGTCCTCAGCTGGTCCCACTTCTCTATGTGACCAGGATGCTGCACTTGCTTTGCTGAATCCCATCACTTGTAGAGGCGCCGGCAGCAAAAGGAGAGCACGGAAATTCCGTGGCCAGGGAAGCCTGGGGGGAAGCCTGTCACTGGCACCAGCCCTGGAAGACAACGGGCTGAAGGAGGAAAAGGTTCACAAGTGACAGGCAGACAGGTATTTTGGGCTTAATCTATTGAACAGTTTCTTTGAAAGGCATCAGCTGGTACAGTAAGTTCTTACTGTCAATATCTGTAAACGTGTTTAAAAGATACAGTTGTTATAAAGATATTAAACAAGGCAAAGCCAGTTCCCCTCACCCCTCCTCCCCACACACACGTACTCTCCCCACACAAGAAATCTAGTGGAATTCACAGTAAGTAAGCCCAGTTCCTCAGTTTCCTGGTAAAGGGAAAAAAGGAAGCAAAGACCTATTGCTTTTGACTGAATAACAGAGAAAAAGAGAAGACTGGAAGCACAAGTGAAACTGTATCAACAGTGATGAGAATTCGGACCAAGCCATGTTTTTCCATGTTTGCTTTTTGCATTATTAATTTTTAAACAAAACAAACGAAAAAAACAACACACCAAACCCAGTGTGACTGGGAACTGCTCAGAGAAAAACCTCCTTCTGCAACCAAAAGGAACTGATATCCTTACCAGACACCCCAGGTCTCCATCCAAAGAAAACACAGGAGGAAAACAAAACCTTCTTTGTGAAGTGTCGGGCAGGTCCAGACAAAGGGGTTAGATGGCATTAACGCTGCGCTGTAGCTCTGCTCTGAACAGAAGATCAGCAGAAAAGACACAGTGATGCTGGGAAAGCAGATTAGGGATGCCGAGGTTTGCAGCAGGGCAGCCTGGACATCATCCCCACGCCAGAGACCCTCTGCTTTTCTTTCTGGCTAAGCAGAGGCTTTTGTCAGCAAGAACAGTAATTTATGCCTGCAAAGCTGCCCTTCCTGTTGCAGAAAATCTACTGCAGCTTGTTTAATCCCCAGAAGTGAGAGGTTAGCAGCTCTGGCACGAGCCAGATGCAGTTCAGCCACACAGAGCAGAGCCTTTACCTCACACCTTCCTCAGGGCCCTTTCTGCACCATCTGAACCCCACCAGTGACTGCTGGGCTATCTGGAATGCCTTGGAGAACAAACACCAGACACTGACAGGGGTTGGGATGTACTGAAACTTTCTTCCAGGTTCTGCACAGGAAGGAACACACCTCTGTGTGTCTCGTCAAAGGAGAAAGCCCAAGATGAGCTGAGACTCATTTCTAAGACACATTATGTCTGGCTTAACGTGGCAGGTAGACATTACTACCCACTCCCCCTTGCCAGCTAGCCAGGGGGGAGCAAGCTGGCTCCCTCCTTGAGAAAAAGTGGGGACTGGAAAGGAACAAAAGAAACTGCAAGATTACTGGAAAAACCGCTAGGAAGCGGAACACTAATGCAGAAGTCGGAGTGCACGGAAATACAGCACTGCAGCAAAAAAAGGTGGTGGGAACAAGACTAGAGGATTAGAAGGAAGTTCTTGGAAGTACATTTGCCCTCTTCCAACCCTCCACCTCCCTGCCTTACCTGCTTAAACACAAGGGTGATGAACAGGATGGGGTAGGACACAGAGAAATAACATCATCCCCTGCATGGCACGGCTCTGCTCGCCCCCCTACACCTGCTCCTGCTCTGGCTCCCTTCCCACAGCCACTGAATTACCGTGTGAGAAGAACACCACGCCTCCAACATCAGCAAGTATTTCTTCAGATCCATTTGGTTCCAGAAAGTCCCCGTTCACAAGCTGGAGCACAGGAGGTTTCGGGTAAAGATAAGGAAAACTTTTTCACGGTGAGGGTGCCAGAGCCTGGCCCAGGCTGCCCAGGGGGGCTGTGGAGTCTCCTGCTCTGGAGATGCTCAAAACCCACCTGGACACGTTCCTGTTTAAGACGTTCTCCCCTCCCAAACTGTTCTAGATTTTAAAACAAGAAACAGTGCCTGGAATGTTCCCAGCAGGTCAAGGGAGGTTCTTCCCCTCTACTCTGCACTGGTGAGACCACATCTGGAGTGTTGTGCCCAGTTCTGGGCTCCCAGTTCAAGAGGGACAGGGAAATACTGGAGAGAGTCTAACGGAGGCTATGAGGATGATGAAGGGACTGGAAGATCTCTCTGCTGAGGAAAGGCTGAGAGCCCTGGGGCTGTTCAGCCTGGAGAAGAGAAGCCTGAGAGGGGATCTCATGGATGGTTACAAATCTCTGCAGGGTGGGGGGCAAGGAGAAGGGGCCAGGCTCTTGTCAGTGCTGCCCTGGGATAGGATGAGAGGCAATGGTCACAAACTGGAACACAGGAAGTTCCATCTCAACATGAGGAGAAACTTCTTCCCTGTGAGAGTGCCAGAGCCTGGCCCAGGCTGCCCAGAGAGGCTGTGGAGTCTCCTTCTCTGGAGCCTTTCCAACCCCCCTGGATCTGTTCCTGTGTGGGCTGCCCTGGGTGACCCTGCTGGGGCAGGGGGGTTGGACTCGATGATCTCCAGAGGTCCCTTCCAGCCCCTGCCATTCTATGATTCTATGCTTCTACTGATAGTAGTGCTAAGAGAAGCAAGTTGCACTCATACCACACTACCAAGTGCCTTCATAAGTCACAGACTCATGCTCGTACAGACAAGACCACTGGTACACATTAGACTGTCCTGTTCTGGAGGTAGAACTGGGATCCTGTCTTGGCCAAAATGGTCCTCGAGAATCCTGGAGCAGCAGAAGCAGCACGTATCTTAGTGTCTGCTAAAGCACAAAATTTAGTGCAGGGCATCCTCTGACAGAGATAAGCACACGACACAGTAATTCTGACCCAGAACTGCCCATGAGACGTTGGTGCTCACTCAGAGAACCTTCAGAGCAAAGTGCCCCCTACCCAAGTGTGATTTAAAAATACTTTTGACTGTTTTCTGCAGAAATTAAGCTTATGCTGTAAAGCTGTGTGTACACAGACATACAGAGCTCTACTTAGCTCTCAAACATGCTGTCCAGTTTCAGCCAAGTTTTGGAAGTGGCAGTTACTCCAAGGTACAGAGGTCTCACAAAGAGCCAAACCCTGCCAGTGCCCTCTGCAGCAGAAAGGTTTCAGCCCCATGAGACACTGGAGGACTTCCAGAGCAGCAGCACATTATGGAGATTATAAATAAGGAGAGAGCTTCTGTCAAATTTCACACCCTTTCAAACATCATGGAATCATGAAGTCATTCTGGTTGGAAGAGACCTTGCAGATCATCCAGTCCAACCATTAACCCAGCACCGCCAGGTCACCACTAAACCATGTCCCTCAGCACCACAGCTCCACAGCTTTTAAATACCCCCGGGGTAGCAGCCACGACGACAAAATCTCCAAGAAATCAGGTGTCACTTGACTCAGTGTCCATGGTACTGTTTGTTTCATTATCTCAGTGTCCATGGTACTGTTTGTTTCCCCTAAAAAAGATGAGGTCCAAATGCTATGGACAGGGAGTTTCTCTAATACACAAAAATATATACATACATATATAGATACATAGACACACAGACATCATCAGACTCAAGCCAAATAAATAAGCACCCAGTTTTCTGCCTCCTCTAAGCCACCTGTTTTCCAGCAATTGCTTTGCACCATCTTGCAAGCTACGTTAACTTTTAAGCCCCTTAATAAAGAAAACCTTTGCAAGCTTTGATAATTGTTTTGCTTTTAAGCATATGCTAAAAAAGAGGCACCTTCCAATTCACAGATTTCCATCGTTGGTTTTTTTGCTTGGTTTCATTTTTATTGTTGTTTTGTGGGGTTTTTTTAAGATGAATGGTTTTAAAATACCCACCACTGCACCTCAAGGTTTCGTAGTGAGAATTTTCTCCCTTTCAAAAGCCTCTAAATCAATAATCGTAGTTACCATGTAATGTGGAACTGTGCTCTCTGCTGGACACCACTTCCCAGACTTCAAAGGATACCACCAACTAACACAGCAGGGAACCCAGCTGCAAAATGAAGGCCTCCAGCCAAAATGTGAATGTCAAGGTTCAGGCCCAGATGCCTTTTTCAACTAAAATGACAAGCAGGTGCCCAATGAAAAAAAAATCAATTGATTTTCCTCCTCGTTTTGTGATTCTGCTTTCAACAGAGACAAACAGCTACGGCTCGTTCAACGCTTCACGGGCTATTTCTGAACACTGCGGCATCTCTGCAAGTTCCACGCCCGATTCTTCAGAGCAGTTTCAATAAACACAACCACCTTCCTGAGTAAAACTGATTCACTGTGCACTTCACAGCAGATGGAAAACAACAACTGACTTAAACAAGAGCCTTCTTCAGGCAAACGGATCCTGAGACATTAACACCAGGGACCTCAGTCAAGGCACTGGAATGATAAAAACATAAAATCAGATGATTGCTTTCCTTGTTTATTGAAATAGGAGCTTTGATGGACCTAAGATAGAGATACACAGTGTTATCATGTTGATGATGCTCACAAGATAAATGGGAATTGAAGTGAAGCAAGTGCCCTACACTGGTGTCCCTGACGTGCTCCTGTCAAGGATCTTTAATGTGGTCAGAAAGAACACACATCCGTCTAATCAAACGGACATGCACAAGCTCACTTTGGTTGTTTCTAACTTCTGCTCTCCGTTCCACTCCTACCCAAACTAATTTATGGATTTCATTCCTTTTGACCAGGCTGTGGATGTGCTGGAACGTGTCCAGAGAAGGGCCACGAGGATGCTCAGAGGGCTGGAGCCCCTCTGCTATGGGGACAGACTGAGAGAGTTGGGGTTGTTCAGTCTGGAGAAGAGAAGGCTCCGGGGAGACCTCATTGTGGCCTTCCAGTGTCTGAAGGGGCTACAAGAAAGCTGGGGAGGGGCTTTTTAGGCTGTGGGGCAGTGACAGGACTGGAGGGAATGGATTAAAACTAGAGATAGGGCGATTCAGGTTGGACATTAGGAAGAATTTCTTCCCCAGGAGGGTGGTGAGACACTGGCACAGGTTGCCCAGAGAGGTGGTGGAAGCCCCATCCTTGGAAGTGTTCAAGCCCAGGCTGGATGGGGCTGTGAGCACCCTGCTCTAGTGGGAGGGGTCCCTGCCCATGGCAGGGGGGGTTGGAACTGGATGAGCTTTAAGGTCCCTTCCAACCCTGACAATTCTATAATTCTATGATTCCTTCTTAGAACTCAGTATCCGTACTCCAGCGTGTTCCCATACAACTTTAGCTACCATTCCAAGGAAAGAGGTAAACACATACAATACGTGATTATGGATGGAGGAGAATCTAATAAAGTCTCTTTGTGCCTTACTTCAAATGAAGCCTCACAAAAACTCGTGGAAGCCAAGCACACCCAGTGTTCTGCCTTAGATGGCTCTTTTTTTTTTTATGAAAAACCACAGGGGAGTCTGGTCAGTGACTCAGGTTCTTTCACTAACTACGAAATAACAAGCCACTTTTGTATCTCCAAATCAGAAGAACAATTCCAAGCCTGAATTACTCAATCCCACTAACGGCGCTCAGAACAATCAGGGACTGCTCAGGTTCTCTGCACATGGGTTTTTTCTAATCATTACCTCCCCTCCTTGGCAAGTTTGTGCAGGTTTTATTTTCTGGAGTGGGACATTGCCAGGGAGTTACTCTGAAAATATTATTTCTGGAAATGATAGATTGCTTGCGCACATGGTGATTTAAAAAGAAAAAAAAATCATAATTAACACCTCATTACCTCCCCAGGTGTATATTGGCATGCCCACCTATTACCAGAGCCAAAACATTGCAGCTGCTAAGCCATTCAGCTTAGCACTCTTCTTTCAATGGACACCCTTCTTTAATACGTACATGTAAGTAGTGGTAGCCATGAGCTTCCTAAACAAGCCGCAGTTGAAAACGAAAACATACACCACATAAAACCAGCTCTGGTGTATCAAAGGCTTATTCATTTTACCTGAATACATAGTTGATGTACTGTTGGTCCAGATCACTAGGAGAGGAGGGAAAGAAAAAGAGGTGTTCATTTAGTAATGCAGTTCATTTGGTGTAAGAGATCAGTATATTAAGTAGTATGATGATGCCGTAATATTATATAATATTAATATATGACACAAGGTTATAATTAACATGTTAGTGTTATATATAATATATCTGTTATAGCCATAATCTATTAATAATAGAATATTACCAATATCACTATATTAATTTACACATGATTTTCACACTGTTTCTGTTACTACATCAGTGGGAGTCTCACTTAAAGTGAAGATAAAGTGAGACTGACTAAAATTTAGCCTCTTTAAACACAGAGAGAAACTGGTTTTTAAAGAAAGGAGTTTCTCCCTCTTCTATACATGCATGTATTCTGTAATTATACATCATAGGCAGCAGCAACATAGCCATCTCCATCCCTACAGATGACAGACCCTGTGAACATGCAGTGCCACGTGTTTTCTAGACAACTCTCATCTGGCTGACGTTCACACGTGGGATTAGTGCAAGGTTTCAAGGTTTTCAAGGCACTTCAGCCATTCCACTCCAGTGGCTGGCAAGTCACCAGCCACTGAACACTTCTGAGGCTGTGTCACCAAGGGAGACACTGACACATTCAAACCAGGCAGCTTTCGAGGCTCACACGAACTAACATTTCCTTTTAATGCCTGTGCCAGTAATTGGGGGTTCTTTTTCCAGGACTGAGTCATCCCCCTTTGATAATACACTGTTGAAAACTAATTCAGTGCTCGAGTTAGCAGGATAACTATCAATAAACACATGCTATTGTTATCAACAATAGAAAAGGCTCCTTTTGCAAGAGAAGTCATTAATGATTAACCAAGAGGGGCCCAGCTCACGCTGAGATCCCTACTGCTACACAGATGTGTCTCTAACCCTCTCTCGATAGCAAACCTCTTTCTTTTTAGAAGAATATGAAAAAACATTACCTTAGAGAACCAGGTTTCCATAACTTGTGAAATACTTTGTAAGCCCCTGTAAATGAAATGACAGGCACATGTAATTGAAACGACACGTGTAATTGGAATGACACATGTAACTGGAATGACACATGTAACTGGAATGACACATGTAATTGGAATGACACATGTAATTGCCATAACGTGCAACCATCCTGACAAACAATGGCTTGTTTGGCCCTGGTACCCCCAGATGTGGAACCCCCCTGAATTACAGCTGAGCAAGATGGCACAAAGGATGGCTCACCTATGAGCAAAATGAAGCCATCGCTTCAAATTAATGGTTTCCAAAGTGATACCAGCACAGAGTGCTGTCATGCTATCTATTTCTGCTGGTCCTTCTGAAGAAGAGACAACTCCTAGCTCACATAGACTACAATGGCAGTGTGTGTCTGTGTGTACACGTGTGTGTAAATACATACAAAAATGGGTTCTTCACCCCATTTCTTTGGGTAACTTCTAAGATGGGTTCATCTGTGTAGACCCTACAGCTGCTGGCTCTGAGCCATCTTTCCTGTTCAGCATTCTCTCAGCTCCAGGGTCTCCAGGTTCTTCACATTCTTGACCTCCTCACCTCCTGCTTAGCTCCCATTTCTATTCTAGGAAAAGCTTTAAGCACTCAAGGAAGGAACAATACAGCTTCAGGCTTTATTTTTTTTTCAGACCCTCTCTTCAAGGCTTTGTGATTTGTTGCTTTTTTTTTATTCATAAAAAACCCAGAACATGAAAAGCAAATCCAGTAGAACACTATGTAATAGATGCCCTCAATTCTGCCTCCATTAGCAAAGCTTAAGGGTAGAACACATACCCTTTCTCTCATGCTCTGTCTTGATTAACTGCATGGTAAGTGAATCTGTTAGCCCTTTCTTGTAGCATCTTTATTTTGTTCTAGCTGATAGAAACTCTAATTCAAATAAACAAAACAACAAGCAAAAACCCCCCAATCATACCAACAACTTTCTCTCCAAACCAAGGGAAATGGAAAGAAGTTCTATTTTGAGCATAAACATTACGTTGGCACTGCCTACGTGTTTCAAGCAGACAGAAGAAGTCTCCTGAAGGCTCTCTAAGCAGCTTTCCACCTCCATGGCCTAGCAGTGGTTTACAAATGAAACCTCTCATCTTTGAGAAAGCAGTATCACTTGTTACAGAAAACAAGATTTGGACAATCCTTAGCTTTTTGTTTTATCTAAAGGAGCAGATGTTTACCATATAACATTTCCTTAAAAAAACCCCCCACAGTAAATCTTCTTTCTGATTCCTGTGTTGACAATGGGATCTCCCGACCTCCCTAGACAAAAATACATATAAACACATAACCTCTGCCCACTTACACTACCAATAGACAAAATAATAAAGGAAACATCCCTAATTTTCAGACAAGACTAACACATGAGTCACTCACTATGCCTACAGGACAGCTAAGAACTGAACACAAGTCTCTTATTATCCAGCCTAATGCTCTAAAAGACAAGTTAAAAATTGCTACTCTTGTTTTTGTCAGATTTTCTAGGTCTGTCTAGTTCTAGATTTTCAGGGGAGAATTATGATTTATCCAAATCAATATTTAGACTGAGTGAGACAAAAGAAAACCTGACAGGTCACGCAACTCATTGTTAAAATCTTTAAAGATTGCATAAAAAAGCCCCAACATTTCACCATCCTTCCTCTGGGAGCATATTCCATTATGGTTTAGAATATTTGTAGCAGTTGTTAAATAAAATTGGTGTGTGCAATAAAGCTCCAACTCTAAGTTATTGCTTGATTTTTTTTTTTTCCCCATGTTTCTTCTCCCCTCAGAAAGAAGTGCCTCTTAGTGGGCAGCCATCAAAAACTCCCAGAAAAGCTTAATGCTGATTAAAATCGTACGTACATTTTCTCATCTGCTGTTACCTTACTACAATATCTAGATTATTCTGCTGCTTTCAGCATAAAAGCTCTAAAAGCAATGCACTTTCTTATCTTTACAGAGCTCCTTCATTCTTCACACCAGCAACCTGAACATACCGGGAACTTCATCATAAAGCTGCTCTGCTTCTCCAACACGTTTACTCTTCCTAATCCTTTTGCCAAGAGAAGGTGACTTACCAACACAGATCGAGTGAATGAGAGCCCAGAAGTAACCGTTTGGATCAAACTGCAATAAAGAACACCCACATAAATAGCAGCACAGGAGCACAGATGAACATACACGTGGCTATTTCCCTGCAGCCAGCTTCCCAAAGCAAGCGCAGGGGTGGGAGCTACGCTACGGAGAGGAGATGACTGAAGAAGGCTGGGAGGACTAAAGCTTTTCCTGCCCTGCTCAGGGACATGGCACACGCCACTCGCCCAGGCTTTCAGCTCATTTTGTCAAGAATGGGTCTAGGTTTATGTACATGATTTAAAAAAATATCTGAGATGATGAATCCCAGTCTGACTGGCCTTCTGTTGGCAGCCAGGGAGGGGCAGGGGGTGAGGGGAACAGCACTAAGGTTTTTATCTTGTCTCCTGCAGCAGCTAGGCAGTCTCTTCCCCCAGGGCAGAGTATCCAGAAGAGTTCTTTAAACAGACATGTCTCTGAGCAGGGTAGGACCTCGTCACAAGCAGTGGGGGAAAAGAAACGTCACTGAGAGGAGTTCACCTGGCATATTTTAGATGTCTGCTTTCAGGGGAGATGAATTATACACCAGAAGTTCCTGCTCTGCACCATGGACTATGAAGGGAGCGAGCGCAGATGCAACACTTCTGGTGACATTTGAGCAGATGCATCCAGACGAGGCCCTACAGTCACCCCGCTTGGCTTCAGATATTAACTGAAGTATCTGCAAAAGGGAAGCAGCTTCCAACATCCCCAAAAGAGAAAAGCACCTCCAAGGAACAGATCTTTGCTGGACTGAGCACTCTCTGGAGGTACCTCCTTGCATGTGGAGTGATTACAAAGCTGTTTTGGGAACCTCCTGAAAGTACAGGCAACTAATTGTAAGCTAAGTGAGCTGCTCTAAGCCCTGTAAGAAGTTACACTGTGGTTTCCCCAGCCACCACACTCACCAGAGAGCTCTGCCCAGAGGTTTTACCATGATGCAAGCCCATTAAAACCAGGAAGACTACAACACAGCAACAGGTCACCTTTACAGCTCCCCAGGAGCCTCACCATAGCTTACAAGTGAAAGCTGCACCCCTCATGTGCCAACAAGGTGTCAAACGTCGTGCTCTAACTAGAGCTGCTTGGCGAAGCAGAGCTCACCTGAGTATCACACAAAGGAAGGCATATTGCTGCTACCAGGAGGAACAGCACGCTGTGGAGAAGAGAAACAAAACAAACAAGACCAAAAGCTCGTAACCGGGTTTTGTACTCTCAGCAAAGCATAGGCAGCTCCACTCCGCTGTACACTGGTGTTTGTTTCATCTTTATTCCATATTTAAAAAGTAATTTCTGCCACCAAAATTGTTTTACGTCACACGTTCCTCACAACCCTTACACAGCAGAGTTGTATGAGAAGAGAAGCAGCACAAAACATCCCAGCAGTGATGAAAACAACTTTTTTGGTAGGGAATATTTTTCTTCACTTGCCATCTGGCTTCCCTAGGCTGCTTCAGAAAGCCAAAACCAAGCAGTTTCTGGCAGTGAATTGCCATCAAAAAGGCAATGATGAAGGGGCTGGAAGATCTCTCTGATGAAGAAAGGCTGGGAGCCCTGGGGCTGTTCAGCCTGGAGAAGAGAAGCCTGAGAGGGGATCTTAGGAATGGTTACAAATCTCTGCAGGGTGGGGGGCAAAAAGAAGGGGCCAGGCTCTTTTCAGTGCTGCCCTGGGATAGGATGAGAGGCAATGGTCACAAACTGGATCAAGGGAAGTTCAACCTCAACGTGAGGAGAAACTTCTTCCCTGTGAGAGTGCCAGAGCCTGGCCCAGGCTGCCCAGAGAGGCTGTGGAGTCTCCTTCTCTGGAGCCTTTCCAGCCCCCCTGGATCTGTTCCTGTGTGGGCTGCCCTGGGTGACCCTGCTGGGGCAGGGGGGTTGGACTCGATGGTCTCCAGAGGTCCCTATCATACTATGAACACAGAGTAAAGTGTGTACACTAGGACTGGCTTAAGGACAGCACGAGTCCTCCCCTAGCCCACCGACCTGGACTAAATGAATTCCTAACCTGTGTCTGAGTCAGTGTTTCTACAGGTTACACTCTGATGTATGTTCCCCTATACTGATGTGGAATTCCTGTGGACTATCACTTTTTAGTAATAACAAACATTTGCTTTTACAACGTATTTTCCTGCTCTTTAGGGGAAGAGGAAAGGACAGAATAAAGATGATAGAAAACCTGGTATCCTTGACAATAACCCAGCGATGATAAGAAGGCCACAGTAAGTCAGATAATGGAAATAACAGGAAGAAATTAGGAAGATGGTGCCTCTAAGTACACTAAATAATAAGCCAACATTATCCAATCTAAGCACAGCCTAAAGATTACAGAATGTGGAGGACAGTAAACAGGCATTCTTCAAGGAGATGGGGGGAATGATGAAACTTTCAACGTGTCCTTTCTATCTCCTTTTTGAAGCTGAAACAACTAGGGCCAGTGAGGTAGGCTGTATAGCTTAAAATGAATTGTTCTAGCAGAACTGGCTATCACTCACCTTTTCTTGCTTAGGAAAGGCATTTTTAGCTATTTGCTATCACATAAATTATCTTTCTCCTTCTGTTTAAGATTACCCACTGGAACTTCAAACCTGAGCTCCTTTCCAAAAATAAACTTAGAAGCACTGCTTATACTATTCATGAAGACTGGCCTTCTGGCTTTTTGTTTTTATAAGGAGAAAAACACATATCTCTGTAAGCAATTGTTAAGGAAAAACAAAAAGAAAATACATTTTAAAAATATTTAATTACTCCTGTGTTGCAATCCAGGCTCACCACCCCCCCAGGAATGTGCCTTACGTGCTTCATTGTTTTGCTGTGCCATTATCTGAAGCAAATACAGAAGCTGGAGCCAAAACAAGTTTGAATCTGAAGGGTTTGGAAAAGCTTACCTACAAACTTTCAGGTGAGAGGTCTGCTGTAAAAAAAAAAAAAAAAAAAAGAAGAAACTATGATTAAAAAAAGATTAAGTTTAGAAATGAAAATGATTAAGGAGTGCTTTCCCCTTTCAAAGCCAGGGAAGTGATGACAGCTGGTCTTACTGCATCAAACACATTAAAAAGCCAGTGGGCAACATTCAACAGCCCATAATGTTTGAGCAAAATTGAGCAAATTTAATTTGAAAAGAAGAACCAGGACTACAGATTCATCTGCTTCAACTTGATTTAAATTTTCAGGTCACACAGCAGCAGATCAACCTAAAATCAGACATGAACTTTGTATCTGGTCCTCAAACTTGACTTGAACTACACCACAACTATGTATTGTCTGTACTCAGACATTTTCTTATTTAATTAGGTACTGCCACAGCCAAAGCAGTCTTGGTCTAAACTCATGAGAGTTTCCCAATCCTCTGGTTCAAAATTATTCTCCAGAAGCTTCCCAGCAAGACCTGTGTTTGCATTATCCTTGTCCATAGCGCTTTTGTTTTGCAAGAGGGGAGACATAAACATATGAGCTAGAGGGAAAATATGAAACATTTTGACAGGGACACTAATCAGAGGACAATGCCACAGGAACAGGCCATGGTACACACTATGTTCCTCAGATATAACCTTAGTGACCTCTTCAGTTTGTTAAGAGGAGCAAACATGGACTATTTATTTGTCTTCTATATACACACCAGAGGTAATGAATGGAAGATCCCTTCCACAACAAGCCAGAGGCCACCTCAGAAATGACTTTGTGGTGAATGATTTCCCAGTGTGACCTCACACAGCAGATCTCTGGTCAATTAGAAAAACATTTCATAGCCTAAAAAGAAGGATCCCCAATACAGTTTTTGAGAAAAATACAGTTCTTACTAAAAAGAGCAGGAATTATTCATCTGACTTAAAACAGGTCCTGGGACAGATTCTCAAGCATTCAAAACATATCCCAAACTCCACTGTTTTTCTTGTATTCCATGTGGAGATGTGATCCATGTACAACCAGACAATACATCAAATGCTAGATACGTTGCACTGGTTAGATCTCCGGACACAGTCCTCCTCCCCCTCAGCTCAGACAACGAGATTCTTACATGAGGTGTGACAGAGAGATGATATTAGTTTTCAAGAGGAAAAAAAAAGCAGCAGGACAAAGCCAGTCTTAAAAATGCAGATCAAAATTTCAATAAACATTTGCAGTGTTTCATCAGCTAATGGGGAAAAGAAATCGATACACACATTTGTTAGCAGCAAAGCTCTCTCTGGCTCTCATTAATGACTGTCACGCCGAGACGAGAAAAGCACTAATGCCCATGTGGAAAGAAATTCTGTGTCTTGTTACAGGGCAACTGTATCACAGGAGGCACCTTGAATGTGTCTATTAATAGATCATTTACCTCTTTCTGCACAAACTTCTGGAAGCCACAGGCGATAACTTCTGCCGCGCTGTGCAGGGTGAGGAACACCGGGATTGGCTGCCATTGGGAGAGAACAAGAACACCCCAGTCAACCCAGAACAGTCACAGATGTAGGAAGAACCCCCCTCTTAGTGACAGCTGCCCCACATCTTTGGGGGTTTGGGGTTTTGTTTTGGTGTTTAAGCTGTAAACCCATACCATATCTCCCAAAAGGGTCCTAGACCCATTCCAATCACTATTAGGTGGCACAGAGATCTTTAAATGCAGACCCTGCTTGCTGCTTCTCCCACTTGTGCGTGCTCAGTTTGTACACTGCTGCCTTGGTGAGATCTGCTCCAGGTTTCTGCCTCTAGTTTTATCTCTCAGGTCAAATATCTGCAGCTTCCACAGTAAACAAGTCTCGTTAATTTTTTCCATCTCTGCCTACTAAGAATACAGTGTGGCTCCTAGCAACAGAACTATGGGCAAGATGATTTTAAGTGATTGCTATCGGTTACTGCTAGGAAGAGCTGCCCGAAATTTGGGTAGAAATCTAATAGTTCACACACAAGTGATGTTGAAATTATACCCACTGAGGTATCTGGACACCATCCCAACATGAAATCATTAAGAAACAAACCCCAGTGATAACAACAATGAATAAAACACCCACTGCCCCAGGCAAACCCAACCAGAATTAGTGGTTCATAATACTTCCTCCACATCAGATTCATGGTCTCTCAGACAGTTGAAGCAGGAGCAATTCTCTGCTCCAATTAAGATAATCTAAAGACTAAGGCAGTTTTAGGAAGCTCTTGTGTATAGTATGGAAAGCACACAAGTAGATAATGAGTTAATTTCTCAGTACTTAAAAAAGTACCGGGTGATACAAGCAGCAAATATCTCTTAGGTATAACTTTGTGCTCAGAAACCTGTATTTTCTGGATTTTTCTTTTCATTCCCATCAAGTTGGATAAGCATCGCTAATTAAACATTCTAAGTCATAATGACAGCTTGGGTGGATCCATAAACACAACTGTTACACCAAGATAACCTTTAACACCTCTCAATTAGCAAGCAGCGAAAACCACACAAACACAACTGGCAAGCAGCTGTCAGCCCCAGCTTCACCAGTTCTCTAAACCAACTCTCAACCCTGTTGCTGGACAACAGGGAACATAAAACCAGAAGTATCTAACATAAGCATCCTGCGCCTGACACAATAATAGGAAATGCAAGAAATAACCATACACACGGAAAGCTGACAGCAGAATTTACATTCTTCCTTTTGCGAAGCCAATTTGTTGGGTTTTTCTTTCCTCCCTCCTGCTTTTGGCTCTTCCAAACGCGTTTTGGAGCCAACAATGGCTCCAGTTTGCCTAGCCCAGTTAACCTTCTCCATATGTCTATTGTCTTTGATGTGAGTAATTCTTAAATTTGTGAGTGGGCTTAATGCTTACAAAAAGAAAGGTTTACTGGTTGGGCAGGCAGAGTGAACAGGCTCCGTACAAACCTCCCCTCGCAGCTCTGCATAGTTTTGTTAATGCATCACAGGCCAGAGCTAAGCAGCCCTCCTCCAGTTCCAGCCCTGAACTCCTGGGCAGGGGAGACTGCCAGAACCTCTGGGGAGAGGCACAGATTCAGACTGTAGCCCTGCCAGTGCACAGGAGTGGCTGAGAGTGGGTCTCCCTGGCTTTGATCAAGAGCACATATCATTTCTGGGTTAGGAATAAAGCCACCGAGTCCAGATACACTGCTGAGGTGAGCCAGTTCAGGTGTGAGGTTGGGAGAGTCCCTTCTCCTTCTCACTGCATCATAAGAATGTTGTACACAAAGCCATTGTAAAAAAAAACTTCAATGTAGGATAGGCTTTAGACCCAGCAGAAGGCGTTACATGGTAATTAGGGCCTAATGCTGCTTGCCAGTTTGTCTTTCATCCTCAGATGGCCACAGGATTGGGCCTCTGTTCATGTGCAACAAAAAGCCATGCAGGGATGGGAGCTGCTCCTGAAGGGATACAAATCAAAACCACTCATGGACGCACTGCCACGATCTCACTCTTGAAAGGCCACAGAAGGGACAGGAGGGAAACAATTTGGGGGATGACTAGGAAGTAAGAAGAAAAGCTAAGAGGATGGGATTCATACCTCCTCTACCTCCCGGGTAAGCAGGCAGAAAAGATGCTTCTGCCAAGGTTTTCCTGCTGTTTCTAGGCAGGGCTCTCCTTAGAGATCTTTGCTCAGTTTACAGCAGGGAAGCCCAACAGAACTTGCTTTGACCAAGGAACCAAGAGGAAGTCAACGCGATCACCCCAGAGCTAATCTGGAGTCACGGACCTCTGGAGCTCATGTCTGTGCTTTCCAAAGGTCACCTGAGCCCCAGAGGAGGCCCCCAGCCTTGTCTGTGAGGACAGAGCCCTCCAGTCCTTTCTCTACCTTTCCACTGGGATATTCAAGGGATCACTACAAACAGAATCCTGCAAAACATTCCCTTTTGATCCTGCTTGGGGTTTAGGAGCTGGCAGGAGGAAAATGGCTCTGGAATGAGATGAAGGTTCATTGACAGAATGCAGAAGGGAAGGAGTGCAGAATCTGGCTTTGCAGACTGCAGACCAGCAGTAAAATATTGCTGGGTTTTAAAATTCATGTCACCAATTTTTTTTATTTTTTTTTTTTAAGAAAGACTGTATCATTTCAGTAAAAACCAATCAACTTCCATCAAAGCAAATTTGATATCCTCCAAACTTTTGGTGGGTTATTGTGATTCAAATGGATCATAAAACTGATTAATCTAACCCTTCCCATAATCTCTTTCTTCTCCTTTTGATAGGACAAGAGGAAATGGGCTGAAGTTGCACCAGGGCAGGTTTAGGTTGAATATTAGGAACAATTTTTTTTACTGAGAGAGCGGTGAAGCCTTGGAAGAGGCTGCCCAGGGAGGGGATGGAATCACCAACCCTGGAGGGGCTCAAAAACCATCCAGATGTGGCACTTCAGGCCATGGGTTAGTGGCCATGAGAATGGTTAGCAGACGGTTGGACTTGATGATCCTGAAGGTCATTTCCAACCTTAATGATTCTATTCTATTCTAAACCCCTCCTCCCTTCTTTGCCCCCAACCCAGGAACAGCATTCAACACCTTGTACAAAAGCAATGTTCTTTGTTTATAAAGAAGTGCCTTCTGCTGGTGTGTTTCTTACCAATCTAGACAGTGCCCTGGAGCCAGCATAAATAATGCCAACAAACAGTACTGAAGCAGGAAGCCATGACAGGATTTCAGACCTGGGAAAACAATTAACATCTCATTACTTCACCACATTCTGTTTACATACAGGCAGCAACACTTGCTTGCAAGGAATACCATAGCACCTATATATGTACATATATTTCCAAGGTGTGCATGTTAAATTAATTGTCTGATTGTTCAGCGTTCCTTCCGTGCAGTAAAGAAGTCTGAGACAGAAATTATTCACTTCATCTAATTCCAGCTAGGAGCTATCTGCAGACTTCTTTTCTTCCTTTCTTTCCCTCTTCCCCTGGCTCCTCTCCTTGCAAAAATTGTTTCTTTCATAGCAATTCCTCCTATTGGTTTTAAGGGAGAGAAATTGCAGCTCATCTCCTTGATGCGCTGTAAAAGGAAGAACAACTGACAATGAAGACATAAAATGGCCAACTTGCAGAGACAGCACACGTTTCACGGGGTGCAAACACACTCGCCCACCCACACATTAATTCCTCAGCCAGATTCACAAAGAGGTTCTTCCTAAAGATCAGATTGTCTCCGTGGGAGCCCGTCTCTTGAGATTTCCTAACCATACTCCTTTGACTGAGCCAAACTCCCAGAGGCAGTTTGACAGCTAATGGAGGAATGAAGTCATCACAGATTGATCTGATTTATTTTATTTTATTTTTTCTTTAGCCATGGCTATGGCAGAAGGGCCAGGTTTCAGCTCTGACAAGGGGCTTCAGAACTTGCACTTTGCCTTTTTTTGATCTTGGCACTTCAGGGGAAAAAAGGGATCAAGTAGGTGTTAAAATTCAGAGAGAAAAACACAGGATTTTGAGCCAGGGAAGAAAGGAGGAGCAGTGATCTGAAGGTCTGACCCAAAGCCTGCCCAGGACTGAAGATGCTGCTCTCCCCATTCACTCTTTCCAAGCTTGGAATGAAAGTAAAGAATATATTAGTGAATAGTGAAAATTAGTGAAAATATTAGTGAATAATGCTCGTTCTCAACATGAACCCAAACTGCTTGTAGTCCCTCAATTTGGATTACACTTCCACCCAGCCTGTAACAGTTAAAACATAATTCTAGGTACTGCTACACTATCACTGCTTCATGGAACAAAGGTAAAATAGACCACGAAACGATAAAATCAGGACAGTCTGGATGAAGATAAAACATGCCCAAAGATTCACATAAATACTGACAAGGAAAAAAAACTTAAACATCATGTTTCCTTTTTTTTAACACAGAATTTTCTAGGATATTTGATCAAAACCCCAGGGTAACAAAAATAGACTAATCATTAGATCCTTTCACTAGCATAAATATTTGCTCTGGGTTTTTTTTGGGGTAATCACCATCATTTGTTATAAAAACACTGTTCCTTTTAAGGTTATTGACTTCAACTGGAATTTCACCAAGACCAGGATCTGGAAGTGTCATACCTCATTACCAATGAGTTCACATGGGGCATCAACAAAAATACCCCCATCCTATTAGAACTGCAATGAATGGAAGAAAGGGGGAGGGAATAAATGAAATGAAGGCTGGGAAATGAAAGGAACATGGAAAAACATGGAAAACTGCATTCTGAACTAGAACATAACACTCGTTCACATTCCCCACCATCAAATTCCAGGAATCCCAGATAGATCTTCATCTCCAAAGTGACACTGCAAAGTGGAAAAGGACTCTGGATGCTTTTCCCATGCTGTAAGGGTAGAATTGTACGCTGCCAAGGGGGAACTGCAGGACTGAAAAAGAATGCACGGCTGTTTGATGTACCATGGCAGCACCAACAACCTGTCTTGTACGCCAACCAGTCAGCAGCTTCTTACGTTGGGAAGGCAGCGATCTACGCGCTCAACGGGAAAGCTCAGTGACGTCAAACTGCGTTGTAGGGCTGGATCCAAAGCTCACTGAAGTCAACGGGAAGCTCCCCCTAAATCACACTTGGGAGCTTTGGTTTAAGCAAGGCTCTGGGCTGCTGCTTGGCTGTGGGGAGGGACTGAGCACTACACGACACGTCGGATTTATGTGCCTACAAGGCAGAAGCTGGGTGGCAGATTGCAGTGCTGGAAGCTACACATATTCTCTGTGATCCACAGAACCCTTGCTTTGGATACAAGTTTTACAGACAATCACCATTCACCCTTTAGAAGCAATGATGATGGTGGACAGAGTCCCTGATGGCCAGGAGTATCACACAGTCAGCATGGCAGGGGCTGGAAGGGACCTCTGGGGATCATTGAGTCCAACCCCCCTGCCCCAGCAGGGTCACCCAGGGCAGCCCACACAGGAACAGAGCCAGGGGGATTGGAAAGGCTCCAGAGAAGAAGGCTCCACAACCTCCCTGGGCAGCCTGGGCCAGGATCCATCCCCAGATGAAAAGTAAGATATCCACAAAACCTAAGAGAAACTAGTTCATGGAATATGTTTTTATTTGGGTTTTATTGTGAATCTAGTATTCCTGCCTTGAGACAAAGGGAGATCATCCTTGAGCAATAAAGTAGTTCTGCTGAGACACCTGGGATAGCCTGAACTGGCCCAGAAAGCGTAAGAGGTCAGTCCACGGGACAGAAATACTGAGCCTTTGTGGAAATCAGCAAACAAATAGCTAGCAGTTTATTATCCGAAGCATGACAAGGCTGGGAACTGGATATGGTATTCTTAAGTACCCTACACATACCCTCTAAAAACCAAAACAAACCCAGACAGCGTCAGAGACCAATATTCTGGAAGAGGAGGGGTGTATGTCCTCACCTTTGGAGGGGGAAGAAGCTTGAGGGGAAGTGGTAGACAGAAGCTTTGAGACATTATGTTTGTTTTTTAGGGAGTTCTTCATTTAATTGGTTTGGGGGTTTTGGGTTCTTTTAATACAGAAGATATAAGCTACAAGTACAGGTCAACAAAGTATTAAGGTATGTGCTTAATTCTTTTGAAGAATGACAGATTCAAATTCATGCTAAAGTAGCTGGCTGAATTATAGCCAAAACATACCAAATAATTCTGGTCATTTCATTCAGTCTGTTCTGGAGAAGACATTCTGTATCAGCTAAACTAACCACCAGGTTTCTCAAGGGGTATTTTAATCCCTTTTCCTATGGTGTGCTGGCATCTAGTGGCCTGAAGTCAAAACACAAACTAATCTTTCACCGCAGCTTTTCTCAGATAAAAACATTCTCTTCAACGGCAGAAAATGCTTTTTTCTTTGTTCAGTGTTTACTTCAATGTCTTTCAAGGTTTGAAAAAATGAAAGTATCTTTTCCAAGCTGAAAAAAAATGCTCAACTTCTTTAATTGCATGATTTAAAGGAAAAGAAGCAATCATCTCATGATGAAAAGTTGAACTAAAAGGTACATTACTGCTGGCTGTATTCATCTGTCCTCTTCACTGTTCTGTGAAGACAAAATCTGCACGAACAATATATGTGTTATCATCAAATGTATATCAGCAACTGCCACTAAAGCAAGGCTTGGACCCTAATCCTGCCTCTACCCATATCACTGGCAGCTTTTACACCAATATCCTCATTTTATCTACGCTGCAGATAAAAGATAGGAAGTTAAATTCTGTTTCCAGTTACAACTGGACTGAAGTTTCAGTGGTGATATTGTCACTTACAGGGGACATGAAAACAGAACTTAGCCTAGTTCTTCTGACACACACTCAGGATTTCATTCCAAGGGAGGACATGCAGTTTGTGAGCCAACTGTTTGAATCCTAAACAGAAAATTCATCAGTCGTCACTTGCTAATTCAGAACCACTCAAAAAGTAACATCAGAAGAGAAGACTGCCTGTCATATAGCACAGCTCACCCCAGCTGCAGAATCAAGTCGCATTACTCAAGTACCAGTACATGTACCACAACATGAAAGGTGGCTACCAAGAAGATGGAGACTCTCTTTTTACAAGGAGCCCCATGGAAGAGACAAGGGGCAATGGGTACAAGTTACTCCTGGGGAGATTCTGATGGGACTCCAGAAGAAAATTTTTCACCATGAGGAGAATTAGACATTGGAATCATCTCCCGAGGATTCCTTAACAGGTTGGACTAGATGATCCCTGAGGTCCCTTCCAACCTGATATTCTATGATTTTAGGATTCTAAGATTCTACTCAGGTGACTGTGGAGTAAAGTTCTGAACACCTCCAGAGATGGAGGTTCAACAGCTGCTGTGGGCATACATCTTCTGAATGGTAACAGCATGCAAAATCAAAAAGATCTGTCACACTCCATACTGCAGAACGGATCCTTCTGAGTACAGGGCAGTGTTCTGGACAACTCCTCTGAGTTGCCATCACTCTCAGTTCAAGCAGATGATTTTTGTCTACAAAGCACCTTTTAATTTGGAGTTTGATTATTATACCAGTTCTGTACTGGAATGGCTGCTTTTGCTGTGCAGCTTCAGGACATGGTTTAGTGGTCATGATAAATGGTTGGACTTGATGATCTTAACAATTCTCTGACTCTCTGCAGTTACAAATGGTAGTGTCGGGCAAGGGTGAATGACTCCCATTTATGGGACACACTTCCTAGAGAAAAAGGCAGATCACATTTGTGGACTTCACTGCACTGAGGTTTTGGGGAAGGGTGTGTCAATGCTCTTAACTAACATTACCAAGGTCTCTCTTATACATACTATAAAATAATCCAGGGAGGAGACGCAGACAGATGGTTGGACAAGTCATCCCTACAGTTTTCACTAATGGCTGTGCTTTTTTTATTGTCTTACCAAGCTTAAATTGAATCCACTTTATATTAGTCATCAGTTGAAGTGTCACTGAACATTCATGAGACTAAAACACAGGATCTCTGCTGCACCTGTGAAGCAGAATACACACACAGACACACCCCAAACTCACACATCAGCAAGTTAGTAACTCCCCCAATCAACCAGGTCACAAGCCAGCTACAGAAAGAAGTATTTAGCAAATACTGAAAACCCCCCAGTACCTTGAACACAAGTTTATCTCCACCCAGCCCAGCTTCCAGGAGACATGAAGCAGAAGTCCACCCACTAATGTCTGCCACCTAAAACAGAAACAAAACAGCACTTCTGAATTATTTGTCCTTTTTAACCATGTGGAGCACGACCTCAGAATCCACAGAAATTCTTACAGCACAGCCACGGCTCAAGTTATCTAATGTTTGTCTAGGTTCCCAGGGATGCTGCTGTTCCTCTTGGAATCTTCCCTTTCCCTGGGCCTTCATTTCCTTCAAAGTTTGTAATACTCTGGTTCTTCCACCTCCTGTTTCACATGTTTTGTAAATTACCATCTACACAGCTACCTCAGCCACTTACTGAATCCCCAGCTGATCACCTCTTACCATACAACATTTACAGTAACAGTTACAGCCAAGATGAGCTGAAGGTGCCAGCGAAGCAAGGTTTGGCCAAGAGATGAGTAACTTTTCATACATAAACTGCTATTGTTAGATCCAATAAACGCGATTTCAGGATTCAGAGACTCGCCCCAGCTGCAGTAACAAGGCCCAGGGATGACATGTAGTTTCAAACATTAGCTCTGTGACTTCCCATGGTTACTCCTGCTGGGCTTAGATTACAAACTCCACTGAACTCCCTCAGCCCTCCGGTTCTTGTGTAGTGAGCACCAAGTGAAGTGTCATCAACAAGAACATCATGAAGCTGCATGAGCCTCTGATTCAGAGCCTCTAGAGAATAAATACCTTTACAGCCAGATAACCTTGCATAGAAGCCACAATACTGTGGCTTTCTCACGGAGAACAATCACATTCTGCACTGTCTTAACGATCTACCAACTTAACAACCACAAAGGTGTTCCTTAGTCTCTTATGGAAATGGCATGGGAGGCCTTAGAAATGCTTGCAGGTTAACTTAAAATTAGTAGATGCACACTGTTGGTTTTTTTGGTTTTTTTTTCAGCTTTAAAGTAAGTTATTTGCTTCTTTCTTCCTGAAGTTAGTGGTTTTCAGAGGTGTTTCATGCTTCTTGGGTGAAAATCCCAGAACACCTAGCACAGTTCAGCCAGAGACACATTACTAGAGTGTTAAATCACATGAACATCTGCCACGGGTACTGAGGGGATTTGACTTCTTATTCCCATTTATTGCAATGCATTCAAGCAATTATTTACAATCTCTGTCACGCACAGGCAGACAAACAGACACTCACTCTCTGCAGTATTACCTACAGCTGGAGAGTGTCAGGGAAGAGGCAGCTCCCTGTCCACATGGGTATGATGAATATTCAGTGCTACTATCACAGCTCACTTCACCACTTGCAGTTGAGGAGCTAGGAGACCTTACAAGATAGATATCTCTGATGTTTGCTGCAGGCTTGACCATGCCCTGTTCCAAGCCAGTGTTGCATTCCCATCAACTTTATTGTGAAGAATTTCTTCTTTTCTCAGGTTTTACGGACAGAAGTTGGAAGTTAGTAACAGTGACAGATGCCTGGCACTATGCAGTGTGGTCTTAGATTACACAGGAAACAAAGGGACAGCAAACAGCAAGAGCATGAACTGAGAATAACACTCATCTGTCACAGCTCTAAAGGAAAGCACGTCTGAGCAACTTAATAATTTTGAAGAAAAGGTGACCTTTAAAAGCCAGAATGTATGGAAAAATATTAAGCTGCTAAGATGCTTTTCCAAACAATAAGAAAAGGAAATAACTGTGGTAACACAGATGTTGTAAGGCAGTTTCTTACTGTTGATCTACCACACCTGTATTTCACATACAGTACTCTAAAACCTTTCTCCATACGATATAAGCCTTGTCCAAGAGACAGTCTGTGTGTGTCAGAACTGAAGAAAGCATTTGTTGCATATTTAACACATCTGAGTACACTCCAAGAAAATGGAGGTTCCCAAGGCAATTATTCTGGGAGTTGATGGCAGGCCTGGTGCTGCAAGTCAGGTAAAAATATAAGCCATGCTAAGCAGCAATAAAGGAATTAAGTTATCCAGTGTCTGCAGACTTTACTGTTCTCCCAAGAGAACAAATGGGTGAAGTCTTGACTTTCAAGAGGTCAGATTTTCACTAAACAACTCACTAAATATTAACAGCACCAATGGGATATGTGGAGATTTGACAAAACATTACATTTCTTGTTGCAATCATTAAGATAAGCCAGCGACTTGCACTGCAGAGTTACACCAAAGGCTAAATGTGAAAATAAGCCACATGGTGTTTGTGTATGCCTGCAGATGGGTTTAAGGTTGGTTGTCATCAGCAGAGTGAAAGAATGTACCACAACTACACACTATCCACCAGGGGCACTTTCCAAGAAGGACTATAATTGTTATTTTTCAATGCTGAAGCATAAGAGTTTCAGAAAAATGAGAAATGGAGTCGATGTATCTTGATTACATCACCATCATCATGGTTAAAAATTAACCAAGACACACCAGTGAATCACAGAATCACAGAATGGTAGGGGCTGGAAGGGACCTCTGAAGATCGAGTCCAACCCCCCTGCCAGAGCAGGAGAAACCAAGGGCAGATCACTCAGCAATGCATCCTGACAGGTCTGGAAAGTCTCCAGAGAAGGAGACTCCCCAACCTCCCTGGGGAGTCTGTGCAGTGCTCTGGAGCCCTTACAGTCAAGAAGTTCTTCCTCATGTTTTACTAAGGCTTTATGAAGTATGTTCTCTAGACAGCAAAAGCCAAGAGGTACTAAAGTCAGCTTCAGCATGGAACAGCAAGACATTCAGTGATAACAGTAATTTTTCAAGAGATTGTATTCTTAAAATGGTACTTACCCTTGAAAAAGGGTAGGGTAGGTAAATTTCAGGACAGACAGGACGTACTGGAAAACAAATACCAAATTAATGGACATCAAACACCCACGGCGTTATAACATTCAACAACCAACCACGAGAGCAACAGACCACGAAGCTTCTACCAAGTGAAAGAAAAATAAAAAGACCAAAAAAAAAGAATAAATTCAGTCATTTCTCTTCCCAGGCCAGAACTGCTGGGTGCTGCCCCAGCCACGGTGGAAGGCAGCAGACACTGAAGTACATGAGCAGACACACCGGGTGATGGAAAGGCAGCTGGCTACCTTCTGAACCGCTCTTTCACCTTCTGAGCACCCTCCACGCACCGCATTGAGTGGGAAAAGAATTCATAATAAAAAGACACGAGCACTTGTCAAAACACTTGCATCATACCACAGGAGGCAACCTTCGACAGCATCAAAACCAATAACCTCACCCCCATTGTCTCCTGATGCTTAATTCATCTTACAGACCCAACTTTCTGCTCACACGCCGTTCTGTGTACAATATTAAGCAGTCCAAAAAGCCCTTTGGAGATGTAACTGGGGAGGGAGCGAAGCCTCTGCGTTGCTTTACTGTGCTTTGTCAGGGTCTGCATATACGGATGCTATGTGGCTTTTCCCACGGTATATATGCAAAGGTGAGGCAGCAATACACGAGCCTTTGGATGTGGGGATCAGGAGCTAACAACTTCCTGCAATGAAGTGTATAAATACTGTTTATTTCTGCAGCTGAGAAGAACAACTGAAGGGAAAGACGGGGAAAGAAGGAGGGGAGAAGAAAGAAAGGGAGGAGGGGCAAAGAAAGAAGAAGGGCAAAGGAACCTGCCATTCCTTCCAGGAGCCAACAGAAGCTGTCAATGGCAAAAGAAGCTGGAAGCTTTCAACAGTGAGGAAACCGTGTCGAGCTCTTTCCAAGGTCCAGTTTTGAAGTGTGGGGAGTGTTGCTAAGAAGCTGGCAGCAGTGCACGGAGAGGAGGCACAGTGATTCACGACAGGCCAGGTTGCACATACTCTCATCTGAACTGCCACGTGGGTTCTAAACCAGGACCTGCCACATATCTGTGCCCCCACTTGCATTTACATACCACCTGCAATAACTGAAAGGTCTATGTTCTGGTTATCTTTTTATTTATTACATTAAAACCCACATTCAAGTTTGATGTTCTATGTCAAAGTCCTTCCAACCCTCAAGTACAGCTAAGCTAAGTACCTTTTCCAATGCATGATGCAATCTGGCAGCATTTCTGTTTCATCAATCACTGCTCCTAGCTGGCTGTCAAACCAAGTGAATGATCTCTCCCTATGACCCTTGCTTCACATCTGGACTTTAGTCTACTTCTGGGAATCCCTAATGGCAAGTGCACCCTGGAACACAAATAGTGCTGAGAAACGATTTCATTTTCACCTCCGAAATGATGCTTTTCTCTAACTCTGCAGCAGGAAATCCATATCTTGATTGCTTCAAAACCACCTTTTCTTTCAAAAATCCGCACCAGAAACACAGATACCCTCTCTCATAAATAGGACAGCAAGGAGTGATTACTCCACGTTCTCCTCCCAGAGTGGAAAAAAGCTACTTCAAGCTATGTTTAAACTATACAAGTTCACTCACAAATGGACAATCTTCTGCCTAATTCTAGTCGCACAGGGGAAAACAGGCTCCTTGTCCTTAACTTGCAGGTTAATTAAACTGTCAAAGGGTCCATGGAAGTTAATGTTTGTTTCACTACTGCTGTCACACTTGGAATATCTCACATTTCTCCACTGGATACATGGGATTATTGTTCCAGTTACCAGTGATGCTGCGTTCAGTGGTTGCTAGATACCAATAAGGGATTCTGTTCTGCATCACCGTTGCTAGGTACCAATGCATATATATATATATATATATACACACAGGCTCAGCATCACTGATGCTTTGGAAGCAGCACAATCCCTGGCTTTGCGATGTTTCATTCATTTGAATACTACGATGCCACCTCTTTCTTAAAACACACCGGCCGTGCGACCAGCGTGTCGTGGGAGTGCACAGCTGGCACACAGCGAGAAAGGAGCCGGTGGGGCTCAGCTGCGCTCCCGACACGGTCACTGGTGCGGTGCCCTCCTCCCGACCCGGGCTGTCCCCGCGCGGGCCCAGCGAGCCCCGGGCACCGTCCCGCCCCCCGCCCCCCGCCTCCCGCCCGCGGGCCCCGCGCGTATCCCGCCCTCTCAGGCGCAGTCCCCCAGCTCGGGCTGCCGCCCGGTGCCCCCCGCAGCTCCCCCCGCCTCACCTTGTTGGTGAAGCAGGAGGCCAGGTAGAAGAGGCAGAAGGCCAGGCCGCCCGCCGGCCTCTTCAAGTACATCGGTCACCGCTCGCCCCGCCGCCAGCGCCCCGCAGCGCGGGCTCGGCCGGCGGCCGCCATGGCGGGACACGTAGCGCCGGGGCCGCGCCAATGGGCACCGCGTCCCGCCGCCCGGCGCCGCCTCCTTAAAGGGCCCTTGCTGCCGCGGGACTGGGGGCGCTGGGTGAGGCGTGAGCCCGCACTGTGCGCTCGCAGCCCGATCGCAGCCCGGCTGCATCGAGAGGAGCGTGGGCAGCAGGGGAGGGGGGATCCTGCCCCTCTGCTCTGCTCTGGGCAGAGAGAGACCCCCCTGCAGTGCTGGGGCAGCTCGGGAGCCCTCAGCACAGCAGAGACAGGGACCTGGTGGAGCGGGGCCAGAGGAGCCCCAGCGATGCTGGGAGGGCTGGGATCCCTCTGCTGGGAGCCAGGCTGGGAGAGCTGGGGGGGTTCAGCCTGGAGGGGAGAAGGCTCTGGGGAGACCTTCTGGGGGCCTGGCAGAAAGATGGGGACAGACTTCTGAGCAGGGCCTGTTGGAACAGGACAAGGGGTGATGGTTTAAACTAAAAGGGGAGATACAGACTGGGTATAAGGAATTCTTTTATGCTGACAGTGGGGAGAGCCTGGCCCAGGCTGCCCAGAGAGGTGGTGGCTGCCCCATCCCTGGCACCATTGCAGGGGAGGATGCCCGGGGCTCTGAGCACCCTGCTCCAGCTGCAGATGGCCCTGTCCCTGCAGGGGGGTGGACCAGACCTTTAAAGTCCTTTCCCACCCAAACAATTCTGTGATTCCATGGGTCATCCATGACATGTAAATTCTAAATATGCCAGGGAGGCAGAGCTGTGAAAGACACGCCCGAGCTAGTCAGGGTTACTGGGTGTTCTTTCGTTCCATGGCCCAGGTAAACAAGGTGATATCTCTGCAGTCCTCACCTAGACCTTACTCAGATAACACAAAGTACAGGGCTCTCTCTGAACGCATACACCCTATTTTTTAGATGACAGAGCACAGCAGCATAAACAAGAAACTGAGCACGGCCTAAACTGGGAACTGAGGGTGGCACTAACTGGTAAATGAGAAGCCAAATCCAGCCCATAAAATGCACCTGTCTGACCTGCTATGTTCAGCCTCAGAAGACAAAGTCTGCAGAGAGCAACAGATGAATGGTCTCCACGACACCAAGACAAACGAGCATTTTGGTCCATCAGACGCAATCAGAGGGGCAGAATCCCCTCTCTCCATTTGCTGTCCACACTTCTTTTGATGCAGCCCAGGATGTAAGCGACTTTTTGAGCTGCAAGTGCACATTGTTGCTCATGTCCAGCTTCTCGTCCACCAGAACTCCCCAGTCTTTTTCCACAGGTCTGCTTTCTGTCACCCCATCCCACAGCCTCTACTGGCAGTGAGGATTGTTCCGATCTGGGCGCAGGAACCTGCACTTGGTCTTGTTGAACCTCATGAGGTTCACCTGGGCCCACTTCTCCAGCTTGTCCAGGTCCCTCTGGATGACATCCCGACCCTCTGGTATGTCAACCACACCACTCAGCTTGGTGTCACCTGCAAACTTGCTGAGGGTGCACTCAATCCCACTGCCTATGTCACTGATGAAGATATTAAACAGTACTGGTCCCAGTATGGACCCCTGAGGGACACCACTTGTCACTGATCTCCATCTGGACTCCATACATCTTCCTACAGCAAAATGCTGAGGCAGGTTTGAACTCCTGTAAGACACTTACAGTGAGAGATTAAGAATGAAGGCAGAAATTTCTGCCAGTGTTGTTTATCACAACTTACTTGAATTACATTTTCAGTGATTGCTATGCAGCTTTGGAATTATTTTGAGCAATATGAAGGGAAGTTTCTGCTGTATCTTTTAGTAGGAGATGGGAATGTGTAGCAAATTATTTTGCTTACAGGCTATTTTACAGAATATTTTTTCTTAAATTCAGTTCCATCGCCACCCCCACGGGTCAGCTGTCCCCGCCACCATCGCCACCCCCGCGGTGCGGGTGCCACCGCCACGGCCGCTGCCACCGCCCCCAGCTCCACTGGGGCCCCGCCGCCTCAACCCGCAGGCGGCCCCGCAGCTGTCCCCGGGGTATGGCCGCCGGTGACCCCGTGGCCGCGTCGCTGACGTTCTCGGGAGGGCGGGCGGGCCCCGGTCCGCCGGCCAATGGGGATCCTGACGGCCGGTGACGGGGAGAGAGGACGGGGGAGAACCCGGAAGGTTTCGCGTCCGGAGCGTCGCTGCCCTCAGCAGAGGTCCCGTCGCCGCTGCCGCCACCCGCCCGCCCTTTCATGCGCAGATGGACCCGGTAGAAGTCGCCGCCGCTCCCGAGGCCGGGCCGGGCCCCGGCTGGCAGAGCAAGGTGAGCGCGGGCGGGGCGGGAGGCGCAGGCCGGGCCCGGCTGCCGGCTGGGCCTTAGCGGCTGGCGCTGCCAGGCCCTCCTGTCCCGCTGTGCCCGGCACCCGGCCCGCCGCCGGCCTGGCTCCGGGCAGGACAAAGAGCGTCGGGGCGCGGGTGCCGTCTCCGTCCGGCCTTGGCTGCCGGCGGGGGCGGGCCCGTGGTGGCCCCGGCAGGAGGCTGCCCTTAGCACGGGCCGAGGCCGTCGGGAGGACGCTGTGGTGCCAGCAAAACAAGGGGCAGAGTTACTCGGCGAGCTGAGCGCTTCCTCTGCTGCTGTAGTGAGGAGAGAGCGCGGTGTGCTTCGCTGCCACGAGCGATTATCTTCCTGGTGGCGAGAGCTGCTGTTAGACCCTGATAAAGGAGTTGCTACTCTCCGGGCCCTGTGGGTGAGCAGGGAGTTGGATCTAAGTGAGTTTGGTTATCAAAGCAGTGAGTCACAACTGGGATTCATCGCTCCCCAGCCCTTGCCTCCCCAGGCAAAGTTGCACGCAGGCTTCTGCGGTTTCGAAGAGGTGTTTATGGTGGCTGTCCTTTCAGGGCTCTAGAAACGAGGAAGTATAATGATTTTATACTCATAAGCAAACTTTCTGGGAAGGCTTTCCCCTGTCTTCAGAGGGTACAACACTGACAAACTGACTCTTTTTTTCCCCTCCTGTTGGTGAGTGACCACCAACTTCCTTTCCATGCCATTTCTTCCTACTCCCTGAGGTGTTACCTGCACCTCGGTTCACCATGCTTTCCTCAGTGTCTGCAGAAGACAAGCTCTTACAAGATTACACGAGCTTACTTTAAAGCCAGTGCTAGCTAATTATCCTGATTATTGCGTTGTGCTGCGTTTCTTGCTGACCCGAATAAACGGTTTGTTTGCAGTGTCCGTGGGGAGCCCCTAACACAACGTCGATATCATGTTCCCTTGCTGATGTAATGAGTGAACAGCTGGCAAAAGAGCTGCAGCTGGAAGAAGAAAACGCTGCTTTTCCTGAAGTGGTTGCGTAAGTTTAAATCCCGGATTAGCGATCACCAGAGCTGTGAAGTCATGGCGTGTTTTCTTACTGTGTGCTTGAGGTGTAGCAATATAGTAAATGCTTTGCTTATTGTCTCCTAATTGTGCTTCTTCAGGCCTTTCTCAGTAAAGGTGGATTCCCCAGTTAAAACTCTTCCTTAGATTCTCTTCTCTGTCACCCTTCCTCCTTTCTTGATACGTTCCTTGCGTTGTTGTGGGTGCTTCAAGCCAGTTTGGAAGCCACATTGTCAGAAATGCTTGGGGTCATTTTGTTGTTTTGTTTTTCTTCCCTTTTACAGACTCTTACAAAGTTGACTCTTGTTATTGTGTTAATTCAATTAAATCAAATGACACTGTGATATTTTGAGAACTGCTGGGGTATCACCTCTACCCTCACAGCAGCGAGAAACGTAGGCCAAGCGTTTACCAGTTCTCAACTCAATGTAAACTTTGCCTGTGGTCTTTTTTGTGAAGCAGAGCAAAGCAACACCTTATTTTTATTTTTTCAGATTTTATTTAGAAATACCTATATAGGCACACATCCACTTGTAAGCCTTCCTTCTGTTTTGTGAATGACATCTTAAAAAGAGAGGTTAATGCTTCTTGCAGATGGTAAACAAGTAAAAATTTAACATTTGTGTTGCAAAGAGAAGTGAAGTTGTGCTTTGTTCACAGCGAGTGTTGGCTTGGGGGGGCGTGGGCAGCTGAGATCTATCGGTTTCTAAGTCTCCTGTGTAGAGTGATGAGATGGTATGAAGTGGTGTTTCTGTTTAGACTACTGCATTTAATTTTATTTTTTTTTAATTTGTGTTTTCATTTTCCCTAGTGTTGCTGAAGGACCGTTTATTACAGGAGAAAATATTGACACTTCTAGTGATCTAATGCTGGCTCAGATGCTGCAGATGGAGTTTGACAGAGAATACGATGCGCAGCTTCGGCGTGAAGAGAAGAAGATCAATGGAGACAGCAAAGGTACCCTCCCCAGAAGAAGTATTTTTGCTTTGGAGATATTCTTGGCACTCTGCTTAAGCTGGCAGAGCTGTGAGGAAGTAGCAAATCCCCGATGATCACAGACATGCTTCTTTTTTGTGTGTTTCTCAAGTCTCCATATCTTTTGAAAATTATCGGAAGGTGCATCCCTATGACAGTGACAGCTCAGAGGATGAGGTTGATTGGCAGGATACCCGTCATGACCCTTACAGAGCAGGTATGTGGCAGTTTTCAACAATAAAATCTCTTCAGATCCGAGACCTAAGAATATGGCGTAGTTAAATTTGGGGGTTTTTTGAAGGTAAGGAGACATAACCAGCTCTATGTAGAATCAGGTCACCTGGTTGGGAAGTGTTATGCAGGAAGCTGGACGAGTAACTTCAGGCTTCTGTTGGCTTCGGTGAGCATAATAACTGCTGCAGGTGGAAAGTCCTGTAGGATGTGTGTATCTGCTACTTACATTTGGCTAAGAGCATGGCACGAGGCCGAATATTCCTGTCTTTAACGCACCAAAAGTGTGTCTGACACCCCAGGGAAGTCACAGAATTAAGTCATAACATAGCAAAAGAAGCTGTTGTATTTAAGGCAAAAGAAGGCTGCATTAAGATTATACAATTAAAGTGTTTTATTCTATTTAAAACCTAAAATTGTTACTTTTGTGGGCATTGTGGAACCTTTATGAGCGTGAGTTATGTTTGTTTAGATGTAAAGTTTGATTTATTTTTCTCACTGCTGGCAGATAAACCTACTACCACACCAAGGAAGGGTTTCATAGGAAAAGGAAAAGACATCACTACCAAACACGATGAGGTGGTGTGTGGAAGAAAGAACACTGCTCGCATGGAAAATGTACGTGAAAACTTAGGGAAACTTATCCGTGTATAAAACTGGAATGCTGTAATTCAGCCAAGGAACTGACACTTGTCTGTCTGTGCTACTGTATACAGTGCTGATTTCTTTTTTCCCCCATCAGATGAAAGCTATGCAGTGTTTGGATTAGTTATTCCAATTGCCACTTTGAGTTCTCAGGGCTTTTTGTTTAATAACATGTTGCAAATGGCCACGATTAAAGAATCTGCACAGAGCTGCTTTGGCAAAAACAGAACTACCAGCGAGTTTGGTACACAGGCAAATTAAACATCAAGGCTAATTCTGGAAAGCATAGCTGTCATTTCACCTTTCTTTCATTTTTTTTAAAAATTCATTTTGCCTGATGAGCCAAGTAACTTAATTTCAGTGAACTTAATTTCAGAAAGTCCAACAACTTGGAGCTTTTCAGTCCCAACCTTCCACTTTCTTTCATGTAACTGGTGCAGCATTTCCTTATTTGCAGAAGTTGCGAGTGCTAATTTGACAGGATGTTAAGTAATGTCATGTTGATTTGGGCAGAACTTGCAAGTTCTGAGTTCTTTTTTTAGCTTAGCAACAGTGTTATACAAAGTGGGTTTCAGGTAGGTCCAAATCTACCCTAGGTTTTTGCAAAGCAGAATGAGAAATTTCCACTTGTGCCTACTTCCGGTGTTTGCCAGTAACAATGCTTACATTTCTGTTACTTCTGCTTGTAGTTTGCACCTGAATTCCAAGTTGGGGATGGAATTGGGATGGACTTAAAGCTGTCAAATCAAGTCTTCAATGCCTTAAAGCAACACGCGTACTCTGAGGAACGCCGAAGTGCAAGGCTCCACGAAAAGAAGGAGCATTCCACTGCTGTATGTCTTTAATGAAGTCTTTCTATATACTTTTTATTTCTCTAGATACTTTTTATCTTGTGCAAAAGCTGAACACTGTCTTGGTAATCATAGAATCACAGAATCATAGAATGGTTTGGGTTGAAAGGGACCTCCAAGATCACCTAGTTGCAACACCCCTGCCATGGTAATTCCTTGAAACATTCAACTTGTAGTAAAATAGTGAAGTGATATTATGTTACCATTGCTGAAGGAGATGGAATTAGCCAGCTCCTACTAGAAATATTATTTGAATTGCATTACTGTGAGTGCCGTGTCAAAATAAGAGCAAACAGCTTCCATTTTTAGTTCTTTGTCTTTCTAAACCTAGCTTTTAATCAGCTACAATAAATAAATTGCCTAGAAATTATTTATAGAAACCACCCAGAGGACTAATCCTCTACAGCTGAACCATGCGACTTCAAATATCTGTCTTCATAATGAGTTTCAGGAAGCTGAGGTGACCACGTAATCTCTGACTTAATTTAGGAAGTCAATTGCTATGCTCTATGGGTGAGTTTAGAGCAGGCCCTCTGGTAACTGCTGCTGTGGAACTGTTGAGATTTGGGTATTTCACTTACATTTCATTTCATGGCAATAATAATATACTAGATATTTGGGGTGTTTTGATTCACAATTTGTGAATTCTTGAAAACACTGTAGAAAGTGCTTTTGAGACACAGATTGTACTTTATGAGGAACTAGTAAAATACTGTACGTGCTACAAAGCTGGTAAGGTACCTGAGAGTATTAAATCTTAAGATGGCACTGCTGGAGCAGTTTGGCTTCTTTTCATCTGTATTTTAGTTTGTGGGTTGTGTTTCATTCCGTTGTTTTCGTTTGGGTTTGGGGTTTTTTTTTTTTGGGGGGGGGGGGGGAAGTTCTTTTTCTGTCAATCAAGAGAATGCTCTTAATACATTATTCTTCCCACCTAGTTGAACACTTGTAGTATATAAATACTCTAAACTCACTTTAAAGCAAAGCTTTATTTTTTTTTTTTTAAATGAATTGAGTGCTCACTTATTGCCTGTAGGAGAAAGCAGTGGATCCAAAAACACGTTTACTTCTTTACAAGATGGTTAACGCTGGGATGCTGGAGACCATCACAGGCTGCATCAGCACAGGGAAAGAATCTGTTGTTTTTCATGCATATGGAGGAAAGTAAGTATACTGTTTGTTACTGATAGCAGCTTTAAGTACCAGGAATGACTTAAAAATAAGAAAACACAAAAATATTTAAACAATCTGCACTTTCTTCATTTCCAAGACCTACAAGTTTCTACTCATATATATGTAGATAATAATAAAAGCTGAAACCCAAACAGTACCAACAGTAAAGTAAAAAAAACATCCTTGCTTTCTTCCTTGGAGACCATTTAATGAACAGGGACAAATCCACTGTAGCTTTCTGTGGAAAAATACATACTCCTTTTATAAAAAAGAAGTCTTGAGATTCTGAGGAACTCTTCCCACCGACCTGCCCCAGACTACGAAGCTGTTACGATGAAAATGCTCTTTCCATACAGATGGCCACAGGGCCAGCTCCATCCATGCAGATCAGTGGAGGAGCTGTTGGTTATTTTTGGGGTTACCTTGGGAATAGTATGGGGATGCTGGTGACTTTGCAAGTCGTGCAAGAGCCCACTTTTCTGAAGGCTACCATGCTGGAAGGGCTGTACATTAGCAGTGATTGTGGTGCATTGAAACACCACTAGATTAAAGTGAGGTAAAGAACTGAGAGAACTCAAATACAGATAATCTATTTAGAGATGTCAAGAGAGAGGTTAATTTAGGGGTGGGGAGAAAAGCTGTGCCTTTGTTTGGTTGGGTTTTGTGTGTGTGCTTTTTGTTGGTTGGTGTTTTGTTTGGGTTTTGGGGTTTTTTTAATTGACCTTTGCTTGAATGATGTTCAAGAGACTTCTTTTGCTTCGTATTATTCAATGGGCAGTATCTTTGTGGTGCTTAACAAAACACTGATACTAATTAATGCAAGAATTTTTTCACTTGTGATTTCTTGAAGCAAGTTGGATCCATCAACAGGGCTGCTACTAGTTATGATACATAAAGCAGTAGCAGACTGGGAGATGGAACCTATTCAGGAAGCAGCATAGAATCAAAATGCCAAACCCCAAACATTTGTATATAAGCCTGATGGTGGAACTTATAAACCTAACTTGAATTGGCTTCCAAATTTGATAGAAAATCAGATCATTTCCTTTCTTACATTTAAAAATTGCTGTATCTTCTGAAGCTTAAAAAAAAATAAACAAAACTATGCATTTGCCTGTAAAGATGTGAATAGTTAACCTTGTTCTATATATTTGACTCTTTCCACGAGAAGTGAAACTGAAGATAAAGTTATACCTCCAGAATGTGCCATCAAAGTGTTTAAAACAACTCTTAATGAATTCAAGAACCGTGACAAATACATTAAGGACGACTACAGGTTTAAAGACCGCTTCAGTAAATTGAATCCACGGAAGATTATTCGCATGTGGGCTGAGAAAGAAATGCACAACTTAACAAGGTAAAGGAAAAAAAAAGAAGTGTAGTTGCCAAATTCCTGTTGGTTTCCTATTCTCTTTTTAAGGCAGATAGGCTATGTCTGGATAGAAGTTTAGGTTTTTTTAGGTTCAATAATATGGTACAGATTGAATAGCCTCGAGTTTCTTGCAGTATAAGGGACTGTCAGCATCTGCAGTGATTTGGCAGCAAAAACTACAAGCCTGTGAAGCTAACAGGCTCTAGCTACAAAAGTAATTAGTTTTCAGTGAGCATTTTTAGACCTACTTATGACTTTAAGATCTGAATTTTCCCATGTGAAATATATATATATATATATATATATATTTTAACTTTTCAATTAGGTCTATTCCAAAGAAGACTTGACTCTGGATCAAGTTTCTCCCACACAGCTCTCTAAGATTGGAAATGAGCAAGCAGGAACTAGAACTGTAGGGTTTTGGGGGTTTTGTGTTTTCTTAATCACTGTCTGTTTCCTGATCCACAGAATGCAAACTGCAGGAATTCCTTGTCCTCAAGTGGTTAGCCTTAAGAAACACGTCTTGGTTATGTCTTTCATTGGAAAGGATCAAGTCCCAGCTCCTAAACTAAAGGATGTAACACTTAGTAGTGAAGACATGAAAAACGCCTACTATCAGGTCCTTAATGTAAGGCAATATCCCTCCAACTCTGGGTTGTGTTTTCTTTGAGGAGAATAATGGCATTTATTTAAGATTTTAAATTTATTTACTTATGTATTTATTTATTACTTATATTATTTACTCAGGATGTTTTCATCATTTTCAAGATATGCAGCCCAAAGGTTTATTTTGCTGCTGTTTAATGAATGTGTGACGTAAAATAAGTAAGAAGTTATACACACACATGCACAAAAACCAAATTAATCTTAATCTGAGTGGAAAATACGATGGAACTTCATGACAAAGAGACACGTAGCAGCAGAGTAATTAAGAGCAAGTAGTTCTTTTATAGAAGCACTATGTGATTTGGAAAGTTCTCTGAAGTCTTTTTGGGCATCCAAATACTTAATGTACAATACTTAAACACTCTCCAGTGCCTAGCTCCCTTCCTGCCCTCCCCACCCCCCCTTTTTTAGCAAATCTGGAAATCAGGGAATGAATTGGAATATTTCGTGGTGAATACTTAACTTTCCTGCTATCTGCTGCAGTTGGTCCAAACGTGTACCTTCTGCTAAATGTCCACTCTCTACTACCTTCCTACAGACAGAGGGGAAAAAACAACTGACCAACCCAGCAGCTTGATATTTTGACTGGTCTGTGCCTCAGATCTTGAGACCCGTAGAGCAACACAAGCATGTTTTAAGTGAATCTGCATACTAGTTAGGATTCAGTGTCTAAAACTGTGAGACTCCTTTCCTGTGTGATAAGAGTAAGAACGACAGGTGTATTCAGAGAACACGTTTATCTGTCTCATGCACTTGGACTGGTTGGCAGAGCTGATGAGTTTGCCAGGCTGATTCTTCTGACTTGCCAAATATAAGCTCAGTGATAAAAGCTTTGCTTGCTGGCAGTTGACCAAACCTGTGATTCCCTGTATGGAACTTTCTTGAAGACCTGGAAGAAAAATAATGTAAATTGTGTGGGTAACTGGGGAAAGGCTTTTTTTCATTTTGTTACACTCATGCAAGCAACATATTTCTGGAGTGCAGCACACTGCATTCATTAATTTGGTTCCTTGCAGATGATGCAGCAGTTGTATAAGGAGTGCAACCTGGTCCATGCAGATCTGAGTGAATACAACATGCTTTGGCATGATGGGAAGGTGAGCTGCTTCTTAACAGGGGAAAGAAAGGTTTCATCTAAGGTGAAACGACAATACAAAGGGAATTGCTTTCTCCCTGTGATTGCAGGTCTGGCTTATTGATGTCAGTCAGTCTGTGGAGCCAACCCATCCTCACGGACTCGAGTTTTTGTTCAGAGACTGTAGGAATGTTTCACAGGTAAGACCTCTTCATCTGACTGTCTTCTGTTAGCTGAATGTTTTCCAAGATAAAATCAATGCAGAGCTAACTAAAACCTAATCAATACAACTCTGTAAAAAAAGATCAGCACCACGTATATAGAAGATTACCCTTGCAAACTGTCCCTAGTGATGGCCTTCTCCAAAAGGGAAAAAAAGCATGGAAGAATAAACCAGTACCACTAGAACTTGTAACTTCTTTCAGTTATTTTCAGTAGGTCAACAAAAGCAAAACTGTCTTTTTGACTAAATACTGCAATTTTAACTTGGAGAAGGAAAAAGAGTATTTTGCATTGTGCAGTAAAGTGTTTAATGTGTGCTTTTTATATCCACCAGTTCTTCCAGAAAGGAGGTGTGGCAGAAGCACTTAACGAGCGTGAACTCTTCAATGCTGTCTCGGCTTTAAATATTACAGCTGACAATGAAGTAGACTTCCAAGCAGAGGTATAACTTTCTCTGTCTCGCATTTCAATTTGGTTAGCTATAGTAGCTACTCTAATACCTTAACTTCCCACATTTAGTTTGTATAATTAGCATGAGGGTAATTTCAGCAATCGTTTTGCATCTCTGCTTCAAAACTTATTTCGGCCTAGTTAGAAACACATTCAGAAGCTCAGCTCAACAGACCTCTTCACCTCCTTTCCTGACCCCCCTGCTCCCAGGTTGCATGTAATTGCTTCTTTCAGTGTTGATGAAAATGCAGTGATCTGTTTTAGTTTAGCAGCCAGCTTTGTTGTCTTTCCTTACATACGTACAAGGCTACACAGAGAAAGGAACACTGAGTTAAAAAGAATAATTGTTTTACTGCTTATTTTTCATGTTTTAGATTTTTAACTTACAGAATTTAAACTTTAGCCTAGAAGGTTCCATTTTCAAGCGTAAAATCACGTTAATGTAAGTATGGACTAGGAAACTTTGGTCACCTTTGGCTTTTAATTTTCAAATTTTGGCTGCAGCTCCTCAAGGTATGTGTCCCAATACCAGGCATTTGTAAAAATAAGCTGTCAAACATTCCCTATTTACTAATTAAAACAAGGGCAACAGGGCAATTCTACCTCACTCCTACTGATGGGGCAGGTTTATGCTAGTCCAGCACGTCGTAGGTAGGAGCTTGAAAGTAGTGACCTTGAAGTGAGGAATAGACAAAAGGGACACACGTCACTGCTTCACAATCCTTATGCATCTGTTGATCAAGCAAAAACCCAGCTCCCTCCCTGACTCTGTTGTGAGCACTGGGGTGAGAGGTGGGATGTTGTTCTGTGTCATCTTACATCCTTGTAAGTTTTATGGGAAAGACTTATATTGCTGTTTACATAGAGGTGAATTAGAGCAGCCCATCCTTAAACTTCAGACTTTAATTGCTAGTAATAAAAACTATCTCCCCTGGAGCACAAGAGGAAGTGATCCAAAGGTATCAATCTGAAGATCAAAATAAGCTACTGTAACATGTTCCTCTGAGTGCACAAAACATTGAAGTATAACTGTCCTCAGCTTTCACCGTTTAAAATGGTTGCAGTAGATTTGTAATCTTAGCACGACTTGAAATTTCTCCAGCGCTGAGGGAGTGGCAGAGTTCCACCAGAGGTGTTCAGAGTTGGAGACAGGGATGCTTCTGTACTGTGGGGAATACAGCTGAGGGCCACCCTGCAACTTTGCGTTTTAGTTGCAGACCATGAAACACCAAAGGAGCACTACTTGCTTCACTAACTTCTTGAGTGCAAACGTTTCAAGCGCTCCTTCCAAAGTACATTGCTCCATGCTTGTGAGTGACTCACTGACACAGCAGTACTGTATATGCCTGATCAGTCACTGAAGCTACCTTTTCACACGAGGTAGAAACATTCTGGCTTAGGTTTAGCTTTACGATCTCACCGTGGGTTTGTCTCTCTAGATTGAAGCTTTGGAGAAGATGAACGAAGATCACGTGCAGAATCATGGCAAGAAGCTGTCGATGTTTTCAGGCGATGGAGACCCACCTATATATGACGAATAGCACCGAGTGCACAGCTGCTAACTAAACACCACACAAATTTACTGCTTCTGACTCTGTTGGTGCAGTGGTAAATGTCAACTACTAATGCCAAGAGAGAGTGGTTGACTGAGGATACCAAAATGGAAAACAGAGAGCATAAGGTGATGCCTCTGTGGTTTTGTTTTAACTTAGCCCACACAGCAGGCTGGCACTGTGAGAATTGGCTGTCACTACCTCTTCAGATGGTCTGACAACTTCACCAATTGCCCAGTTAAGTTAGACTAATGTAGCTGAGGTGATCATATTTTGCATGATTCAGAGCTTACATGTTTTAGTTTAAAAAAGAAAAAGATAAAAAATTAATCTAGATCATCTAAAGTATTTAGTGGGAAAGCAGAGCAGGGCAGTCCCTCTTTTTTTCCTATTGCTACTTGAAAAACTGGTTAAAAATTGTGTGGACACAGTGTCAGTGAACTCTTCACCCTTCTCTACCAAAGGCAAAATGAAAATCCAAATGATGTGCTGGAATCCTGTAAAATTCTTAATTTAACAAACCAACACCTTTCTAGATGAAAAAGATCTGGACCTTTTCATTTGAAGTACAGGGAATGTGGCTCTCTGTAAATTGCAGTTGGGTGCTACATGAGAAATGGATTTGAATCCCAGCAGCAGAGGCTTCTGTGGTGACATGGCAGGAACTCCAGAGGGCTGCATCCAACTTGCGTAACAAAAAGCAAGTTCAGTTTGCTTCATTCTTAACGTACAAATGGTTCTAAGAACTCTGTGCAAGCAAAAAAACCCAACCCAGCATTATAATTTACAATAATCCTGTCTCTAAACTGAAATTCTGCATAGACCATCAAACATTCTTACCCCAAAGATAATCACAGACTATGGAAACTAAATATTGATCATCATTATTTTAAAAGAAAGCTTTTTGCTTACAGGTGCATAAAGAATACTCAAAGTTGTCCTCTTCTCATCCTGTCTTTCCTAATGTCACTCATTTCAGTAAGTTCTAAAAATCTAGCAATGTTTCTCTCCAAAGCAACACATTAAAGATGACCTGAGCCCATCAGAGGGTTTGGAGTCAAGAAGTTCTGATCTTTTTAGCCAAGTGCTGTTTCTGATGCTGCTCTTTATCAAGCAGAAGATAGCGATGCTCCATGTGACAGTCTCTCAGTGTGCTGTGAAAGTGGTTTGGGTTTTTTAATTATTTTGGTGTTGGAAAACTGGTGGTGAAGTAAAAACTCAAGGTCTTTTGGTGGCATTCTGGTGTGGTTCTTTGCACCCTACAGGCCTTTGCTGATCCTCAGTGCTGCACTGAAGCAGCCTTAAAAGTAGCACTGCCCTAGTTCAGTAGAACAGCAGGAAAAGGACTGTTCTGGCCACTTTCAGCCCAGTGCTGGGATCCTCTTCTATATTTGGTGATTGATTTGCATTTACCCCTTTCTTTTGAAATAAAGGAATTTATAGGAGACTCAAATATATTCCTAAGTGGTCAGGGAAACAGCTGCCCAAAACTGTGACTTCACTGGAGTGACCAGATGGGGTAGAGAGAGGCAAGTGCTGAAGTTACCTAACCCCTGGGGGAAAACCAAAAGCTTCTGATGTCAAATGGAACTGAATCTTTGCCCTAGAGGAGAAGGCTTTTAAAAACAACAGCACAGTTTAGGCTTATTACAAGTTTCAGTCAACTAACAGTTCTTAGAGGGAAAAAATAAAATCTTAAAGCAGTTGACAATACCTTACAAGGTGCTTGTCTAGGAAAGCTGCTGCTTGTTAAGGATGTGAGAGGAAGAGAGAGCAGAAATACAGACGAGGGTGGGGTTTGAGGTGGTGTTTGAAACAGAGGCAGCTGTTTGTGTTACTGTGGACAGTTGGACTTGATCTTGCAGGTCCTTTCCACCCTGAAGGATTCTGTGGTTGTGTCTGGACAGAAGGCTCAGTCACTTTCTTTCTAGAACCTGTTTAGCACAGATGAAAAAACAAAACAGCACATGCACAAAAAAAAACCCCTGCACAAATAAATGAAGCACCTGTCATCAACTCTGTGATTTAAAGCTACTAGGCCTGATCACATCACCTAAACATCTTGTCACTTCCAGCAATAGAAGTGGCTCAGGAATTTGATATTTTAAGACATTTGGGGACACTGCCGAGGAGTTGAAAACAACAAGCTGCTAAAACAAGCATTTTCATGGACTCCTTTCAAATAAAAGGGTCTAAAAGTTATTAATAAGCAAATGGAAGTAAATCTGCCTTAATTAACTGGTCTAAATCATGATTATTCTAATCGCCAGTGCTAAAACTAGAACAAGAGTTTCAAGTTGTGTGTTTATTTACTCTCTGATTCCCTGACCCCCCCCCCCCCCAGTGTATTTCAGTTTTTTACTCTTAACATTCCCACTCCAATGACAGAAAAGCTTTGCTGTTCTGTAGGAAGTTACAGAAGGTTAAACATCAGTAGAATGTCTTAAATTTTCACCTTGAATTAACTCAACTTTTGGCTAACATGCAACAAACTTTTTATTTTGTGAAAAATGATAAACATCAAGGTAGTTGATGGCACTCTGGCAGTACCCGTCCTCTCTAGCCACCAGAGAATTGCCTGATGCCACAAGAGGGTTCTGCAGAGTTTTTAATTCCCAGTTCTTACCCGAGTTTCTCTTGTCTCATGAGGAGTGACTGCAGTTGGACCAACCTGGTCAGAAGTCAGCGAGCAGTTGGTTGTGCAATACTGTGTTACCAGGTGGCAATTACATTTGTATTTCTCCTGTACTAACTTGTGTCATTTTTGTCTACTCTGAAAACTTTTAAATTAATATGATCTCAGTCCCCCCACTTACTTTGCTTTCTACACCAATAAGCGAGTAGGTAACTGATGTTCTCACACAATTTCTCCATTATACTGTAGGTTTGGCAACCCGTGAACTGTGGCATCCACCAGAAAAACCTATTGCCAGTTCAGGGTAGGACAAGCAGAACCGCTGAGAAACAATCCAAGCTTCAATAGCACTGTATTAATATTGATCCTGAGATAAGGACTATTTTCAGAGCACGCTTTCCCTTCCTGATCCATTTTACAGCCAGTCACTGAAAAGCAGTTTCATTCCCCAAAGCAGGACCTGTAGCGGCCGCTTTTCAGTGGCTGCAGGAAGGGAGGACAAACGAAGGCAAGGCTTTGGAGCGGTTCCTTTTTAACCCCCACCTACAAGTTTTGGGTTGGGTTTTTTTTTTTGAGGATACCCTACAAAACCCATGGATCTCCTGCGCGCCGCGTCTCACCTCTGCAGCACTCTCCTTCCAGGGCTCGCGAAGCGGCCGGCTCTGCCCGAGGGGCCCTGCCCCGGCAGAGGACGGGGTTTCGGGGCACCCCCGCTGCGGCCGCAGGCTGAGTCCCCGGGACGGCGGCCGCTCTCCCGGCGGGGGCGGGCAGCGGGGCGGGCTCGGCAGCCTCCGCCCGACGCTGACGCTCGCCCCGGTGCGGCTCCCGCCCAGAGCCCAGTCCCGACACCCGCCCGAGGCCGCGGCCCCGCAGCGGGTTTTCTTTTCCTGCGGGGCGAAGGGAAGAGGCGGCGGGCGCGGGAAAGCCCCGAGCTGCGAGGCCTCCACCCCCTGAGGGCGGCCCGAGGTGGGCGGGGCACCCCCGGGTCCCGCCCCTCCCGCCCGTGCGGCGCGGGGCGGGTTCCTCCTCGGGCCCCCCCCCCTCGCCGCCCTCCTCCGCTGTCGGCGCGGCCCCTGCGAGCTGCCCGCCGCCTGCCGCCCGGCTGCCCAGCGCCCTTGAGGCGGGCCGGGCCCGCGTCACGCGGGCGGGGCGGGGGCAGTGTAAACAGGAAGCGGCCGCCCCGCCGGCCGGGCGGGTTCCCGGGGCCCGGGCAGCCGCGGCCGATCCCGCGCCGCGAGCCGCCGCCATGAGCCGCGAGCCGTCGGTGGCGGCGGGGGAGGCCGAGGCGGCGGGAGGAGGCGGCGGGGAGGGCGGCTGCTACCTGTCGCTGTGCGCGCGGCCCGTGCACTTCGAGAAGGCCAACCCCGTCAACTGCGTCTTCTTCGACGAGGCCAACAAGCAGGTGGGCGAGGCGGCGGCGGGAGGAGGAGGCCCTGCCCGCGGAGGGAGGCGGGAGGCCGCGCTGCCCGCTTCTGACAGGCCGCCGGGCCGTGTTCGTCCGCCGAGGGATCGTCGCCTTCGTGCCTTCGTTGCCTTCAGTCGGTGCCGAGCCCCGGCCCCGGGGAGAGCGAGCGGCCGGCGGCTCCGGGTCCGCTTCCGGGCCCCGCGAGGCTCTGTGGGGTGGGGGTCGCGGCCTCGGGCCTGCTGCCCCGGCTGCCCCCCGAGGAGAGGGCTCTGCGGGGCTGGGGTGGCTTTGATCCCGTCCCCTCGGCCCCTGAGCACGGCTCCGGCCGCTGCCTTCGTGGAACTGCAGCGCTGCGCGGTCCTGCTGCTGGGCGGGCTGGCCCGGGACCTGTCATCTTGCTGGAGATGGATTTTCCCCCCGGGTACCTCAACATAGGCTTACCAGGTTTCATTTCACCTGCCTTTACTCTTACAGCCGCAAGGTCTTGCTCGAATTTTTCACTCAGCACCTTTTCTTTTATTCTAAATACCCCAACATTGCTGGTGAGCTGTAAAGTATGCCTTTTTTAATTTTTTTTCCTATTCTAAATGTCTCAACATTGCTGGTAAACTTTGTCACTTCGCTGCTGGCATCATTTCTCTTGATTTTTTTCTTATTTTTTCCTTTTTTTTTTTTTATTTTCAATTCCTAAAGCTCAGTGTATTCGTAAAAAATATTTGTGTCTTGGCCCTGAGTGGACACTTCTCAGCTTCAGTTCTTCCAAGCGTGTTCCTCCTTGTTGTCCACACGGGCTGCTGGAGATGGGTTTCAGTACAGCTCAAAGGTCCCCAATCCAGTATAAACTCGGACAGTAACATTCTGCTCTTAATTCTTGTAGCCGTTCTGTGACCTCAGCATTCACAACATGGAAACATCCCGGGCTTTCCCCCTCTGTGAAGGGCACACGGTTTGCCACGGGCACTCTGGTGTGATCAGTGGCACAGCTGGAGAGGGGGAGCGTTTCTGGGATGTGCTCCTTGCTGTTGCCCTCTGGCTGGTGTCCGTTCTCCCCATGAACCATCATCTGCTTAGGTTTTGAGGGCCAGCTGATAAAAGATCACTCGGAGGTGCCCGTCCAGAGACACTGGGATGCAGCGTGATCCAGCCACACGCGACCTGGCTTTTTCACAGCTTGCCTCAAAGAATCCCATTTTCAACTTTCAATTCTCCATTTTTTTTTCTTGCTACTCCAAAATGATTTCATTTCCACTTAATCACTTGTAATCATCATTTCAATGATGGTTTCCCCACAAACAGCCTTTCCAGCAGATATCCAGGGCAGATTTCATCTGGCAAAGATTGAGAGAGAGGTGCCTTCGTTTTCTGTCTCTAACAATATTAAAAGCAGCTGAACTATGCAGTTATCACTGCTGAAGCTGGGGACTTGCTTGCAGTTTCTGGGTGACACCCGCAGGCCCCAGCAGCGTGGCTGAGGGTCACAGAACAGAGCTGTTGTCCTGAGAGCTGACCCCTCTGCTCCTGCAGGTACGGCCGCGAGCGAGGCACCTGCCCGACCGGCTAAGCCCGCTAAAGCTGCCGAGAGCCTGCCTTTGCTCTGCTTGCCTGGCAGCTCAGGCCAGCAGGTTACACACGCCTGGAGCTGGGCTGCAGGACTTCCTTAGGGCTGCAGGTTGGCTGAGGCTTCTCAGGGAAACACAAACTGGAGGTTAAATTAATCCTACCAAACAGCACCTTCTGACAGACAGGCTCCCGGGGCACTTGGCGGCATCTCTTCCCAATGCAAAGCTGCTTCCTTCTGCTTTCTGGCTTTTTTGTTTCTTTCTTGGGTTTTTGGGGTTTTTTTTTTTGGTTGTTTTTTGGATTTTTTGATGTGTTTTTTGTGTGGTGTTTTTTTCATGATTATTTTGTTGCTTTTGGGTTTTTTTGGGGTTTTTTGTGGTTTTGTTTTTTTTGGTGTGTGTTATTGTGAGGTTTTTGGGGGGGGCGGGTTGTTTGTTTTTTGGTTTTTTGTTTGTTTTTTTTGTGGTTTTGGGTTTCTTTTTGGTTTTTTTTGTTTTTTATTGTGGTTTTTGGGTGTTTTTTGTTTTTTAGGGTTTTTTTGTTGTTTTGGTTTGGTTTTCTGGTGTGCTTTTGGTTGTGTTTTTGTGTTTTGTTTTTTGGTTTTGGTGGGATTTTTGTGTTTGTAGTTTTGAGGTTTTTTGTGGGGTTTTTTTGTGGTTTGTTTTTGGTTTTGTTTTTGTTTTTTGTGGGTTTAGGGGTTTTTGGGTTTTTTTGGTTTTTTTTGGTTTTGTTTTTTTTGGTGGGGTTTTTGGTTTTTTTTTTGTTTTTTTGTTGGTGGGGGTTTTTTTTTGTTTTGTTTTTTGTTTTGTTTAAACAGTGCCCTGATGTCTCAGATGCTTTTTCTAGTAGCTGACTTAGGAAAATATGAATTAAAAAAAAAAAAAAAGAGAGGAAAAACCTGTAGAGACTTTTACCATTTTCACTTTCACTTGCCCAGTAGTTCAGAACATGCATGCAGGGCTGTCAGACTGGATGCCTGCCAGCAGGAAATAAGCTTGGAACTGAGAGGCAGCAGTTGGTTATTTACTGATGTGAGCTGGCAGATGGGGTCAAAACAAACTGTGGCTAGTAAAACAAAAATAAAGGTATGGTATATAGAAAAGAAAGCATGCTAAGGTTAGGATTTTGAATCAGCTACAAATGTGTTCTGAACTCTTTACTAGGTTTTTGCCGTTCGGTCCGGTGGAGCTACAGGAGTTGTTGTTAAAGGTCTGGAGGACAGGAATCCCATTTCCTTCAGGTAAGGCCCATTCATCTCTGTTGTCTTGGGATTGCATTCTGCAGCCTTAAAACAATGTGGTACTTAGTCCTCATCTGCTGGGATTCAGGCACAAAACTGATAAATGGCTCTGATCTTATTCTGATTTTGGTTTTAAACAGAATCTTACAGTTAGGATGGCATATCCCTGTGTGTTCTGGGGTTCTTGGGCTGTGGCTTGTGGGTTTTGGTGTTGGTTTTGGTTGGTTGTTTTTGTTCTGCTTTGGTTTGGTTTTTTAAGCAGCAACATGTTACTAAAACATGCTATATATGTGAGAGGGTGGGAGGGTTCAACCTGTGATGCCTGGAGTGGCAGCGACTTACCCAAGGCCGCAGTTTAATCAAAATGAAGTAAACTCAAATGTGTAGAGAAGTGTAATTTCTCAGCTCCGTGCCTGTGAATCAAGCACAGTGTTTCCTACACATAGGTTTCTTGCATTCTGCTTCTTGTTTCATCTAAACTGGCTTCTTTCATGTCTTCCATTTCCTGTGGAACCTTTTTTTTTTTTCAGAATCTGACAACAGTGCTTTCAATTAAACTACTTTCTCTTCAGAAAACTAGTTTATTTATGCCCCTGTTAGGAGTGATGGCTCTTTGAACTCTGCTGTCTGTGTGTAAGGAGGTATTCTTTTACTCGAAGGATGCTTCGATCCAGATATAGATGAAGCAATTTGTAGTCGAGGTGTGTTCACTGTGATCTGTCAAGTATTGCACAGGGGCTGGCTGGAAAGTTGCTGGTTTTATTTAGCTACCCTGTCACAGATCCTGATGGAGCTGTAAATACTCAGTACCCCAGTTTTCCTGGTTGGCTTCTAGCTCTCTCTGAGGCAGACTGCCTCATTCATGCCCATTCTACTGATGCTTGTTTGGTAAGAATAGATCCTCTTGTTTTTTTTAAATGGTGTGAAAACAGCCTCACTCTTCCTTTAGCATCAGAAAGTGAGTAGGCTCATGTGTCAATTAGCAGTAGTTCTGGAAGTGAAGGAGCTGCTTGCAGGATGTTGCAGGAGAACTCCAGACTCGTGGGACAGAACTGGGAATGCAGGTTTGAGCGATCTTCCAGTTCCACGTCACAGGCCAACAGAGCTGAGCATCTGTAGTAACTTCAGGTGCTGCTTTGTGCAACCTAAGGCATGTTTCTAACAGATGCCTTCAGGACTTCTGAAGAGTGAGCAGCCATTGTCTTCCAGTCTGGGTTTGGAATCCTGTACTTCCCAGGCAACACCCATGAGTTGTATCCAAAAAGCATTTGCATTACACTTTTTTGCCTCTCTCACTGTCTTTTTGAGGGTGTATTAGAGAGGTCTGTAAGAAACTATTTTAGACAGTATTTCCATAACTTCTTTTTCTTTCTGTATAGGATGGAAGACAAAGGAGAAGTGAAGTGCATCAAATTTTCCTTGGGGAACAAGATACTGGCTGTGCAGAGAACTCTGAAGAGCGTGGTAAGAACCCCACACCCTGCAGACAGGGAATCGGAGCTGGGAAGCTTCTGTTTACAGGACTGGAGTGGGAGCCTTTGAGACAAATATTCAGGAGGTCTGGTGGCTACCAACCAGCTGTAGGGAAAATTCTTCTGTAACAGGCAGCATAGTTGTCCTGCTAGTATCATCATTTGAGAAATGGGGTGGGAAGCCAGTTTCTACAGAGAATATTCGATAGAGAATTCCCTGGCAGGGCTGAAGTGAAAGATAGCAAGTCATTTTTCTTCTATTTCTCTCATCCAAAATAATTTGATAAACTAATATTTGTTCTCTTGTATCTGCGTGTGTACCTTGCTTGTGCTTCACAATTGCTGATGAACTTTGTGGGTGTTTTTGCAGGATTTTTTGAATTTCATTCCAGATAGCCCTCAGCTGGAGTATACGCAGGAATGTAAGGTAAGATAAATGCCCCACACCTCTGTGCTTCAGGAGGTCTCTAATGGGAGATGTGCTGGTGCCCTCTACAACAGAATTAAACGCGATACCTTCTGAAACACGAGCATGAAGTAAATGAGATCTGTAGGCATTACTGCTGATCTGAATTAATGTAGATGAACAGGTATTAACAATACCATCAAAAGCTTCCTGGTCCAGTCACTTTAATCCTTTTCTTAGAAAGGACTGGCAAAGTTGTGGAGGTACCAAATGCCAGGGTTTGGGAAGTAGAAGAGACAGAGTGCTGATGATGCAGAACCAGCGGGCAGTAGGTACAGTAAAGCCAGATGTCATGATGTGGATCTTTCACCCTCATTTCACTGCTCAGTGATAGTAAGCTATTACTAGTTTGCACACTGTGTTGGGAGTTTTTAATAACCTTTCTATTTCTTTTCATGATTATTTTACCAGAAAGAAGCACTGCTGTCATTGTTTGTTACTTTCCAACTTCCAACTAAGAGAAATTACACGTTGGGGTAGTAACATGCTAAAGTGAACTTTAAACATCTGATTTGCATAGATCCCTTTATTCCTGTAGACTTTATAGCTGAAGCACTCTATGCTTCATTGTTTGGGATTCTGTGTGCGAGTAAAGCATTCCAGCAAAGCACTTGCAGTGTTTGGAGTGGAGTCATATCAAGTATTTCCACTTAGTTAACTTCTGTCAACAGAAGGAACCTGCTTTTCATGTCTGGGACTATTTGAACCAGAATCTGGTCGTATTTAGGGTGCAAATTTGACTGCGTAATAAACTTGTACATCTTAGAGGCTTCCAGAAATTCAGCTCATACAGTAGCTGTGTTCATACATAGCTTTGGAAGTCTTTACAGAAGTGCTGATGCCTGCTGAGTGTCTGGTTGGCCAAAAGCATTGACTCCAGTGATTGGATAACTAAATTGCCTTTGGTCTCACATTCTTTATGTAGTAATGTTGGCTTATCTGAGTGATTAATTTTTCCAAGTAAAAGAGTGCTTGTTTGTTTGTTTGTTAAAAGACAAAGAATGCCAATATTCTAGGATTCTGCTGGACAAGTTCTACAGAAATTGTCTTCATCACAGATCAAGGAATTGAATTCTACCAGGTAATAAAGTAACTCCTGTGGGGCATAGGTAGAGATTGGAAAGTGTAAATTTTTGACAGTATCTTTACATTCCTTTCTTCTATCTCGCTGAGAAAGTGCACTACTGAAAAAAAGAAATTCCTGCTGTTTTATTTGCAGACTGATTGTTTTTCTTTGTGAGGAGTACATTTTTGGGGCAGGGAGAATTGGTCATTATCTGGGTATTTAACACAGCTAACAGAGACCCCGTGTAAAGGAGTACTGACTAGCTTAACAGATGGCATGCAGTATCTAAATTTAAGCTGAAATACCACTTCCTGCAAAACAAATGAGCACTGGGGTGGATGTGTGCTTGCTTAAAATGCAGCAAAGAACAAATCAGTGACTAGACAGTGATACCCTTCTGCAAATGGGCAGGTTCTTCCTGTGTCGATCTCATTGAGTTCCTCCCTGTTATGTGTAATTACCTTTGCCTGTGTTTCTGAAGAAATCTAATAAATGAATAGCCCTTTCCAACATTCATGATGAGGGATATTATAAACATCCTTCAGCGTTGGGCACTTCCCAGTAGTTCAAGTCCTGGAGCTGAGACACAGTGTTTCATATAATTACTGTTACTGATAACTGGTGCTAGAGAAAGTAACTGAAAAAGCACTGTTATTTCCTGCTGCTTGAAGGGGGAAAATGTGTTTGGCACTGGAAAACATTGTGAATATCAACTCTGCAGATAAAAGGAAGTAAGTTTGTTTTTGAAGAGAAGTCATTTAAGCCCTTAAGATGAGGAGAAACAATTTATATGCTGTGTTAGTTCTTAAAAGATGAAGGAAGCTGGGGAGTGAAGGCAGCAAAGCTACTGTAATAACTTCTAAACAAAAGCAGTTGTGTCAAGCTGGGTGTTTTCTCCATTACAAAGAGAGCTTGCACCCAGACCTAGGTGAAGGGAAAACACAGCACTTTTCAGCTCATTAGAATTTGAGGAGGATTTGGTGTGCATTTCTGTAGCTACAATAAACTGGGGGCTTGGCTCTGTCAGGTTTCTGGTGGGGGTTTTTTAGCACTGTAAATGCCCTTACACTTGGCTGTTTCTCACTTAACATTTCAGGCTCTAGTACAGGTGTAGAACCATTACTGCTGCTGGCATCCTGACAGTAAGGTAATGCTAATATCCCGTGTTCCCAGGTGTTGCCAGAGAAAAGAAGCTTGAAACTTCTGAAGAATCAGAGTATTAATGTCAACTGGTACATGTACTGTCCAGAGAGCTCCGTTATCCTTCTCTCCACCACGGTCCTTGGCAATGTCCTGCAGCCATTCTATTTCAAGGTAAAGGGCTGTGTTCCAAACTCCTCATTCTGTGTGCTTCCATTTCTTACAACTACTTCTTCACTCAAATATTCTATTGCTGTTCCTGGATTTCTTCCAACAGATGCATGTGTTCAGGATCCTTATATGACTATAAGCAAAGGACGAAGCAAAAATCTGTAAGGTAGTTCCTAGGTGTTAGCTAAAATCAAGTAATTCATTCTTTCTTATGTCCTTGGAAAGAGGTGTGTCCAGCAAACATTGGACATTGATCTTGAGGAAAGAGTAAAAAAAGTAGTGACCCAATATTTGACGATTGAGATCTGTTTCTCATTTAAATAAGTATATATTATTTAGTTTAATAAGGGTATTTGCACTCTGTAGCATGATAATAAAGAAAAAGCTAAGAGCCTTTTGGTTGTGACTATAATTGCATCCTTCACAATGCAGATGGATGAATTTGAAAAAGAAGAAGGGGGGGGGGGGGGAATAGCACTTAAACAACTATTGTCCCAAGCACAAGAGGGCTTTGTTTAGTGTCTGACTTTCTCTTAGTGTTCTTCCCTGTGGACACCACTTAAAGTTACTGGGAAAATATTTCTCCTTTTGTCTTGGGAAAAGCATGTAGTGAAAACTAGAATCTGGTTTTAGTCATGCAGGGATTCGATGATTTAAAAATGAGGAAAAGAACTACAGCGCTTGTCTTGCTTTTATCAGAGGATTAGGAAGATTTCTCTGGTGCTCTAAGGGAAGATATTAAAATGAAGCTCATTAAAATGGGTTTCCTGATTTGGCTTAATCTGGTGGGGGGTCTGTACTGGATCCTGAAATTATGTTCTCTTAAGTGGCTGGGTAGAACTTCCTAGGCTCTCAGTCCTCCTTTTAAGGACTTGAGTCATGCTTCCACCTCCTAAACATCTTGTGTCAAGCTGTAGCTTGAAGATAAGTAATTTTTATTTCATGTTCAGAAGGTAATCTTGAAAGATTTTCTGAGAAAAATACTGTGCTAAAGTAATCTTTGAAAATAGAGCTCTAGGCACAGAGGAATTTCTGCAGTGGTCACAATTACGAATGAATTCATGAGAACAGGAAGGGAGTTTCAGTAAGAGCTTTGGAAACTTGCTTAAATATAAATGATGTAGGAGAAGTGGGAGAGAGGAAACCTTGGGCAGGAGCAGGGCTGTGCTCTGAGTTTAAAGCAGATTCTGCAGCTAGCAGGAGCTAAAGGAGACTGGGGCTGGTAGGAGGTACTGTTGTTTTCCCCTCCCCAGAAAGCAGTTGTTTAAGAGCTGGAGTGTATACTTTGCTGGAAGAGAGAAAGGAAGTCAAGAGAACGGCTGTTTGAGGTGTCCAGGCCAGTTGGAAATGGGATTTGTGTACAAATTTGTTCCTGATTTAATTAAAATGTTTTTCTAGCTGAGGCTGATGCCATAAAATAAAGATGATAAAGCTGCTAAAATCATGATAGCGGAACTGTGCGCTTACAATCACACACTGTTTTGGATGGTTCTTTGGTTTTGCTGGGCTTTCTTTTTTTAGGAAAAAAGTGTCAAAACCTTTCTTCTTTTTGGCTGTGACCATTCTTTACCTCGTGGGGGTGCTATAAATGCAGCATTTGATTAAAGGTTGGCGTGAGACCTTTGTTTCCTGTCTTCACAATGGTTTTTTTTGCTGTTAACAGAGCGGAACGATGTCAAAGCTATCAAAATTTGAAATCGAGTTACCTGCGGCACCCAAGTCCTCCAAGCTCAGCCTTTCTGAGAGAGATATTGCTATGGCCACCATGTACGTGTCTAATTAATCAAACCTTTCTGGGGAAGACCAGAACATGAACACGGTTGCAGTTGTTTTGTTTTAGCACTGCTACTGCTTTAAGGTGCTTCAGTTACTGCCTGGAGCACAGCATCGCAACAGCTCTCTTGCGGCAGGGTGGGATGGGGCAGTGAACTGAGAAGTCTTCCATGAAATTGTTCTTGATTGAAACATTCTCAAGATTTCTGTACTAGTTTTAGACTGATCTGTTAATAGGTTGTTCATAGATGCCTAACTTACCTGTGTATAGGCTGAATTGTGATCTATCAAGTGCTATTTTAGTTGTTCACTTAATTACCTGGCTTCAGTAATCTCGCATCTTTCCTTAGTATGGATGCTGAAAAGCTGCTAGCAGAGGGATTTTCTCACCCAGTATTGTGAGAACCTGAGAAAATCCCTCTGCTAGCAGCTTTTCAGCATCCATACCTTAGGATAAAATGTATGGCTCTGACACTGGGAGAGCTCTTATGTGGAAATAATGCTTTAATCCTGTTGTCTTGTTAGATACGGGCAGCTTTATGTTCTCTATTTGAGGCATCACTCGAGGACTTCCAACAGTACAGGAGCAGAAGTAGTCCTCTATCACTTACCCAGGTGAGAGCAGAAGGAAGAGCCTTAGTGGCTCGTCAGTCACGTGTGTCTAAGAGACTTCTGTGCTTCCGGTGTGAACAGGTTTACTGACCAGTTGTCATCTCTGTTTCCATAGAGAAGGCTCTTGTAAGAAGATGCACATTTTAAAGCTGAACAGAACTGGGAAGTTTGCACTGAATGTTGTGGATAACTTGGTGGTGGTACATCATCAGGACACCGAGGTCTGGTGGCTCATGCTGTGCCTTAGCTTTTAAAAGTTCTGGGCAGATTTTAATAGCAGTACCTGGTAGCTCTAGAAAATGCTTTTGCACGTGTTTAGCTTTGCAGCAGGCAAAATATCTGCAGGAACGAAGCCATGAGGGTATAAGAAATTCAGAGTTATCCTTTTACCTTCTTGGGCCAACGGATAATCAGGGCTGTTGCTAATGCCTCTTCTGTCATACGCTTTTATCCTTCTGGCTAGTTTTCTGTGACACTCCACTGCTGCACTGGGTAGGCTTTTAAGGAATTATAGGAAGAGGTAGAGTTAAATTGGACACTAAATTATTAATCCTGGGAACTTCTCATATGGCAGACATTTGAATGATATGTTTCTATGACACAAACTTAGGCTCCTTCAGTTTGCAGGCCCAAAACCTTCTATCAACACACGTGGTAAAACTTGCTGGTTTGTAGTCGCAGTAGCAAGGCTTGATTGGTGGTAAAGCTAAAATGGTACTTTGCTCTTAACTTGTGGAAAGGCTTTGGCTTGTTGTATAATCCTCTCTTGGTCAGCTTCAAGAACTGAGGCACATTCTCTCATTAGGATGAGATTTCAGTTATAACTCATGTTAATTCTACACACTAGTATTTAACCCAGAGCACTTCCACTCCAGCACTTTGATCAAGCTATCAACATGCTGTGTAAACACAGAAAATCAGACTGAGTAGTGTAGATACCAATAATGGAAGGAATGGTTCACTGATCTGCTGCAAGTAAAGCTGCTTTCCACTGTGCCAGGCTAGAATTGTAGTCCATCTGTGGTAGAAGTGCTAGTGACCTGAGCTGAAGAACACGGAAGGGCAGAAATATGAGGGTATCAGAGAAGATGGAGAATTCTCCTCACAGTTTCCAGCATCTGTAACCAAGCAGTGAATTTGACATGAATCTCGTAGAGGGATCTGTAAGACAGACCAACAGAGGATTTTGTTTGTGGTTTGTTTTTTTAAATAGAGCCTGTAGTGCCAGTTCAAGGGTCAATGGTTTTAAACTGAAGGAGAATAGATTTAGACTGAATGCAAGGAAAACTTTTTTTACAGTGAGAGGGGTGAGACACTGGAACAGGTTGCCCAGTAAAGTTGTGGTCGCCCCATCCCTAGAAGTGTTCAAGGTCAGGTTGGACAGAGCTTTGAGCAACCTGGTCTAGTGAAAGGTCACAGAATCACAGCATGGCAGGGGCTGGAGGGGACCTCTGGAGATCATGGAGTCCAACCCCCCTGTCCCAGCAGGGTCACCCAGGGCAGCCCACACAGGAACAGATCCAGGGGGGCTGGAAAGGCTCCAGAGAAGGAGACTCCACAGCCTCTCTGGGCAGCCTGGGCCAGGCTCTGGTACTCTCACAGGGAAGAAGTTTCTCCTCATGTTGAGGTGGAATTTCCTGTGTTCCAGTTTGTGCCCATTGCCTCTCATCCTATCCCAGGGCAGCACTGACAAGAGCCTGGCCCCTTCTCCTTGCCCCCCACCCTGCAGAGATTTGTAACCATTCCTAAGATCCCCTCTCAGGCTTCTCTTCTCCAGGCTGAACAGCCCCAGGGCTCTCAGCCTTTCCTCATCAGAGAGATCTTCCAGTCCCATCATCACCTTCACAGCCTCCCTTGGACTCTCTCTGGTATTTCCCTGTCCCTCTTAAACTGGGAGCCCAGAACTGAACACAACACTCCAGATGTGGTCTCACCAGTGCAGAGTAGAGGGGGAGGAGAACCTCCCTTGACCTGCTGGCCACACTCTTCTTTATGTACCCCAGGAGACCATTGGCCTTCCTGGCCCCAAGGGCCCATTGCTGTCCCAGGGATGTCCCTGCCCACAGCACCTTCCAACCCAAACCACTGATTCTAAAGGAGAGCACAGGACAGAAATGTGAATGTGTTAATGGGTGGGAATTCCTATCTGTGAATACTGATTTCCTCTTCTCAATTGCAGACCTCAGTTATATTTGATATCAAGCTGAAAGGAGAATTCGATGGGTCTACCACAGTCCATCAGTTTGTCCTCCCGCCTCGATCAATCCAACCCTATCAGATCCCTGCAGCAGGTACAGCTCTGTAACAGCCAGCCTGACAGCAGCTAAATGTAACAGCTGGCACACCAGTGCTGCTGCTTACTAACATCTGGATTATACATGGTTAGGAGAGGGAGGAAAGAAGATAAGGAATTTGTTCCTATATGTTTCTATAGGATAGAAAAGTAAGAGTTGCTGTTTAAGGTGCATGCTTTCCCCAGGTACTTTGAAGTGTAAAAACAAGGAGGGGGGGTGGTGTCAGGTTGGGCTTTTTTTGGCTACAGCTATGAAAGCTTTGTGTGTATGCTCAAAAGCACTTCCTGCTTCTCCAGATTCATGACTATTGCACTTTGCAAGTCACACGAGGCTGCAAGACAATCCAAGCTTAAAAATTATATTTAGGAGCAGTTTAGAAGGAATACTGAGCTCAATGCTAGGGCTTTACCATTTAGGTTCTTCTTGGATTATCTTTCTGCCTCCTGTCCTAGAAGTGGAGTAGCTGGAAGTAGAAATAGCCTGAGCATAGTCCCACCTGCACAGAGCGCTGTAGAGAACGGAAAGATGCTTCTAGAGGAATGACTGCACTTTAAAAGCTCTTAACATCTGAACTTTGAACTCAATGCTAAAAACTATAGCTGATAAATCTGTGGCTGGAGGTTTGTATTAAAGCTTAAGCTCAGCCTTGCTTTTTAGGGAACTAAATGATTTACAGACAGAGTAAGGGGAGAGAGTCTGTGTGTGTGTGTGTTCAGAATTACAGTAGTAGAAGTGGAATACTCCTGCAGGCCTGAGCTCACCTGGGGGAGAAGCAATCACGTTTGGAAGGATGTTTGCCTTCCCCCAGCATCAGATTCTTTGTAGATGATGTGGCTACATGAGTGTGCTGTAGGACTGCTAGCCACATTGCAATCCCCCCTTGCCTTTTCAGTTGTGTGGTGTTAGTGTAGGAGAGTTGCTCTGGTCCTTCTCTCCTTCACCTGATGTTCATTTTTCTGCAGGTCCAGCCTCAGTGACAAGTCAGTCTCCTGTTCCCTGTAAACTCTGTATCCTTTAACTACTCCACAAGTGCAGGGCTCTTACTGAAGCCTCCTTCTATGTACCAAGCATGGAAGAAGCAAGTGGTTGTTACCTTTGCCCATTAAGCTCAGCTTTAGCTAATTTATGCATATTTACTTTAAAACATAATTGCATGCTTCATAAGAGACTGTAATGCTTTCAGAGAGGGAAGTATGTAAATCTAGCATAATAATACTACATTCTTAGTCATTTGAGATGCATGTGTGAAATTACTGACTAGATACACCGTGAAATTGAAGAGGTAATTCCAAGAACATGGTTCACACCCCTGTTTCACTGTCACCTTTTCTCAGCCATTCATGGGATACAGGAATGGAGTAGCAACAATTTAGAATCAATGTTCAGAGGGATGTTAGAACTTTAACATTTAGATTCTTCTTCTTGGATTGTCTTTCAACCTGATATTATCATCAGTGCAAGTGAAGGTAAGTGGTGAGCTAACAGGGTGGCTACTTTATACCTTCAGTGCACAAAGCAACTTAAACCAAGGGGGTGACTGAGCAGGTATTTCAGTAAGATGATCATCCTCACTCCTCCCTGCCCCAAGCAGTCATCTCCCTACAACTTTTCAAGGGTCATGCTTCTCTAAAACAGCCCTAGGAAAGCAAATAAGTCAGCCTAGCTGTGTTCCCATTTAAAGGGGAAAGTTAGGTGTCTAGGCTCTGCTAGATAAGGCAATTCACTTGGTTTTATTCCTTTAAATCAAGGTTACCTCTGGAGTCTTCAAGTGAAACTTGAACCTGTGGTTGACCTCTTGCTAGATAAAGGAAAACTAATGGATTTCCTTCTGCAAAGGAAAGAATGCAAAATGGTTATCCTATCTGTGTGCTCTCAAAGTAAGTCCATGTTCTTTGTCCATCTCTTGAAGTACACTCCTGCTTAGTCATAAATACACAACTCAGCTGGGCGGGGTATAGATTTGAGATGACTTCTGAAGCTGGCTTGGTCCTGTAAGATGTTATTTGCCTCAATTACCCTCAGTCAGCATTCATGCTGTTAAATAATTCCTTTAGAAAGAATTCAAATTCCATCCCCCCCACCCCTTTTAAATTACATCTGACAGGACTGAAAGCGTGTGTTTCCAGCTTCAAACCAAGCTTACAGCAGAGCTCACCCCTTGAACAAGCCAACATTAAAGCCTCTGGTTACTGCTCATAGTTTGTTTGGTGTTTTTCTCTGCAGTGCTCAGTGAGCCAGAAAGGGGATCGCTGTCTGTGATTGCAACCGTTTTTGACAAACTGAATCATGAATATAAGAAGTACTTGGAAGCTGAGCAAAGCTATACTATGGTAAACCCTGTTAGCTACAGCAGCTTACAAAGCTCAGGTGATACTGTTTTCTTTTCACATCGTGCCACAGTGAAGGCCTGGTCTTTTCAACTCGAACAATGCAGGTCCTGCCTGCCTCAGGCCTGCTCTGCAAGGTGCACTGGGAGCTGCACTTGGCGCACTCATGGCAGGTGCTGCATAGCTCCAGGGTGACAAGTAACAGACTTGAAAGCAGGGAGGGTAGAAGCTGAAAGAGAAACTGGAATCCATTGCTATCCAGATAGTTTCCAACCTCCTGATTTCATGGCACGCTATACCCCTGCACAACAGCTGCAGCCCTGGTGCAGCAATTGCTTCAGCTAAAAGGCCAAGTTCAAGCACTAACTTGTAGTACAGCTACATAACAAGTCCTTCTAAGGCTGAGGGCTTGTGGCAATAGAGTAAGTTTGATTCATCTGTCTTTGTGTGCAATAGCAGCTACACTTACGCACTTCTTTTAAAAGAAGTTTTAAACTTACTAAGAAAACCCCCACTGAACAGAATATATCCAGTGTAACATCCCCACAGATATCATTTCTCAGTAGCAAAAATGTTTATAGTCCCAGGGGAAAACAGTCTGTGCAGCTGAGACTGACCAAAACTGTACAATGCTGGTTTTCTTCTAAAAAAGCTTTCTTCCTGTAGGTGGTAGAAGCAGGCCTGAGCAGAAGCAACCCCCCCCTGAAACGGCCGGTCCGCACTCAGGCGGTCATTGACCAGTCGGACATGTACACACACGTTTTATCTGTCTTTACAGAGAAGAAGGTAGGTGCATTTTAAGGGCTAGCTTGGCACCAATGGCAGAGCAGCAGACTTCACCAATTAAAGCCTACAGAAGGCTTTGTCAGGATCAGGGTATTTTAATGCCCATGCTCACAGGATTGCCATGAACAGGGGAAGGCGTACAAGTTCCACCTAATGCCTTTTTCTCGCCCAGGAAGCACCTCACAAGTTCACTATAGCAGTCCTGATGGAATACATTCGCTCCCTCAATCAGTTCCAGATTGCAGTTCAGGTAGAGTACGTGCATGCCAACTGTATTCCCTCACCCTCTGAAGTCACAGGGAGTTTCATCCAAGTCCCATACAATACAACTTTCTAAATGGTAAAAACTGGTACTCAAGACACGCCTTTGTTCATCTTCCTGCATTCACAGCACTACCTGTATGAGCTGGTCATCAAAACCCTTGTTCAGCACAACTTGTTCTACATGCTCCATCAGTTTCTGCAGTACCACGTGCTCAGTGACTCAAAGCCTTTGGTAAGACAAGTTGCTTCACTAAGCTACTGATGGAGGTGGGAAGACTTCAGAATTCTGAGGTTATTTGTGTTTTTGCCCTAGGCTTGTCTGTTACTGTCCCTGGAAAGCATTTACCCTCCTGCACATCAGCTCTCTCTGGACATGTTAAAAGTAAGCATTTCAGACTATTTACTCCATGTCACGTGTGAGTTAGACCTGTCAAGCAGCTTACCTGTCAAGCAGCTTACCTGACCAAGCTTGAAGTGACTAGCTAGTGTCTCAGTCCTGTGTTAGAAGCATAGTCTCACAGCTGTGATTGACTTCACAGAGACTTTCCACAGCAAATGATGAAATAGTGGAAGTTCTATTGTCCAAGCACCAAGTTTTGGCTGCCTTGAGATTCATCAGAGGTATTGGAGGACACGACAGCATTTCAGCCCGCAAATTCCTTGATGCAGCAAAGCAAGCAGAAGATGACATGCTTTTCTATACTATATTCAGATTCTTTGAACAGAGAAATCAGCGGTTACGGGGAAACCCCAGTTTCACACCAGGTAAGCAGTTAGACCAAGATACCCACTTGTGCAAACAGAGCCAGACTTGTTTCGCTTCCACTCCAGCCAAGGCTGCATGGTAAGATAAAAACTCGTGGTGAATTTTAGCCTGTATTTTAGGCTTACCTTTAAGCATAGTTCCAGAGTAATTCACCTCAGCCCTTTGTGTGCTGCACTCAAAGACACAGAGCCCAACAGGAACCTGCAGATGAAGCCAAGCAGTGGCTTGTAGTGTTTCATTTGGCAAAGCCATTATCTCTAATTAGTGCTTTCTCCTGAAGCCAAGAAACTGGGCCAAGAAACCTTCAATTTCAGTTGTCCATTTGCAGATTACAAAAATTCAAGGCTTGTTCTATGCTACAGCTCCTCACACTTTAAAAACAAAGCTCAGCTGCTTACACTGGCCCTATGTTCTTAGTGCCCAGAGAGGCTACAGGCACAGAATCCCACTGCAAGATCCATCTTGTCAGTAAAGAACTCTCCTGGACATGGATCTGCTGTGAGATACAAGAACTAGATGAGACACCCGCTTCATGGCAAGGATACTTGTCACAGGACTGGAGATACCTCACCATTGCACTGCTTTTCAATTGTCACAACTCCTTTACTCGTTAAACAGTTCGTACTTAATAAATTGAGAGGTGAAATCACACAATCTTGCTTCTCAGTTTTAGTTTAAGTTAACAAGAACTTTTATTTTGCCTCCCCTTAGGTGAGCACTGTGAAGAACACGTCACCTTCTTCAAACAAGTTTTTGGAGAACAAGCGCTGATGAAACCCACGACGTTCTGAAAGACTCTTCCACTGAAATGTATAAACTTAATTTATTGCATTTAAGTAGATTTTTGAACTACAAAATTGCTATTTTATAATAAAGTATATACAAGACATTTTGGCAAATAGTACTAAAAATATTACAACTTGTGATGGCTTCCCCCTAAAAATAAGAGACAAAAATTGCATTGACCTGCATTTAAAATTATTGTCAGTGGTTGAGCAGTCCATTCTCCTACACCTCACCTCGGTTTCATTGACAAAAAAGCCTTTCAACTCACAATACAGCTGGTTTGGAAAAAAGAAGATGCAACCTCTTGAAAACAGAAGTGTTTTAGTAGTCTTAACATATCTAGTTCTAGTAATACTGTTAGGTGAGCCACAGGCAGCATTTCCTGAGTTGACAGCTACGTCCCAAAGCTGCAGCTGGTACCTTCCCGTTGAAGGTGTGCAGGAGCCAAGTCAGTGGTGGTTACAGCGTGATAGTCAAACATTTGCTGCACTTCAGTTCTTCTTAAGAAGAGTTGGGCCTAAGACACAGTTCATAAAGTCCACTGAACACTGTTAAAAACTAGAAGTAGAGGAGCCTCTCCCGTTCTGTACCTCTGGTCCTTTCTTGTGCAGCACGAGTTTTAGCTTTATTTACTGATGGGCCTGAGGGAGAGAAAACATTACAACAGATCAGTCATCAAGAAATGTGCATAATGAGAGTTGTTCGTGTGCAGATGAACATCAGTGAGCTTTCAGAAAGATGCTTTGCTCTGCTGTTAACCGGTGGCAGCAGCAGCAGGGCAGCAGGTGACTCCCCATCAGTCTTAGACCCCTTAAGTAAGGCTCAGTTCAAGTCTGCTTTTCAGAACTACACCATAGACGTGGGCTTCCAAATTCAAGAGGCCCGTGGTCAGCCCAGCCGTAGCACAAAGCAAGATTGCTTCTCCAAATGCAGGAACAGTGTCCCAGAGCAGGTCTGCTGCTTCCACCCACCATCCTGTCCCCAGGTTTAGAGACTATCATCACGCTGCTGGCTGCTGGGCCACAGGGGGCCTACGTGGCCACCTCCACAAAGAGCACAGCTCAGCTGCGTGGGGCAGGCCAGGGTTGCTTCAGTTCTGCACGGCCTGCACTGCCACCACTCAGCCCTAAATCAAGAGGCACGTGCAAGTACTGCTTTTTATCTCTGCAAAGCTTTCCATTTAATGGACAAGGAGTCCACAGCTATTTTTGTTTGAAGTGCTTGCTTTAGAGCAGACTGTCACATCTTACCTATGTAACTAAGCAGAACTGGAAGAAATACTAGTCCGTGTGTTGCTCCCAGCAGAACCATAGCTAGGTACATCCTGAAGTAGAACACCTTGAAGATCTGAGATTTAGAAAAAGCCAGTACTACAATTCCTCCAAATTTGGTCAGTGTGATACCACTGAAAACCTGTCAATAAAGAAGTGTTTAAGTAACAAGTAGGGTTTCAGGTAACCTATTTAAATGTTTAACATTTGCTGAAATTCTTAGGCAATGGGAGGCTCCTACAGGCAGCACAGCTCATGACCTGTTAGTCAACAGACCCAAACCCAAGGGCTGCTCAGGAGAAGAGTTTAACTTCTTGGTCCCACTAGAAACTGATGCCACAGGCCAGGCTCAGGATGACTACAAGTTCACTCTAACCTGTGCAGCCACCGGGCTGAATTCTTACCTTGGGGAGATACACAGATGAAAAGCAGTACTGGAAGTAACTTACATTCCAGTGAAGTTCCTTACTTGGGCCCAGTAAATGCATCATCAGGACAGGCTATTCCAACTCCATCCCCATCACTTTAGTCCAGGAGTCGTGACAGTACTGCCTGAACACGGAGCCCTGCTTGGGTCCCCAGAGCTTCAATTGCATCCCACATTTACAACAACCTTTCCTAGTCACCTCCGAGTATTTGGAAGAGGGAAGCACTTAAACCTTAACAGGATAATTTGAGATTAATCCGAGCTCCTAGTTCAGCTAAAGCTAGTTAGAACTACTTCTGTTCTCTACTACTGGGTAACATCAGACTGAAAAACTGAGTCCTGTTCACCCCTGTCACTAGTAGAAACCTCGGCTGACCTGTAAGAGTTTTAAGTATTGTACAAAGAGGGCAGGCCACCCTTACAGACTACACCAACACCCTCACTTCAGAACGCTGTAACTTGGCTACTCCTTGCCCCCTCCAGCAGATACTCACTGAACTGCCCATGTGAGACAGAGCTTCTTGTGCACGTTCTACTCTGCTGCCCTTGGTGCTAACGGTGAATGCTCTTGTCACATGGCTGCAGAATTCCACAGCGATACCACAGCACTAGAGTGAAAAGAAACATTCAGGTGAGCACTTTGATAAGGTCTCTCCTCTGAGCTCCAGACACACAGGAGAGCTTCTGGCAGCTGTGTTCAGTTCCCAGGGTTAAAGTGTCACTGGAAGTTACAAGCATTCCTTGCTTTCCAGAGCCTACTGTGGATCCTGTGTGGCATTTTGCCACCAGTCATTACTAATGGACAGATATTTTGAGTAAACAGGAATCAGAACATGAGAACATTCTGGAAGACAAAAGTTTCTTGATATTGAAGGGAGATGGCTTCAATACAGAGCAGGCAGCAGACAATGAAAGCAGTTTACAGATGTTAGCTGCAATAACAGCATGCTGAATATCCGTGCTGATTTGATACTGTGAAGGTCAGCTGATTAAAGAGCCACTGACACCCCTGAGTGAAGAGCTGGCAGGCCCAAGCCTCAGCTACCAGGCCCAAGCCTCAGCTAGCAGGCAGGCTTGTGTGCATGCTTGGCTGGAAGGTGGGGCAGCACTTTCACTCTCAACTTTCTCAGACCTGCAATGAAATCTCCAGAGAGCAAGGAAAGCCAGAGCTCCAGCACTCAGCTATTGCTTGCTAAGTTCCAGAGTGCTTCACCAAGGCACTCGCTGCCCAAGTGATTCCACTCATTTATGCAGGGACAATATTGGTGTTGATCTGCTCTGCAGAACAGAAACAGCTGGAGCCTTCACACCAACCTGTGTATCCTTCCCTTAGGCACGAACCGCCTCTGCTGACAGCACCTGGCAGAGAGTGGTAGTAACCCAGCTGCTGCTGGAGAGCAGAGGAGCTCACCACCACTGCCAGCCAGCTTACAGTTCAACTGCTCAACCCCATCAGTGCTGGGGCACTGTTTTGCACACACCATCTAGATTAAGATAGTTCCATTACTGTTCAAATGCCCATCAGAGTTCAGTAGAAAATTCTACTCAGAATACATAAGACACACAAGCATTCAGGACTTGGAAAGAGAAGGAGGTCTCCTCAACTTACCATCACAAGATTTACTAACGAAACCGCATTCAAGCTGATGCCCCAGAGCCACATCACTCCAAACATGTTGATGATTATCATAGCAATAGTTATGGAAACTACAGCAGCAGCCCATACTTCAAACCCCAGCAGCACAGTTGTCACCAAAAATATTGATCCCAAGGAGACACAGAGGTTAAAGACAGCATCGTGCACAATTGTCAGGTATTGCTCATAGAAGACATAAAACACGCTGGGGAAAGAAGAGAAGTCAGTCAGCCACCTGCCTTGTTATATGCTAAGACTAGATTAGCTTCTGTGCTAAGGATGAAGTAGTTCTTGTCTCTTTGTAGAGGTCACCAACAGGAACTGGCTTCCTGGCATCAGTGGAATGATTCCTGCAGCGCACTGGCTGCTCTATGACTCTTCACTAACACTTCAAACAGAGGTGGTACCTGGAAGTCAGGGTAATTCTCACACTTTAATATAAGCAGCTACAGCAGCTGCAGAAGGTAGTTCCTCAGAGCAACTGTGGTGTCTGCAGGAACTCCTGCAAAGGGTCTGAACTGACTCACTAAGCACTGAGACCATAAGGATAGACAGGATCCTTTGAAGCACAGATGAGTATTTCAGCTGTGCAGACCCCAACTCCAACTCAGTTTCCCCGTGGTACTCTTACAGTCTTTAGTATGTTAATCAGGTAAGCATGAGACAAGCAGTATTTGCCACGACTGCTGCCTTTGCTTGAAGTTTGTATAACTTCAGTTTGAAGCCAATAAATTCACATTAGAGCCTGCAACCCAGGTCAAAGCTCAGCACATCTGGTGAAGGCAGAGCTACTAAACCCTACTATGAAAGCTAGGAAGTGCCCAAGCCGAAGCCAGAGTGCAAGACAGCTTTGATTTGAGTGAAGTTACTGCTGTGGCTGAGTTGTATGTTTGTGGTGTAGACATTCCAGAGTCTCTCTAACACCTCAACCCTTCAATCCCCAAGATGTTATTAACAGTACCTGTCCTCAGCTCCTCAAGTTGAAGATGTCCCAAAGGCAAGAAAGATCTAAGCGTACCTGTACGGAAACACCCGGTAGTTCTTCTCCTTGATGCCCATGGTTTCAGTAATGTTTTCTGCTATAGCCCGAGCTTGCTTCATAGCATCAATAAAATCAGATGATGTTTTCAGCACAGTATGGTAAGTCATAAAATAAGTAGCTCCCACATCAGATTTGTTGTTTATAAAGTCGACAGCAGAACTATATGCAGCATGTCCTCTATACAAACATAGGAACAATTTAGATGTCAGTGCCTGTGAGCACCAGTCAAATTTATTAGCTTTTATAACTTAACCTTGTTTCTAACAGTTTCCAACTTACAATCAGCTTCCAAAACTGACAACAGCTTCAGAGGGACAATACATTTCAAGACTGCACAGGCTATGCTAGAACACTGACTACAGAAGTTTTCTTTTGTACAGGGGAAAGCTGCTGTTTCATTTAAACTGATGACACATTTGTTTTGTTTCAAAAATAGCACAGAGCAGGCGAGATGTCAATGTTTTATGACTTTGAAAAGTGTTAGATACCAACCTTGCAGGTGTGGAAAAGTCACAGTTCCAGAGTGAGTGTCTTCGACACCCCGGTCTAAGACAAGATACACGGAGTATGGTTCTTACCCTTTGCCACATTTAGGATTAGGGTTGTCCGACAGGAACATTGGCAAAAACTCCATGAAGTCTTTGCCTTGTGGTCTCTGCTTGCCTTCTGGAGTCAGCGGTCGACAACGAGTGCAGGACGGATCAGTGACTGAAGAGATACAGGAAGGAGGTCAGCTACAGGATCAAGCATTCTTTGTTGTAACACTAGGAACTTCTGACTTGTGATACGACAGGATACAGTTCCATAAAAAAAGTATTTTCACTGATTAAATAACTGATCAGCCCTGAAATTCTGTATAAAATTTGTAGTCCTTTATTTTTTATTCCTTACTACTAAGGTAAGGGCTTCCAGAGAACTCAGCTACTGGTGCACTGTCTACAGGGCACGTGAGGAGAATTACACCACACTGAGGGATTGAACAAACACAGAGCACTAAGTTTGTGTGCTCTAGTGAAACCAACAGAAGGATCAACATATCCAGAAATAACACATTAGAGAAAAGTCACTACATGGGCTGTCTAGGTAAGGCTGTCTTAAACATTCTACTGGAATGCTGCACACTGAAATTGGCTCAAACAAATGAGAGGGCAACTCAAGAGATGCCTGCTTACAGTAAGAAGAGCTATCCTCTCAACTTGTACCACGATAAAGTGTCTTAGCTGTGAAACTCCTAAACCAAGCTAATCCCCCAGCAACAAGATGGATGCCAATACCTGAAGCGTTGCAAAACTGTCCGGTGGTATTGTAGACTCTGCAACAGGATGACTGTGGCTTCACCCAGTCAAAGTAGTCATCAATCCAGGATGATGGGGCATAGCCTATCCTCGTGCTAATGAAATAATGTAACACATACATCATTAGTAATTTTGTGTCTTTGACACAGCCCTTGATTTCTCCAGTGCTGACTTACACCATGTCAGCAACTACCTAGCTCTGCATGTAGTCCCCTGCTCAGCACCCATCCAATAGCCACTTTTGTTCATAACACTATGGCTAGCAGACAGCAGGACCTTCTTTCCTGCATTCAAGTTCTACTGCCAAGCTCAGCTTTCCCTCCCCCATCCACTCTGTGCTTCATCCAGATGTCACTGCCTCAGCTTTCAAGCAAGGCTCCTCCTTCAGCCAGGCTGAAGTAAAACCACTGAACTACAGCAGAAGGAATCAGGAAGAGATTTTCTTCACTTGTTAGCTACTGAACTCCAGGCACAATTCCTGCTTAGCCTCACCAGGCTAGTTTATCCAGCAAGTTTAGAGGCTGAGCAGGCAGGTCATTTTCCAGGATTGTTTAAGCTATACTGAGAGGTTTCCATGAGTTTTTCTTCCTACCGTTCCCCGATTCCTTGAAGGAGTGGACTTGGGTTTGGAAAAGGGACTCTCACAGGGTTGTTCCTCATTCTAGGAGATTGACACAGCTTCTTCTCTTCCCTACCCCCCACCCCCAGCCAAAACCACAGCATAAGGCAAGTTTGACAGTGTCAAGCTGTAGAATCAACAGCTGAGCCTGAACTAAATTAAAAGGACACATTGGTCAGCTCTATCTCTTCCACGTCACCATGCAAAGAAAAGCACAAGAGACTTACTAGCTACTAATTTCTGCAGCATTGAAGATTTGCTGGACAAGTGAGTCATTATTGCATCCCATTCCACCACACACCATGTTTTGCCCTTCTAAAGAGGTATAGTTGTGCCCTTCTTCCAGGACAAAGTAGACCGGAGGACCCGCGTGCAAGTACTTGCTGAGCTGGCTGAAGTAATCCATTACATAGGAGTCCTGAAAGGGAGAGTTTGGAGTTATTACATAATGTTTGAAGTCACACAAGATGATAACAAGGTTTCAATTCAGCCACAAATTGCTGAAGAGTGATGTAATCCCAAGACTTACATCTGGCATTGAAAGAGACTGATCCAGTCCAATCTCTACGTTGTGCACAACTGCTGCACTGAACGACAGAACACCCACAAACACTGCTACCTGCAAAAGAAGTGAGTGCATGGAAGGGAGAACTGCACAGAAACAACAAACAATTGAAGTCATTTACTAAGCTAATTGGAACCATGCAAAGAGGCTTTAGTTTAAGTATGCTACCAGGCTTAGCACAACAGCAGCAGTAAAACCTTGCTACTCGGAAGTCCCTTTGGAGCCATAAGAGAAAATTTATACTTAGAAGGCAGCAGCAAAAAAGATATCCCCTGTGCCTTCTGTAAATAAGCACAGTAACCTCAAACAATCAGATTCAGGAACACTGCTCTAGATTAACACAGTCTGGAAGCCAACATGTGCTGACACTTGGCATATGCCTAATGTGACTCGACTGTCAGTAAGGCAAGTCTTAAATTTGGACCAAGGTCAAGCCTCTTATTTACTAGAAATGATCCTGCAGTTACAAAAGCTTATTCTGGTACCAATCCTGAAAGCAAAAATCCTAGAAGCTTTGTTTGCTTCATTATGTTGAAGATTTTTTTTGTTGTATGAGACTTTCAGGCTCGCTACACTTCTGCTCAGGCTCAGATGACTGCTCAGCATCACGAGTGAATACATACCACTATTGGTCTCATCCAATCCTTCAGCAGATATGGAGAATACAGATTTTTGAAGAACAGAAACAAGATGCTCTCAGAACGCTGGCCTCCACTCATTTCTTCATTGCTTTTGATGCAACACAGAATATCCAGTCTGTTCCTCTAAAAATTAAATGCCAGATTTAGTGCAGTTCTGCAGAAGATGGCACCTGTATTATGCTGCTGTTACAGCTGCATTTACACTCACCTCTTGACGCTTAATATCCAAGCCCAGGAGACTTACGAAGCAAGTGACTTGAAGAATAAAGTCTATGAGCACAGCCATTCCAGCAAACAGGGAGAAGGTGCGAACCGCTGGCATCGTAGACAGTGTCCCTGAAGGAAACGGCCCAGTTCATTACACAGGCAAGCTCCCTTCTCTTAGAAACCTACGGGCACTTTCTAGACACAGAGCCAATTTAAGTGTCAGCAGGACAAAGAGCTTTTCTCTTAGAATCACAGCATGGTAGGGGCTGGAAGGGACCTCTGGAGATAGCGTCCAACCCCCCTGCCCCAGCAGGGTCACCCAGGGCAGCCCACACAGGAACAGATCCAGGTGGCTCTGGAAAGGCTCCAGAGAAGGAGACTCCACAGCCTCTCTGGGCAGCCTGGGCCAGGCTCTGGCACTCTCACAGGGAAGAAATTTCTCCTCATGTTGAGGTGGAGCTTCCTGTGTTTCACCTTGTGACCATTACCTCTTGTCCTATCCCAGGGCACCACCGACAAGAGCCTGGCCCCTTCTCCTTGCCCCTCACCCTGCAGAGATTTGTAACCATTCCTAAGATCCCCTCTCAGGCTTCTCTTCTCCAGGCTGAACAGCCCCAGGGCTCTCAGCCTTTCCCCATCAGAGAGATCTTCCAGCCCCTTCATCTTTGTAGCTCTGTTGGACTCTCTCAGTGTAGAAAACACATGGTATGAGCCTGGCTACGATTGCTGTCTTTGACCTGTTTGACAGCATTAAGGCTGCTGAAAAAAGTGACCAGCTTTAAGGCACGTCTCAATTCCAAAGTTACTAGTCCTGCATGGGCTGTGTAAGAGGGTAGTTGAGGAAGGGGTGCTGTCGAGCAAGATCTGGCTTCAACATTAAGCCACTTAGTGCAAGCTGAACCAACAGAAGTTCACTCCAAGCAAACAAGTCCATTATGAGAGATAGGCCCATTTGTATTTGGAGGATAACAACGTAAGATATGACTAAAATGTCCTGTAAGAGTGAACCTCAAGACAAAGAGCTTGACAGATTCAGAATTAGACCTTTAAGAGACTGGCACAGTTGAAGTGCTACAACACCCGCCCCCAGAGTTAAACTTGATTATAGCAATGAACATCAAACTTCATCTACAAATTCTTGCTTTGTTGTTACATTTTAGTTTTGCACTTATTCCTGCCACGTGCATGTGTGATGAGGTCCCTATCTTCAAATACTGAACAAGACTTACCAAGAAAGAATGCCACAGTCTCTGAAAAAGACGAGAGAAACATACTGGGTGCCACATCTCCCAAGACTCTGCCAATCTGTTTATCCAGAGTTTCACCCTGAAGGCGCTCGTCTCTCTGGGTAAGGCAGTCATTTATTATAATTAGGAATCATGCAATTTAGAAAGTGCTTTCATATAGCTTAAAAAAAAAATCCCAACCAACACAGCCCCTACTTTCAAACATCCAAAGCTATCTTTTCTCTTTTTCACTGCATTAACATGAATTAGTTTCAAAAGCAGAGATTCTCCAATACAAAAAGCAGCAAGAACATCCCCTGCTGCTTTGCTTCAGAGCACAGCAGCCAGTTCAGTGCTTCAGCCAGAACCACACTTGCCAGCAGCAGTGCCAGTTTCAGTGGGTTATTGAGCCCATCAAAGCAGAAAGCCAATTACCCACTGAGACTTAGTGCCAGAAGTCCCGTGCCTGAAGCAACAGTTTAGTCTGTGATGACTGCTAAAAACACACCAAAACTGCCTCTGATCAAAACAGTCAAGTTCCACAGCTACCAGAGAAGGATGTTAAATGTCCATCATTTGCACGATGTACGTTTGTACATCAGCAGCACATGGAACAGAAACTGGTAAATGAGCTTAATATCAACCAGCAGTAAGAAAAAGGGGTTTTACGTTATATTGGTTTTTTGCAGGGGTGAGGAGGGAAGAAATGTACATGCCCTGTTAGCTCTCTTCACTAGGTATCCTGTGAGAGTGCAGAGCTGCCCAGGCTAGGCTGGGCACTGGAACACAGGAGACCTTACACATCAAGTTAACTGCTTTCCAAAATAACAGGCACATCTAGAAGAGTCTGCATGAAAGAACACGTACCTGAAGAGTCTGGACTATAATGAAAATGTTGTCCACCCCAATAGCCAGCACCAAGAAGGGAATTACTTCTATCACAATCAGTGTTAGCGGGATTCCAAAGTAGCTGAAGATGCCTATAGAACATGCCACTGAGCTCAGCACAATCAGGATGCCTGCAATGCCCAGGGAGATCTTCGAATCCACCTGAAAAATTGTGATGACTGTCAACCAAACCATCACCATGCAGGACAGACTAAAGCAAAGGTAAAAACCACATTCTTACATTTAGTGTAGCTAATAGAAAGCTTACTTTCCTTGGTTCTTTTGGAGATCCAGGTGTATTAAAAAAGCCCACAACCTTGAAGCCTCAAAGGTTCAGTTTACTGCACATTTCAAGTAAAACTAGAATTAGTTGAGGGTATGAAGCACATGTGAACTGTCAATACAAGGACAATGCTCCCTGTAGCTGCTGCCCTCGATGCTTTAAGACAAGACTGACCATCAGCATTCTAAAGAGATATTTAAGTCACTAAAGCTAAGAAAAACTAGTGAGCAACCTGTAGCTTCTGTGTTCATAGCTATGAGAACTATACACATACCAGCAGTCTTCTGAAGCTCTGGATGTGTCCCAGAGCTATGGAGATGTACAGAAACATTACGATATAGCTTATCACCACAGTGCCAACATCACTCTCGCTTTCGCGATCGATTTCATCTTCAATACTCCGTTCAGCAGAAAAGGATATGGTTAAATTGGGATTGTTATAGTTCTTCAAAAAGTTAATGAACCTAAAAAACAAAGAAGTCAGTCACACTTCAGAGGATAAAACATCTTTTAGTAGAAATAGTTAGCAAATTTAAATCGTTTGTGTGGTAGCAGGGTGCAGTGGGGCCAGACTTTGAGGGCCCTTCCTCACATGCAAGAGGTGCTGTCTCCACATCCCATGGACTCTACTCCAAGCACTGGAAATACATTACACTGAATACTTCAAGTCTTCTCTAGGGTTGGAGGATAACCAGATATCTTGCATATGCTGTTTCAAAGCCTAAGTGCAATTTTTCTCAAAGCTAGACCTAGATGTCTACACATGAAGTGTGACTGCAGCTTGCTTGCAGCACTTGAATTGTTTAATAACCCTTATTTCAGTTCCCCTGCCTGAATGGAGGTGCTTGTGACACAAGTCAGTTGTACTTATTCTGACTTTCTAGAACTGCAGTTTTTATCCAAACTGTTAAGCAGAGCAGTTGGCTTGTGCAGGCCGACATCAGCTCTTGAGGATGGTGGAGGGGATGAAAGAATACGAGCCAGCAGTGTGCCTGGGTGGCAAAGAAGGCCAACAGCATCCTGGCCTGGCTCAGAAACAGTGTGAGCAGCAGAAGCAGGGAGGTGATTGTCCCCCTGTACCCAGCACTGGTGAGGCCTCACCTCGAGTGCTGTGTCCAGTTTTGGGCACCTCGGTACAAGAGAGATATTGAGGGGATGGAGTGGGTGCAGAGGAGGCAATGAAGCTGGGCAAGGGATTGGAGAAGAGTTCATATGAGGATTGTTTGAAGGAGCTGGGCCTGTTTAGTTTGAGGAAGAGGAGGCTGAGGGGAGACCTCATCACTCTCTACAGCTCCCTGAAAAGACATTGTAGAGAGGCTGGTGCTGGGCTCTTCTCTCAGGTGATTAGTGACAGAAGCAGAGGGAAAGGCCTCAAGCTGAAACAAGGTAGGTTTAGACTGGACACTAGGAAAAAATTCTTTATGGAAAGAGTAGTGAAATATTGGAATGGGCTGCCCAGGGATGGGGTTGAGTCCCCATCCCTGCGTGTGTTTAAACATTGCTTGGATGTGGTGTTGGGGGATACTTGTCGAGTAGGGCTAATGGTTGGACATGATAATCCCAAGGGTCTTTTCCAACCTGAGTGATTCTGTGTGATCTCAATCCTCATCTGGAAGATGTTTTGAAAAATTCAGTTTAAGGATTACAGGCTAATGCTGGACCTCTCCCCCAGTGCTTAACAGTCTGGTAGATTGAGGAGTCTGCCTGTGTAATCCTAACCCAGGTAAAATAGATCAAATCCTTTCTTAAGCTACTTACCAGCAAGTATTACTGGACTGGATGGTCACTAACAAAACTAGAACCTATCTCCTTAAAGCAGATGAAGTATGCCAGATACAGTGGAAGTCTTACGACCAGTATACATACACCAGTGCTTAACTGGTTCTGCTGCCTCTCAGAACATCCCTGTTCCTGTACTGAGAAACCCTCAGTACAGTACAGGTGTTTTTCAAGTACCTGCATTCAAACCTGCTCTAATTAGCATCTGCTTTTCAGAATACAGGAAGCCTACTCACTCTTTTTCCCATGCCAGGGCTTTCGATAGCTTTCTTGAGTCATTGTAGTAGTTGTTGACAGGAAAAGTAATAACAAGAGCAGTAGCATTATTATAGTTATCACCTGGGGAGTAGGAAACAAGTTGTCAGGTATTATGAAGTGGAGCTTACATTCCAGCATTGGCAGGTACAGTTAACTTTAAAATAATTATTGTCCAAAGCAATCCCATCCTGCAACTCCATTAAATGCAATGTTTAACACAGAGTTCACACCCCATCCCCCCCCCCACTGAAACAAGACTAGAAGCTGGTAAGCACTCCAGACTGTATTAAACAAGTCCTTCTTTGTTAATTACCATGTTCATAGCACCCCAGCATGAAACCGTTGCATGGTTAGACAAGGAGTGATGTTCCATCTAATGAGAAACAGGATGTGGTTTCCCTAACACTGTTCCTCTTGCACACTTGGATTTGACTCTAAGCAAGCAGGAAACCCCTACAGTTTAATCACAAAGGGCTTGCCCTCAAATGCAGTTTTAGTATATTTGTGCTTGATGTATCTATCAAGTTAGGTTTAATTAGATAAATTTCTTGAATAAAATTCCATCCTCTAATTACAGAAGGATATCCTTTGTGAACACCTTAATCTAGTCCCAAGTGCTTTATCAGATCAGTGACAAAACTTTAACAACTCAAAAGCAAAATACATGCACATCCCAGCACATCAACTTGAGATACTTCTTGTCTTAGTCTCTGAAAACAAGAGATGCTTTAGCAGGCCCAAAGCAGACTGAACACTTGCATACTTGTCAACAGGACAAGCATGTTCCAGCAACAGACTGCTTGCTATTTGCACTTCCAGAGTAGGCTGTCTCCAATCTCTGAGAAGTTACTTAAAGTTACTTAAAATATCCTTAAGGTTTAACAAAACCACAGTTTCCCTTAAACGTTAAATAAGAATGGACCTTTAATGCCAGCGACAGCACACAAGTTATGTGCTCTCAAGAGTTAAACTGTAATACTGTTTTGCCACCTACCATCATATCCTCCCAACACCAGCCATGGAAACACAGGTCCACCAAATGTTCCTAAGCAGGGATCGTGAAGGAAGCTCGTGTCGTTCAGTGATGCTGGAGCCCTAGAGATCACCAGTAACAATGGTTACCTTCTGCCTGACAACTCAGGCACAGCACCACAGACAGAAGTACAAAATCACTGTGTTATAACTATCAAGAGAAAAATGAGATAAGATTGCTAGCTATACACTGCCCTTGTGCAATGTTTGCTTTGATTTTAAGTAGTTTCAAAAGCATCTTCTTTACAGCTTCTAAGACAAGGGTTAGTTTCAACCCAACTGAACCACGAACCCAAGTGAAAGCTTTGAAACTTTGCGTTACAGGACTCTACTTCTCAAAAGTGTTTTGAACATGTCTGGGGTAAACCAGAGCCATTGTCTGCAACAAACCAAGTGTAACTGGAAACCTGCTGAAGTACTAAGACAAACACACAAGCAACCTATACTAATGGGAGGTTCCATAATAGGATCAGGGCTTTAATAAGGGGTAAGACAAGGTTTGAGGGGGTAAGTGAGAACTAGCTAGTGTTATCTGCCAGCAAGGCAAAGACCTAGCTGGCCTACAGTTTGCAAAGGTGGGTAATTGTACTGCTTACCGAACACAGTATAAGAAGTGAGTGTGGTAGTCAGCATAGACAAAGAACTCGTCCCCAGTAGTGTGATCCAGAACAGAGTGACTGTTCTGAAAATAGTTGAGTACGCTCAGTATAGTGCAGTTGTTGTTGTAGGGAGCTAGAGGAGCTAGGCAAATGTCTTTCAGCATTACAGTCTCGTTGTCAAAAGAAGCAGTGATGTTGACAATAGCATCCTGCAAATCCAGTACCTTGAAAAAACACAAAGCATAGTTTAAGAGCAGCACAAGAAGGCATTTCTCTTGCACAACAGGACTTAAGCACATGCTGCAAGTTCCCAGAGACAGTGGCACATGACAACAGAAGCACAGTATTTCCATGTTCACACTAAACATACTTACTAGGACTTGGCTCACAAGTCTGCCTCTGACAAAGGGTTTCAGCAAAAAACTTTTATAGTAAGACTAGTTTTTTTAACATGAATCTCTAGTGATGGTTTTGATGGACACATGGCATTACAGATGGGACTCAACTCTATGGAGCTGTTAGGTATGTTTAGGTCTTTGCTCTTTGCAAGTCCCAATTACCTGATGAAGAATATCTTTGGTAAGTGGAGGCCCAAAAGGTACATTTGCTCCTGACGGGTAAGGAGAATAGATGTCTGGCTGGCTGTTCGGCGCTTGAATAATGAGTTGTTCAGTCCGAAAGAAAGGCCCAAAGTGTGTGTCAAAGTACTCCTTCTCCTTGCGAGCTGGGCTGCTTGGGGCTGACCAGAGATCTACAGGGTTTGTAGTTGCTCTAACATACACAAAGCCTGAGCAGCACATTGCAATGAAGACCACGGAGAAGAGGATAACCGGACGTGGATTTCTGACACAGAAAGCTCCCCATGATGTGAACGTCATCCTTAGGCCATTCTCAAACCTTTCACCAAGCTTTTCACCACAGGTAATTTTCCCTATAAGAGGAAAAAATAAATGGTAAATGTTTGAGAAGTTAAGCAGTATTTTCTTGAAGTCCACTATGAAAGATGAAATTTCACTCTGTTTGTAGTAGGCACCAGAAGCTACATCTACACCGACACTCAGACCCAGGGACTAGTCCTTGGCTGAGGTCAAGGGGACAGAAACCACCTTGTACCTAACATCACCCCTTCTAGTGCAAGATTATCTTTGACAGCAGTAGGCACAGCAAATAAAGGCAAGAAGCACCTAAAAGATACATAAGCATTAAAATGAGCTACCTCAGCTGCTATGCAAATTAGACCACAGTTCTTTCATGAATGAATGGGTCCTTTGAAGGGATACATGGATGAGTCAGAACACAAACTGATTTTAGCATCACGTTACTCCCTTCTCCTCCAAAGCACTCCAGAACTTCCTATAGCATGGCTAGATCCATGAACTGTGCACCCAGGGCTTTCACCACCCAACAAAACAGCATTAAGTCCTCCTCTAAGCGAAGAGAGATATTGACCAAAGGAGTGAAATAAAGCCCTGTAAGAACAAAGCTAAAATTCCAGAGCCCACTCAAAGGAAGGGGATGCACTCTGAGTTTCTGATGAAGCTATGGCTCTTATCCAAGACATACCATTGTCCTGCTGGGAAGCTGCAGAGAAGGCTATATTGCTGTCGATGGGCGTGTACTCTGACACAAAGTGACGCCTCCTGCAAGACAAAAAACCTGCATTACCCTGCTTCCCAAAAAAAGGTATCTTTTGGGGCTTGTACAGTAACAGATAGTAATAAATAGGGTATGTGTCTCTTCCAGAATCTATAGGCACCATGTTCCCCCTACACCCATCCACCCAAGAACAGCCATCTTCAGCTTTACGATCCTTTGGAACAACTCAAAACCATGCTGGCCATCTTATCAACTCTTCCATCTTGGATCAAGCACGTGTTCTTTATGACTATTTAGAAGATCAGCAGCAATAACAGCACAGAGACTCTCTTTAAATCAATCATAATTTAAGGATGACATTTGCAAGATTATGCATCAGCAACAATTTCCTTCATTAGCCAAACTGTTTAAGTTACACCTACTCAGCCTGAAGAAGGGGGAAAGTGAGGAAAAAGGAAAGTTATAGCACAGAACCCACTGTCAGCCTCTCTTGCTCATACCCCTTCCCGATACCAAGAGCAGGAGGTAAGGGCAGTAGCCTCCTCATGGTAATCTAATCAGACCTCCAACTATGGCAGGATGTTTGGAATATGAACCAGACACCTCCAACACCCTCACCATTTCACACACTTCCCTATGCTTGCTGCCCCTCACTTTACCAAGTGCTGCAATTACTAGAAGCATAACTGTAGCTTAGTTCTTTCAGAACCAGGGATTAAGGGATAAAGTATTCATGACTAAATTTGCAATAGGACAGCAATTGTTTTGTTACAAGTGTTAGTCAGCAGAAAGACTGTTAATGATTGCATATGGCTGCCAATACTACACCCAGCTCTCTCCCTATGACCCCGAATTGAATTCCTACAATCCCATTATCTTTAAGTTAAACTTTGGGATTTTTTCCCCCCTCAGGCACACCTCCTGACAAAGCACGGTGTGTTAGACACTCTGGTGTGTTAAACACTCTGGTGCCCACGTAACAACAGGCAGAAAAATGGAGGTTTTAATAAAACCCTACAGGTGGTAAACAAGCCTCTCCCTCACTGGAATTTACCAGCTCATTCCAATTACAACTCAAGGAACAGGTGATTTGAGGAAGAGAACAGGATTGCATTTTTGCTTATTCATATGGGTTCTCCAAGATACTAGTTTATCAGTGTACTGACTTCATCTTAAGCTTTGTAAAACCCCAGTTTTCAGAGCAGTTTGACAGCTGAATAATAAGGTAGAGCTCTGATTATCTTAACACATACCACCCAAGAACAGACACAGCTGAACTGAGACTTTACTCTTTAAGCCTTTGTGGGAACGGGATGAGGCAGATATATGCACTTCCTCAGAATCTTACATCCTCTCCAGTTCTTGCTTATGAAAGTTGTAGCTTTGCACATTTGATCCCATAGCTCGGGATGCTGTGGGAGTTGCACATCAACTAAACCAATTTCTGCATTCACTTTCTACCATATGGTTTTAGGTATCGGAACACTCCCTGTAAGTATAAGCATCTGCTACAGAACATGACTTATCTGGATGAAGAAGTAGAGACATACAGATTTTGTGCTGGGTAAAGAAAGTTTTCTGGGAAGAGGGAAGTGACTTTTCAGAAGCGAGCATTCCGAATGCTTTACCTGTAACACCAGACTCCAAAAACTAGTGCAAAAAATATGAGTAGAAATCCCATGTAGGAGATCCACATGATGACATACACAGCATCCAAACCAAACAAAAGCCAAGGAGGAGGCAATGGAGGGGGCTGAGGTTTTGGGCCACAAACAATGGAGCAGTCCTGACAGCTGCATGGTCCTGTCGAATCGTCCACAGACTCATTACAGCCTTTGGTAGCATTGTTCATAGGATTCATTCCATGGACAGGAACATCTATGACAAATAAGTTGCAGAACCTGTTTAGTGCCCAGTGTAAGCCTCAGATCTTCACAATGCAATCTTCCAAGCTAGCCCTTTATATGAAAGCTCCTATCCTCTATACAGAGTAGCTTTTCTTGGACTTACAGTTGAAGCCACTGCCTCTCCCATAGCAGGTTAACAAGCATTTACAGTTGTCTACTAAGTAAACATGGTCATGTTTTAGAGCACTTCAGTGTATAAACAATAAGCACATACTTCTCAGCCCAGCAATGGTTTGTCATCCCCCCATCTGTTCAGACTGCCAAGTGTGTAACAATTTCCTTACACACAAATCTTAAAAGACCAAGGTGCTGCCCTTGCTTCTCCAGGAACACAAGCTATCCAGTTGCCTAAGCTCAGTCCATCTCTTAAGTGTTAGGGATGTATGCAGCATGAAGCTGCAAACAAAGCGAGCACGAAGTAGGACTTTCCATTAGAAACCAAAAGAGATACTCAGTTTAACTTAGTTTGCTTTGAAAGCCTCTGACTGCAGCCACTCACAGGTAACAGATCAGTACACCAGCTGTAGCTGACAGACTGGGACAGAAGCTTCAGAGGCAAGGACTTTTCAGTTTCATACCTGAAAAGATTGGAATAATGCTGAAAGGAGTTTGCCCATTGTCTTTACTAAACATGTACTCAATCCAGTTGGTTGCATTGCAGTCCTTGGCATCCTTCCCACACAGCAGCCCCAGTGCTTTCACATTGCTCGATGGAGCCTCCACATCTTTGCAGGCATTATACATTGCTAGGAAGAAGGCATGAAGACAGGAGTCACTAAACAGAGGTTATTGGCATGAGCATTGCAAGTACTTACAATAATCACAGACTCACCAAGTCCAAAGAAAATGCTTATAGCTTTCAAGAGGAAGCATCTTAAGGTAGTGAATTAATGCTCTCAGTTGTATTTACTGCATCCAGAGTTGCAATGCTTTGTTACAGCTATCTTACTTTGAGTAGGCCACCTGAATCTGCATGACACTAGAACCTACTCTACTGTTTGAGAGAGAACAGGATGTAATCTGAGGTCCCTTTCAGGAACATTATGACAAATATTTAAGGTACTTTTGACCTGTAGGCCACGTATGACTTTCAAGTGTCTCATAACTTGATAAAAGGTTACTGCACAAAACGTACAGAGACTGCATTAATGCTTCAAGTTTACTATAAAATGAAAATACAAGCCAAATTTATTTGTTCTTGGAAAAAATAATCTTTGGATCACACAAAGGACTAGAACAGTACCTTTCAAGGGGAATAAGTGCCTCTTAAGAGAGCCATTGTAGCACACTGTGCACAAACTTTGCTATTGTACTTGACAGTTTCAATATCAGGTAGGCTTTAGACATTTGGTATTTGGCAACAACTTTGTTGTTCTGAAGTTAAAGCCACCAGGGTTATCAGCTATCAACCTTCTGTACAGGAGCCCAATCTCACCTGAATCTTCAAAATCTGTTACTGACAGTGTCAGTGCAAGGTCTCCCACCCGAGCAGAAGTTAGTCACAGAATCAGTCAGGTTGGAAAGCCCCTTGGGATCATCGTGTCCAACCATTAGCCCTACTCTACAAGTTCACCCCCAGACCATCTCCCCCAACACCACATCCAAGCAATGTTTAAACACATCCAGGGATGGGGACTCAACCCCCTCCCTAGGCAGCCCATTCCAATATTTCACTACCCTTTCCATGAAGAATTTTTTCCTAGTGTCCAGTCTAAACCTGCCTTGTTTCAGCTTGAGGCCGTTCCCTCTGGTTCTGTCCCTAATGACCTGAGAGAAGAGCCCAGCACCAGCCTCTCTACAATGTCCTTTCAGGGAGCTGTAGAGAGTGATGAGGTCTCCCCTCAGCCTCCTCTTCCTCAAACTAAACAGGCCCAGCTCCTTCAAATGATCCTCATATGATCTCTTCTCCAATCCCTTGCCCAGCTTCGCTGCCTCCTCTGCACCTGCTCCATCACCTCAATATCTCTCTTGTACCAAGGTGCCCAAAACTGGACACAGCACTCGAGGTGAGGCCTCACCAGTGCTGGGTACAGGGGGACAATCACCTCCCTGCTTCTGCTGCTCAGACTGTTTCTGAGCCAGGCCAGGATGCTGTTGGCCTTCTTTGCCACCTGGGCACACTGCTGGCTCATATTCATTTGCCTATCTATTATAACCCCCAGATCCTTCTCTGCCAGACAGCTCTCCAACCACTCTGCCCCAAGCCTGGAGCTTTAGTGTTCCAGTACTTTCAAGGGGGACCTACTGGTACCCATCTGATGCCTCAAACTTCAAAAGGCAGAGATATTTCCTCTTCCCAGTTCTTCCAGAGAAAGCACTGGTCTTATTACCTCGACAAAAGCCCAGGTAAATTAACACCCTGTTTACTCACCATTTGCAAAGCGTTCTCCAATAAAGTACTGCAGCTCTGTAATGCTACTCTTGTTCTCCTTTAAAACTGGATCATAATAAGGTATGGTGCTTGTAACATTCAAAAAGTCAGACTGATTTGGACTGCAAGTCAGTTCACAGAAGAGGTTTATCAAGTTGTAAAAACATGATGGACATCTGGGTAGGAAAGTCAATGAACAGCAATCAGATCACGAGGTAAAGGTGCAAGGCATGTCTAACTTGACCTACAGAGCAAGTGTAAGCATTCTGCTCGGAGCAACAGAGCTAAGTATTTAAATACCACAAGTTTTTAAGCAGCAATACAACATTAGTTGGAGCTTAAAATCACTCACTAGTCATCAGTAGCATCAACATCGTTCACTAGCAGAAGTGCCTACCTCAAATAGCACCTTAAAGAGCAAACAGAAGCAAAATTGGACTAGAATTTAAAGGAAAACTTAACTGCTGCTAGCAGCAAAACTTCTGTTAGAATGACTGGACTGTACTTCCGTGTCACCCTCTTCCAAAGGCTTTGTTACAAATATGAGCAGCTAGAGACAAACTACCAACTAACTGAATCCAGACTGCAAGTAGCTGTCTCATGAAATTAAAGCCTGGTAAGGATGAGGAAGCTTGCTCCAATAAGCCTTTCAGCAGCATTACCACCTTTCTACAGTCTGCTTGAAGAGTCTTAATGCAGGGTTTGTGTTTTTTTCTGTTGTAAGAAAGCTCCATTTGCTTTGCCATTCATTAGCATACCTGGAGAGAAACTGCAGAGGCAGCTGCAAGTTGTTCTTCAAAGTCTGAAGCTGATGAACATCACAGCAAGTGCTAACATTGCTGAAGAATAAACCCGGACAGAGCTCCTTAAATAAAAAAAGCATGGAGATCAGGGGGTTAGGAAGGAAAAACATGTGTAAGACTTCAGAATTTATTACAGTTATGGGTTCTGCTTTGCATATTTCGTATGCTGTGGGAGATACATAGTAAAAAAAAAATTTAAAACTCAGTGTAATCAATGAGATTCTTTAGAGAACAGGGAGAAGAATCACTTTTATTCCAGGCATCACTTCCTTTTATCAAGTTCCTTCAGACTATATATAGACTCTGGTGACTAAAGATAAAGTGATAATGGTATTTGTGAGGACAACACATGTTTACCTAAGTTGAAAGCCTTTCTGTTTGTCTTCTAGAAAACCTTCTGGACAGTATCAGATGCTAGAGTCTCAGAAGTCAAGCCACTAACCACAGGACCATTGATGATGCAAGTTAGTTCACTGGAAGAGCTATTTCCCATTCAGTTTATAGAAAAGACAAACACAGCTAAGACAAGCTTTACTGAGAGAAACGTACAACAACTGCACATTCAGTCAACAGAAACAAAACAAAACAGTAGTTAGCTCACTTACATGTTTAAGTCATTCCTGACACCAGCTATTTCACTCTTTTTACTCTATAGCTATTTCACACTTTAAAGCTTTGAATTACCACTTGCTGAAGGCACATGCAGCAATATCATCCTGCACTGGGCAAGCACACAAACTCTACTGTGACTGTGGTTTTGTTCACCTTGACAGCTAAAGCCCAGCTGAGGGAATACAGTCTCACACCAGGCACAGCTAAGGAGAGTGAACTTTGAGGAAGTTTGTCCATTTAAATGGGAGCCAGGAACTGCCCTCCTATTTAAGGAGGAGTCAGAAAGGATCATCTGATGGAAAACAGAGTTTAGTCTTGTCCTTTAGAGATCAGAAGCGCTAACTGTGGAACATATAGTTTGGAAGAGTCCTAAAAAAACTAGTCTGACTAAAGAGTGCTCAAACCAGTGAGGAAAACATGCAGGAAAGTGAACCAATGCCATATTTAAGGTAATTTTTGCAAAAGCCTATAATCATGTTTTGGAGAGTTCTCGTGGGTCTGAGCAGAAACAGGCATATTACCATCACACAGCTGGGCTACAAGCTGCACTAGAGAAATCAGAGATAACCTGTTCTCTCACAGTTAGGATGAGAAAGTCATAATGAAGGTCCAACAGAAGCCAATACAGACCTCTACAGTGCAGGAGATTTATTTTTTAACAGCAGACCTCCAAAAGAAGCTCACCTGCATTAAGTCATAGCCATCCTCTGGTAGTGATATTGGTGGTCCATCGTAAGCACAGTTGTATCTCTTGTCTCCAGAGGCAACTCCACATTCCCCATACCAGACACATGACTGTGGAAGTACCTAATCAACAGAAGAAACTGATTAACTATCAGGAATAACTGCCAAATTCCACAACTGTTGTAGAGTGGTATGGGCTATGATGTCAAAAGTCAGTTACAATCCAGATAACTTCCTACTCAACCATCAGTGTGTACTACATAAACCACCCATTAACAACAGCATGTGTTTGACACAGTGCACATCACCACTGGCCCCCAACTCAGGTCCTTGCCCAGCCTAGAAACAGCAGTGCACTGTTTATACTTAAGACCAAACATAAGAATTACTTAAGAAAAACCTGTATCAACACTTGGAAAGCGTCTCCAAATATAAGGTGAAGCAGAAAATAATTTGTTCATCTAGGACTCTTACTTTAGAGCACACAAGGCTGTGTACGTGGTGAGAACTGCATTGCTTATATGCATTATTTCAGTTCCTCCTGCCACCTCTTCAGACTTCGTGCAAACCCAAGTCACTTAAGGACAGATGGAGGAAGTAGCAGCATAAAGAGGATTCTGAAAAAGAACTTGACAGTTCTGGCACTCGCCATAAACTGCTATGGATTGTCACAATCTCAAAGGATGTTCTCCATCACCACTTTCAGTCTTAAGCATGCTACATATTTAAAAGGGCTTATAGTGCTAAGTAAAAAGAAAAAAGCTTCAGGTCTCAAGTTTTAAGGCGTTTCAATTTAAGGGACTATTGAGAATATCAGAAAACAGTTCTTTATTATGTACATAAAAGAAACTGAAAAGGACAATGGCACCTTACAAGCCTTGTATTTCTGCTGACAGAGACAACCAAAATGCTAAACCAAAACCATTTATTCTGAAAACAACCCCAGTTAACGCAATAACAGGTTATTTACAGCAAAAGCTTTAAGGTAGCTTCAAGGTTTAACTCCACGCCTGGGCTGCAATCGGAAGGCAGACTGCACAAACACTTATTACACTTCTGCAAGCTCTGATCAGAAGTTTGCACGGTACAGCTTGGGAGATAACTGACCTATTTTTATCTCCTGAGCAACCTTGACCTAGCTCTTGGAGAAACACCAGATGCTTGCACTGCAAGGACAGACTGTTGTGCTTTGTGCTTGACCATGAACAATATTGTTTACAGACCAGAGAGGCCCCTGAAAGGCTGCATTCATAATACCCACGGGCTGCTCAGAATTAGAATGCCTCCACATCACCCATTTTGTGCTGAATAACACTGACAGCTCTTCAAAAAGTACATCAGTAATTGCTGTGGCTTTTTTTAAAGTCAAGTACAATAACCATCACCAATTTCCCTGGCGAGGCAACATGGCCTGATTCAAAGTTACTCACTACAACCCAGGTCCAAAAGTCAGTCTGAGTTCACTATTTCCTTTTTCTGCTCCAGCATCTCCTCCAGCTAAACCTGTGACCAGCTGCTAAGTACCACCATGCTCCTGAAAGCTGGAAAGCATCCCTTCAGATCACACTTGTAAACACTGAATGTTTAGAACCATAGAACAGTAGGGGTTGGAAGGGATCTCTGGAGCTCAGCAACTTCAACCCCCCTGCCCCAGCAGGGTCACCCAGGGCAGCCCACACAGGAACAGATCCAGGGGGGTTGGAAAGGCTCCAGAGAAGGAGACTCCACAGCCTCTGGGCAGCCTGGGCCAGGCTCTGGCACTCTCACAGGGAAGAAGTTTCTCTTCCTGTTGAGGTGGAACTTCCTGTGTTCCAGTTTGTGACCATTGCCTCTGATCCTATCCCAGGGCAGCACTGACAAGAGCCTGGCCCCTTCTCCTTGACCCCCACCCTGCAGAGATTTGTAGACATTCATAAGATCCTCTCTCAGCCTTCTCCTCTCAAGACTGAACAGGCCCAGTTCTCTCAGCCTTTCTTCACAGGGGAGATGCTCGAGTCCCTTCATCATCCTCATAGCCTCCATCAGCCTCTCCCCAATAGATCCTTGTCTCCCTTAAATTAGGGAGCCCAAAGGTATAACACCAGCATAAACCAAAAAAAGGATAAATTCCCATAACTTGGACACTATTTACAGAAATTAAATTTGTTCATGCAAATTAGTCTAAGTCGTCAATACTTTGATGCAAATTTAGAAGTCACCATCTTCACCTCACACTTGTTTATGACAGCTTTAATAGCAAACAGACTGCTAGGAGGGAAAGAAGTGAGTTTAGTGTGTGTGTACTGATGGCAGAAGTTAATCTCTTCAAGAGGAAGCACTGATTCACTGCTAGTCTGGCAAAAGGGCAAAGAATTTTGATCTGCTTACTTACAACTGCCTGTGAGAACAGAATGAGGTTTTTTCTTCAGTATCAGGCTGGCTTCCATGTTTAGTCTAGAATGGTTTGTAATCATACATTCTGTGAACGCTTTCAAAAGAAAACACTTTCTGTGCTTCATTAAATCTCATTATTTAGAATTTTTAATTTTTAAAACCCATAAAATTATCAACCTATTTTTTTCAGAATGACTTAGCTTCTTCCAGAGTAGAATGTGTGGTAAAATTGGTAATGCAGCCCCACCAAAAAACCCAAGAGAACTAAAAAGGCATTTCTTACATGGGAAAAAAAGTAAGTTTCAGCTACCACATCAGGCTGACAAATAGTTCTGGATTAAAAATGTTATCTGTATTTCAAGCTAACACTTCCTTGGTTATAACTACACAGATACAAAATAAAATACAAGCTGTAATATGTCTTTAAAGTTACCTCAGGACAGAGCATAAAGCAACTTACTTGCACATGACAGATGGTCATGCACCAAAAAGTGTTCAGCTAAACACACAAGCAGAGAACAGAAGTGTTAGTTTGCCTTGTAAGCTCAATAAAGAATTTAGAACTGTACTACTTAAGTTCCACATGGTTAAAACCTACAATGGAAAAAACAGTGTGTTTATCACTCAAGCTTTCAGCCTGTTTAGAAAAGATGAACTGATCAGTTAGTTTTAACTACTAGAAGTTAACTACTTCTAGTAGAAGAACTACTGCAAACCTGAGTACTCTATTTCAGTATTAGCACCAAGAATACAATTTCAGATACCACCTAAGATTAGATATTTGTGCCATGACCTAGCAGGGCCTCACTAACAAAAGCCTGAATTTGTTCCCCGAACATTAAGCTCTGCTTGATTTACAGTGGCTGAACCAAACCAATAAGCCTAAAAAACTTTAGTCAGCAGCCTAAAGTCCCCAAGATCTCTCCAAGAGAGTCACGAGTCAACAGCACCATCACTGAGCCAGCCACAAACCGCAGGAAGGGTGGCCTCCCTGGGTCAGGCAGCATGCAGGGACAGTACCAGTAACTGAAGGGACAGTACCAGTAACTGACTGTTCCACTACCCCTGGTAAGACACGGCTGGAAGCTCTTCCTCCAAGCCTCCAGTAAAAGCCAGATTAAGTGACAGAATGAGATGAGCACTTTGCTCCTTCCATTCTTTCAGAATGCTGTGTTAAACCCACGTGCCTTCCGAACAAGGCAAAATACTCCAGAAGACTAACACAGGGTTGGGGTTTTCTCTTTGGTTTTGTTTGTTTGGTCTCATTTGGGGTTTTTTTTGTTTGTTTTTAAGAAATAATACATTGTTAAGTGCTCCATAATTTAAAATGTGACTTTCCTACGTACTTCACACAGCAATAGCAATCTAACTTTAGATTGAGGCTGTGCCCTCCAGCCCCCTGCACACCTTCAAAGCCACCTGGCAGCACACTAACACCAGCCTTCACAGCCCCAGAGTTCTGAAAAGTTTCATCTTTCTTCTGGTAGGAATTTGTTTGAAGAGAAATTTCACCTCATCTCAGAGCTTCAGGAGCCCTAATAAAGAACTTGCACATGAGCAAGTATGGGCACTTCCTGACTATTAACGTTCTACAAAGTTCGTTACAGCTTTCTGATTCACTGGCTTTATTATTTGTAATAAAAGTAGTGTCCCAACAGATCATAACCACATTTACTTCAGTCCAAGCTTCTTCAGCTGCATGTTGAAACAAATCAATAACCTTCAATGCTTCCAGCAACATTAGCCATCACCAATAATGAATGTGTAGCTGTGCAGCAGACAAAGAACAACGATGATGTTGTAAAGAGAAACAGCAACTGTTTGTAGTCCTGCAAATACCAGCTGACAAGTGAACATTGTTTGGCTCTCCAAATTCAGACTACTAATGTATGGAAAAGGCAACAGCAGATACAGCTGTTTCCCCTTCCTGCATCTAGGATGGTACATCTGGGATCTTGCAAGGGCAAGAACAAAGACGCCAGGGAACAGCTTACGCTCCCCTAATAGGCAGGCCAGTTACACTTCAGAGGTGATACTGCCCACAAGGTTGAGAAACCGAGTGCTAGGGAAACGCAAGACCACATTGCCCTCAATAAATGGCAAGACTGGTTTATAGAAGCAGGTGACCAGGTCATGTTTGCAGATCTGCCCTAGAAGTTGCACATTACCCCAGAACCCTCCCTTTGAGAGGAGGAGGTCAGTGGATTAAAGGAAACTTCCCAGGCTTAATTCTTACTCTTGCTCAGGCTCTTTCAGCAACTTATTCAGAGGCAGCCAATTTAGAGACAAGCTTTGTCTGCCAAGCTCCTTTTGTTCCTTTGCTTGCAGGTCAAGGATTGTCCCCTTTCAGGCAGACAAATCATTAGCTACTCCTCCTCAGGCAAAACAAGCCTCAGTTCTGGAGTTATCCAAGACATTGGCTTACCTGTCAAGTGTGGAAGTAGAAAACTGCAATAGTATCTGTGGGAGCAAGCTGGTGTTATCTGAATGATTTACTGGGAAAATACACAGTGCCTGCATGATCAGAAAGGACAGAGCCTCTAACTGGCATCCGTCTACAACTAAGGCCATCTGCACCAAAACACCTCTGATGCCCTGCAGGGAATAGCAATAATACCACACAACACTTGGATTGTTTTGTCTACTGCTCAGAGAAGTTCTACCAGTCATTCCCGTCAGTCACCCCTCCCCTTCTAAAAGGGCTTCCTCACTTTCCATGCAGAAAGATTATGAACAAGTCACTCCTGATTTTCCAGGAAGCAACTTCAGTGGTTCTGGCCTTGTTCTGAAGCTCCATTGCCATCCCTGTCAAGCAGGCTGCTCCACATAGTCATCAGAGCTTCGTGCCCAAGGTCAGGTCACAGCGCACTGCGGGCCGCTTGGCGAGTCTGAGACAGAGCAGCACCTGCCATTGACATCTTCCTGCAGGACTTTAGAAGCTCAAACACATCCTACAGCTTGGGATCCCATCTGCTGATAGGAAACCTGTGGCTAGCCTTGCTTAGCCACTCATTTGACAGCCTGTGTTTTAGTATAATTACACCAGGGTCAACAGAAACAGCTGCTGTTGAGCACGCAAGGTGCCATCTAGCACAGTAGGATGCTCATAAGAGAATAAAAACTGTTTCAAGACTCCAACCTCCTCTAAGTCCACACTCAAAAACAGGGCTACAGGAGCCAAGATTCTCAATGTAGTTCTCAGATGGTATTAATGGGGAGCTGTCAACTAGTAACGGGTCAGGTGGCACAAGTCTTGAACCATGCACCATTCAGAGCAGAAGACACATCTTACATGGGCTGAACGCTTCAAGTTCACTGTGAACATGTACGTAATGGAAGGATCTCAAACTGAAATGCCACTCCAGTCCACTGACTTCTTTGAAAAGAAGAAACACAACATATGGTACTTTGGTTAATGCATACCACAACAAAAGCATGAAAACATTGCACTAGCAGTATACTTGATGGAAAGAGCAGATTCACCTTCACAATGCCCCTCTTCTGCAAGCATCTAACACTATAGAGGCTCAGTCGAAATGAATGATCAGCTTCTCTTTGAAAGATATCAGAGTTTACTTTGTGGAGTGTTAAGCTACAAATAAGAGATAATGGCAAAAAAAGTATAAATCATCCCATTTAACTTTCTTATATTACAAAACCAAAACCCACACTATTAAGGTAATTTGGCAACATTTACTTCTTATGGACCACAAAGCCACATCCTCTACAAGGATCCCCTAATTCTTCAGGGAACTTGTTTCACATTCCCTAGCTCAGTATGCATTCTGTCACCTGAAGGAAAGCATCCTGTAATTGCCTTGCCAGCCCAGGACACACCTCACTGCTACAAGTTGGTATCTCACTCCAAAAAAGGGTGTTGGTAGGGTGTGTGTGTACCTTCCCACCGGGAGATCGTGAGTCATTACTGAACAATCGGCATCTCCAGAGATAACAGACCAATTTCTGCTCAACCTCTTGAAAGGCTGTGTGAAGATGGTAGGAGAAGAGGAGAACCTCAGCACAAACAGGATGACAGACTTGGGAGCCTAAAAATGGTTAGGTATAAAACGTTGCCAAGAAAGTACATTTCCAAGTTAGGGGAAAAAACAACACTCCTCCAAGACACTCCTTGTTTCTCCAGACTAACACGTGCTCATTCTTATCTTGAGCTACAGCATAAACAAAGTATGACTGAGAGAAGAAAAGGTTTTACAGCATTTTTTTTTCCCCTAAATTATCAGGAAGTCCAACTTATTCTAGTCCTACATCTTAAGGAAACTTGTAGTCTTAATACTGGCACACCAATAAACAGCAGATCTTGCTACACACCAGCTATTACTCACGGGGAGCTGTCACCTACCAGAAAAAACACTCTTAAGCGAACCAAAACAGACACTAAGGACTATGCAAGAGCATGTGACTGCATGGCTCCTCACATGCCCAGGGCATTGCATAACCAGGACACACCACAGCAACAGCGGGGGACTCGGACCGGGCAGCAGCCGAAGTTCGCTCAGCCCCAGCCCCAGCACACCCACCCCGGGGGGCCTGCTGTGTCACCGGGCTGCCCCGCACTCCCGCCCGGCACCGAGCCGGGAGTAGGGAAAAGGGAGGGCGAGCCCGAGCGGGGCCGAGGGGGGCACACACCGGTACCGCGCTGCAGCCCCGCAACGCCCCGAGCCCCGCGGCCTAACCCACGCCCCCCGAGGAGACCCCCGGCTCCAGGCGGCGCGGGCGGGCACCGGGGGGGTCCCGATCCCCACGGCGGGCACCCGCTGCTCCTCTCCTGCAGGCAGCGCCGGGCCCCGGCACCGGCCTCGTCCCACAGTTATCTAGTAACCAGTACCCCCGGCGCGGCTCGGGAGGGACTCACCTGCACGGGCGACAGAAGCAAGAGAAGGAAGGGGACGAGCAGGCCGAGGCCGCCCCGCGCGGGGCAGCCTTGCGGACTCCCCATGGCGGCGCAGGCAGGGGCGCGGGGAGCCGGCAGGGCTCTCGGCCGCAGCAGCGAGAGGCGGTGAAGGGGAGGCGCAGGGGGAGGCGGCGGGAAGAACAGACGGCGGCAGAAGGAGGAGGAGGCGCCCGCGCAGGTCCGGAAGGGCCGCTCCGGCAGCATGGGCCGTGCCCGGTCCCCTTCGAGGAGCGGCGGAGGGGGCCCCGCCCGCGCGCCACCGCCAACCGCCGCCGCCTCCCCGCCCCCGGGCACCGCCTGCCCCGGCACCGCCTCCCCGGGCAAGGGGCGGGGCCGCGCCTCACGCCACGGCCGGGCCGGGGCCGCGGGGGGCAGGGGGCACGGGAGGCTCGGGCGGAGTCGGAGCGAAGCCGCCACTCTCCGCGGTGGAAAGTCCCGGCCAGTGGCCTCGGCAGAGTTAACCACGTAGCTTATAAATGTCCACGTCGGTTTTAAAAATCCCGGCTTTGAGAAGAGCGTCTGAATTGGGCTTCGAAGTTACTCACTCACGATTTCCAGGCGCTAGGCTCTCGATCCTGTGGACTATTAGAGGGCAGCTGCAATAAATCTTACCTCCCCAGCGAGGCCGGCCGGGCTGCCTGGCAGAGGAACGCTCCAGGGCTGTGCTCGCTGTGCCGGGTGCGCTGGCAGGCAACCAGAGCATCAGAGAACCACGGAATCATTTGGGTTGGACAAGACCTTTAAGATCACTGCAGCCACTGCCCCACTCTGCCCCGTCCACCACTCAGCCGTATCCCCAAGCACCAGGTCTACACGGCTTCTAAACACCTCCAGGGACAGTGACTGAACCCCCGCCCTGGGCAGCCTGTTCCAGTGCCTGACAACCCTTTCTGTGAGGTTTTTTCCCCCTAATGTCCAGTTTAACCCTCCCCTGGTGCTGCTTGAGGCCATTCTCTCTCTTTTTTTTTTTTTTTTTTTTTTTTTTTTTTTTTT